>CP126897.1:91947993-92305493 GCA_030440675.1 Furcifer pardalis
GCTTGAGGGTTATGAGAGATTTAATCCCAAAAGGTAATGTTTCCAAGCTGGAATGTATGAGGTGTAATCCATAATTAAGGGCAGCATAAAAATCTAATAAATAATAAAATAAATTATATTTTTCTGAATTGTGCAGTGTAAGTCTGTACCATCATGCTATTTCATTTTATAAATGAGAAATTAATCATGCTAAAGCATTACTTGCCCAAGGATTTAATGAGAAAGTTCATGTCTGAGTCAAGATTTGATTCCAGAATTTCCAAACTCCTGTTAGTTAGTGTATCCTATTAATTCTTAACAGATGAGGCTAGTCTCTTGTACAAGAATTTTGGGAAAGATTCCATCAGAATAGTCAATGTTAAACTGAAAGTAAACTCTGTGAGAACAAAAGATTCAAGAGGATTTAGATGTCTTAAGGCCTTGGCTGGTAACAGATGGCAAATGCAGAGCAGTAGAGATTAAGGTGGAATAAATAATGGATAGAAGAGAAAATGATAAAAGAGAAAACATCTGCTAACTCGAAAGGTGATGCATCATTTTGAGCAGAGAAAAGACTCTTGCTTCTTATATAAACCCTGAGGAGAAACAAGATATAAATGAAGCAGATTCTGTGCAGAATAATTTTTGCCATGGTACAATAATTGTCAGAGTAGTCAATCGAGATGTGGTTCTTTGAGAAAAAGGTGTATGTTAACAAGTTTTTTAAATATTTTATTTTGTTACAACGCCAAGGCAAAAGGGATTCACAAAGATCACAGATCCAATTTTTGGCATTTATAGGTTAGAAAAAACAACTGGGGGAGTAGAGCTACACATTTCACATTTATGGATGTAAGGAAAAGCCACACCAACTTATTTTGTTATGGATAAACCAGGGATGGAATAGTTGTAAAATGATGTTGGAATCTGTCATGTTTCCCAAGTCATGGGGAGGATTCAGCTGAATGTACTTCGCTTCATATATTCAGACTTCCCTGTTAAGCAGAAGACAAATGGGATTGGATTTGGGGCATTTGGAAGCATTAGGGCTGGTGGTGAATCTATGGCACATGTGCCAGATGTGGCATACCCACTCCTCTCTTGTTGGCATATCACCCCTGCAAGTTTGCCCTGCCCCTCTATCCAGCAGCCCAATGGGAACACTTCCTCCCTCCCCCAGCACAGAGTTCATCCCTCCCCTCTGCCCATTGAGAGCGCTTCTTCCCTCCCCCAGCACAGAGTTTGCCCCAGCCCTCTGCCCAGCAGCCCAATGGGAGCTCTTCCCTCCCCCCAGCACAAATTCACCCTGCCCTTCTGTTTGGGCACTCTGTCTCTGAAAGGTTCACCATCACTGCATTAGAGAGAAGTTTGACAGCCTGTCTTTAACAAGGACAATTTAATTACTCCAGTTTAGGGGTTTTAACAGAAGATGCTTCCAGCCCAGGCTTTTATCATTGCTCTGTCTCATTCATGGAATTTTACAGGTGTAATGTCTTATACTTTTAATCGTCTGCATTTTTTGCTATTTACTTCATCCTTTTTTTTTTAATTTCCACACAGAAATGAAATTAAGCAGGAAAAAATATGGATGAGCTGCACACTGTATTTTGATTAGGCCTGGACATTTGCAGAGTTAAACAGCCAGCTCATTGGAAGGTTGCACATAGCTTTCTTACCATTTGAAGATAAGTATTCACCTGGCGTTCCAGCTTGGAGTAAATTATTATATCGCTACTACACAGCAATACAGACTCTATTTCAAAAGATGCTCTTTTTACTTCTCACCTTGGTTCCCAAAAAGGCTCATCCCCCCCCCCCCAAGAAATTGTTCTTGCCATTCCTTAGGATTATTTTCATTCCAGTAGAGCACAAAATGATTGTCGTTGTGATTTCTCCTTACCTTTGCTATTTCACAGAGTTATCTAAAGATTAGCCAGCTGAGGGAAGTGCAGAATGACTGTTTTTGGCCTACCTTTCTCCACACAATGAGTTCTATTGTTATTTCTCATCCACTTTTACAGTATCTTTCTGCCTTTAAAATTTGTTGTGTTGCAGTTGAAGGTAGCTTATGTGAATATTAACTATTAATTAAATGTAAGATTTATAGTCTCTTCTACAGTGGTAGGATTCAGTCAGTTCACACTGGTTTGGCAGAACCTATACCTAATTTTTTGTTGAGTTGGGTGAACTGGGTGTTAAAATAGCACTTGTAATCAGGGTTCTCCCTAAGGTGGGCGGCATTTAACTTGGCATGAAGCAGATCATGTCTAGGGAAATTTCTTAACTTCAGGCAATTCATCTTCAGAAATTATGTTGTTCAGTTGCACAGTCGAGTCTGAACTTTTGCAACCCCCAGGGACCACAACATGCCAGGCTCCTCTATCATCCTCCATCCTCCATATTCCACCCAGATCTATGCCCACTGTATCAACAATGCCATCTAGACATTTAATTCTCTGCTGTCCCCTTCTCCTTTTCCTTCCATCTTTCCTGCATCAGAGCCTTCTCCATTGAGTTCTTTCTTCTCATCTGGTTGCCAAAGTACTTGAGCTTCAGCTTCAGTATCAATATTTGTCCTTCTAAGGAGCAGTCATGGTTGATTTCCTTTAGGATTGACTTGTTTGATCTCCTTGCAGTCTTGAGAGTCCAGGGGACTCTCAAGAGTCTCCTCCAGCACAACCGTTCGAAGACGTCTGTTCTTCTGTGCTCAGCCTTCCTTATGGTCCAACTCTCACTACTAGGAATACCATTGCTTTAACTATGCTGACTTTTGTGGCCAGGGTGTTGTCTCTTCTTTTTATTCTGCTGTCTAGGTTTGCCATAACTTGCCTCCCAAGGAGTAAGCATCTTTTTATTTCATGGCTGCAGTCACTGTCTGCAGTGATCTTAGATCCCAAGAAGGTAAAGTCTATCACTGCTTCCAATTACTGTATTCCCCATCTATTTCTCAGGGAGTGGTGGGTCCAGATGCCATTATCTTGGGTTTTTTTTTTTTGCATTCCCAGCAGCTGCCAGGGGGGGGGGGATGCCATGGACACGTTTCTGGTGGCTGCTGATGTGTGTACAGAATTTGGGTGGCTGCTGGGGGGAGGGAGTTTCCAATGGCTGCAGATGCATTCCTGGTCGGTAAGCAGGGGAGCAGTGGTAGTGGTGAAATAGGGGGCTTTTTTTCCTAGGTGGTGGGCTCGGGGTGGTTGCCGCCACAGCCTTGGATGGGGTTGCAGATGGAGGGACCCAATCTGGCCCCTCAACTGTCTGAGGGAGCATGACCTGGCTTTAAATGGTTGAGAACCCCTGGTTTATAGGATTGTTACAAGTTGTGATTACAGAATAAACAAGTTCTTACATTGAAGAAAATATTATGATTCAGTGATATTGAACAATAATTTCAGCTGGTAAACTAAAATGGCTTTATTGCACAGAGATTTGGTAAATGCTAAATCACCAGAGACATGTGTTTTC
The DNA here is from genome assembly GCA_030440675.1 of Furcifer pardalis. Classification (NCBI taxonomy): domain Eukaryota; kingdom Metazoa; phylum Chordata; class Lepidosauria; order Squamata; family Chamaeleonidae; genus Furcifer; species Furcifer pardalis. The sequence continues at coordinate 91,951,435 of CP126897.1, forward strand.
CCTTAAAATTTTAACTTTGATGCTTAAGGCAAGCAATATATTTGCTGGAAGATTCCTTTCCCTTAAAAAATACGCAACAGACCAGTAAATATTTTTATTGGTTTCATATGAATAGAAAACAACTCAGCTAGGGGTAAAACTATCTTTCTGCATATTAAAAAAGATTGCTGCTGTAGAATAATCTCTGTAACTGGCTCTTGGATTTGTTTCGATTGATCTGAAATGAAGCAACCTGATGCGTAGGAATAATTTATTTACATAATATTTGCATTTCTCTTCATGAACTGATTCCAAATGTCACTTGTTTATATTATCTTCCAGATTTTAAAGAAGTGGGTTATGAAACAAAGGGTAGTGTTGATGTAAGCCAGGGGTTGCCAACCTAAGGCCCATGGGCTGAATTCAGCCCATGGTGCCATTTCATGTGGTCCCTCACCCCTCCAAGGGGATTTGAGAAACAAAATGGCCACCCCCTTTGAAGCTGTTGGGACAAACGGCCACACCATCATGCAGGCAGGGCAAAATGGCCCTTGAAGCTGACTGAGAGAGTGTGACTTATCCCCTGGCTTGAAAAAACTAGGAACCACTGATGTGAGCAATCAAAGTTCTCAGGCAACATCTGTTGTTCCTGCATGATGCATCAAACTAGCCATGAAGTGACAAAAGAGTGTACATTACCCCAAAATATGAGGGGTTCCCCATTTGCCTCATTCATAAGCCTCACTTATATTAACCAAAGTTATGGCACCAATAATACTCATAGTGAGGTCCACTCTTTCAACTCACATTTCATTAACTTTATGTTACAAATAAACTATTCCTAGGCAATGAAAAATTTCACATAATTTCTGTTCTTCCTTCAGCAACAATAGCTAAAGCTGTTTATGCGTTGACAACATTAACAGTACTCTCAGGAGAGATTCACCATCACAACTCAGTTAAGTGAGTCAGATTTAATTAACCAACAGAAAAATTAACTGACCTACCAAAATGCTGAATTGGAGGTAAAAATGGTGATGGCATGAAAATTGTTTTGGAAATTGTTTTTCTTGCTAATTAATAAATGATTGTAGGTTCTGCCTGTAGTCAACTGCACAGTTAATTTTCCTTCTATTTGACATGGAAACATTTACACACTGGAATGTACTGTTAAACTGTAATGATGCTGTCATAGCAATAAAGATTAATTTAACTAATATATTCAGGGGAAAGCGAAATATCAGGAACTTGGTGTTCTAGAAAGCTTAGCATTTATTATTACAGTTTCATCAGAAAGTGCCTCAGAAAAACAACAACACACTTTTGCAGTGTTTTCCAATCTTTGGTTTTTGGACTTCAATTCCCAGAAGCCTAAGTCAATTCCCCAAAGCACTGTTCAGCCAATGTAATGTACTGACTTAGGCTTCTGGGAATTTAAGCCCGCCAGTGTTCCGTGGAAGATAGTTTGGGAAACACTGAGGAAAAAGAGAAGTGCAAGCTCAAAAATTTGAGCCAGGAGCATTCTGTGAGTGAGGAAATTATGGAAACCCAACAAATGCCATGGAATTTCACTTCAAATGTGAAATTAGTGCCAATCCCATTTGTATTCATGCAAGGATAGTGTAACTTGCCATAGCTAATTGTGGCTAATCAACAAGGTGTGTCTCAGCTGTGTGGCTGGTCATACTCTGATTTGCATGACTGAGATGTGCCCTGGCAGCTTGTCAGTCATTCAGAATTAGCCATGTTAAATTAGGCACCCCTTACACCAGGAGTTCTCAACCTTTATAAGCCAGGCCCCGGGTCATGGTCCTGAAGACAGCTTTGGGAGCCGGATGGCCATTTTGCCCTTCCTCCACCACATAGCACTTCCTGGTATGGTGGAGGCAGTGGGGGCACATGAAATGGTGCTGCAGGCCACATCTGGCCCATGGGCCACAAGTTGAAAATCCCTGCCTTACACAAGCATAATAGGATGCCAGATTATTTGTTATCCAGATCACCCAACATGATGGATGGTCTGATATATCTCTTAAAGAGGCTAGATAAAATTTGGCATGATTTTGTGGGACATGAAACAAGACAAGCACCCAGACAAAGGTTTCTGTGAGTGAACTGATTCTGGTAGCTGTGTACAAGAAACAGGCAAAATTCTAGAGAGGAATCACAACAGACTACTGGGATCTTTAGGAGACTAAAAGAAGGGCCACGGACAACTTAAGGGTCAGCAGAGCCTCTTTTTGACTTGAGAACAATAGTAGATGGTGATAGACCACAAAGAACATTGGGTTCAGAGGTTCAAGACCAATTATAATTTTGGAAAGAAAACACCAAGGGGCAAATTTCCAAATAATCAAAAGGAAATGGTAATTGTGCTTTTCTGAACAGAAGCAGCTCAGATTGTGCTTTGATAACAACAAAGGGTTCTCTGTGGTTAGCTAATGAATTATAAGGTGTTGTGCTGAATGTATCAGCATAGGGACATTTTGTGGTTGAAGAGCCCCTAGCCTGGATGTTCTCTTGTCCATGATCTCAAACAACATGTTTATTTCTTAGATGTATTGTCTTCAGACCCACTGATGGAAAACAGAGCAGCCTTCTTCTTTTAATGTGGGTTTTTAAGTTTGCTGAGCATGATAAAATGTAATGGGTATTAAAATAGCTGAGGCTGCACAAAATGTGGTGATAAATGTAGGTGGACAAGTTAACTAGATAAGAAAAAGGCAGTGAATCCACATCAATATCTGATTGGGAATGTTCCAAGACAGCTGGAACAGGTATAGACCTGATCAGTTTCTTACAGAAGAGACCTGTGTCAGAGTATAATATGTATATATGTACATCAAAACCCTTTTGTCTTAACCCAGACATTACTTAAATTGTTTAACATTCATCTGAATTTTAAAATCTCCTTTAAGCAACTAAAAAGACCACAAAATTGTAGTAACCATCTGCTTACCAATCTTAGTTATGTTTATTGCTTTTCTTAGGCAGACGGTCTCTGGACTTTCCTCATAAGACTGATCTGTTGTGCTCATGAAACATGTTAATTCCTTTGCACTCCTTTTAAACAAAACAACGACGTGCCCAAATCATTTTCTTTTTGCTGATCACAGCAGTTTTGTCAAATCACATTTATTTTTGTATGAATCTTCATATTCTTTCACAAAATTGCATATTACATGGGTTACGTGTTGGGACTTTTGCCAATATTTCTAAATCTAACAAACGGTCTCTTAAAGCAACGGGCGGGGTGGGGGGATGACAGGGAGCTGAATAGCGGAAAAAGAATTACAGTGGAACCTCGGTTAACATAAAAACCACATAACAAAAGGAAACCCATAGAAAATAGTGGCTCAGTTTACAGAATGTTTTTTAACGGATTAATTGGTTTTCAATGCATTCCTATGAGAAATTGTGTTTCGGTTAATGTATTTTGGTTTTCAATGCATTCCTATGGGAAATTGTATTCAATGCATTCCCATGGAAAAAGTAATTTTTGTTGTAAGAAACGTTCTGGAGTATGCATTAATTACATTAACTTAGGTACTACTGTACTTTGAAAACTTAGCATATTTTTTCCTCTTACTTAATGACTCTATAGCTATTTTTATATGGTTTCTTTCTCATTTCTTCTACATGTGAAAAATATGGTTGCCTCTGCTCTTTGCTCATTTAAAATACTGTATGTAGAAGCAGTGGATACAAAATAAGATCTCTGCTTCAATGTACAGTAAAACCTCAGTAAAAAAACAGTTAACACAAAAATCGCATAACAAAAGGAAACTCATAGAAAATAGTAGTCTTAACCACTAAGCCACCGAGGAAGCTGCATTTTACACTGATACTTACATTGATGTAAAATAAATTGATTTGGACTCTGTGCCTACTCCTGGTAATGTTTATCTGGGGTTTCCCAGATAAACTTGTGGCAGGAGCTGTCACAGGCTCCACCTGATTGGTGGAAACACCCCCCCCCAAATTAACAACAGGATAGCAAAAAGCAATTTTGCACCCAAAGAAGGAGAAAGAGCAAGGTAGTGAGAACAGAAGTCAGGAGATGGTAGGTCTTATTCCTAAACCTCCCTATCACTACCACCAACAATAATCTGGCACTGCCATTCTACCAGCTCAAATCCTTATCTATGATGCTCACTGAGAAATGAAGGGCCAGTTCCTGTCTTTCAGTCTGACCACCTTCATAGGCTGGATGGGGAATACCACCATGTTCCTTGACATCAGAATCCTCTCTGGTATAAATAAAAAAAATACAGATGCTAATATCAGAGCAAGCATTGCAAATACCATGCTTTTGGGTGTTTTTTTTTAATGAAATAAGGAATTGAATATCTTCAGCCAATTGTGTAGCCTTAACTTTTCAGGACTGGTGTATTTGAATAATATCTCAGTAAAACATTAGCTTTTCCAGAAGTGTGTGTGCTATGTTAATTTACTTACTGCCATTTGCTAGCTTTCCGGTCTTTTTACTTTGCTGTATCAGAAATGGCTTTTGAAATATTTGTCAGTTTCAGAAGCATTTTGCCATGCAGCATAGGAAGGGGTGGGGGTGGGGACACGGAAACTGAAATTAACAAGTCCTCTTTGCCTGCAACTTGTTAGTCTACTAAGAACTGCATCCTTTCCAAATTCCTTCCCCTGTTCCTGACTGTGTTGTTTGTTCATTTGTTTTAACTTACAGGAAGAGATTCTTCCTTTTCGTCACTTATTAAACTGCTCATGATGGTTGAATACTTTCCTTCATTGACCAAAGTATGTTTAGGAAATGTTTTGTGTGTTCTTGAAATGTCAGTCTATTGGCACCCACTTGAGTTATCATGGCCAAGCAGAAACCTGAACTTAATTCTCCCGAGTCTTAATGTATCCACCATACTGGAGTAAATGCATAGAGTATGACTGCATGATAAGTTTATTCTGCGGGGAGAGAGAAAGAAGCAGAGTGTTTATAAGTATAAATGTTACTATTTTAAGGTAATAAAAGCATGCACTGTAGAATGACTTAGATTTAATAGGTGTATATTCTGTAGCCTGTAATGAGTGGGAGTATGGGAGCATTCTGTATACAGTTGTACCTCGCTTAGAGAGCATAATGCGTTCCCCAGGATTGCTCTTTAAGCGAGTTTGCTCTTTAAGCGAAACACCATTGTAAATGACCAATTGTAGGGGGGATTGCGAACCCCAATTTATTTGTTAAGCGAGTTTTGGGTTGGTTTTATTTGTTAAGCGAAGCGAACATTCAGAGAAAATTCTGCTCTTTAAGTGAGTTACTCTTTAAGCGAGCCGCTCTTTATGCGAGGTTTGACTGTATTATTTTGCATAATAGTCAACCAATTCAGCACCATATGTATCATCAAAGTGAAGCTTCGACAGCTGCAAAATGAGTTTGTCAATAGTTTTTCACATGCTTTAGTTAGCAGAAAATCTACCTTCCTGGAAGAGTTAATCTTTTCCCTCCACACTTGCATTGCATACACATTTGTGATTTGCATCTGAAATGCATTTATCTTTCCATTCTCTATACGTCTGTACAATAAAAATGATATGCCATATGGTTGCTTGCTCAGTTCTCTCAGCAGATGACAGTTTCCCCCCCTTTCTCCCCAAGCCCCATATCACAGGCATATACAGCAGCATGATACTTAAGCAGGAACAAAACTTTTTTCAGATAAAACTGCTGGTTTTGTTGTTTTTGTTGTCATGTGTCATCATGTTATGCCCAACCTACAGGTATCCTAGGAATTATTGTCTTTAAAAAAGTTATATTGTTAACAGCCATCTTCAGATCTTGCTGACTAAGATCTAGGGCAGGGGTGGCCAATGTTTTTATTTTGCAGGCATGACCACGCCCCTGGACAGCTGACCAGGCCAGACCACACATCCCGGAAGTGGAAGCGGGCACTGTCTGTTGTAAGTGCATCCACTCCCACACTGACAACAGCCGTGGGCGCATTTGTGTGTGCATGGATGCATTTTATGGCTGACATAAATGCACCTGGTTCCACTTCCAGGTGCGGCAAAGGTGTCAATGGGCTGGCGTTGCGGTCCAAGTCTGGCCTGTGGGCCATAGATTGCGAACCCATGATCTAGGGCTTCCTTTATTGAGAATCCATCTTGTGTTCCATTTCTGTATTTCCTGATTGTTTTCAACCTTTCATATAATATTACAATTATAGTTATGTATATATACGTTCTGTTCTGAGCTGCCTGGAGGTGAGGGAGGCAGCAATACAAATACAGTAATAAATGAATGAGTGAATGAATGAGTGAATGAATGAATGAATGGATGAATGAATGAATGAATGAATATGTTGCCCCATAGTATTTAGTGCACTTTCTGGACTGTTCACAAGGTAATAAGCATTTTGCCTTCAACATGCTAGGTACTCATTTTATCGACATCAGAAGGATGGAAGCTTGAGTCAACCTTGAGCCTGTCACAGTCGAACTTCATTTGTGAGCAGAGTTTTAGTTTAACCCACAAGGTACTTGTGAGGCTAAAACAACCCTGTTTAAAATTTTGACCTATCTTGGAAAGATGCAATAAAGTACAGTGGACACATGAAATCCATCTCTGTAATGTCTTCCATAGGTTAATTTATAGAAAGCCCATACTGTCATGCAACTCATTTCTTAAGGGACTGTGGTGGCTTAGTGGTTACGAAGCTTGCCTTGTTAGCTGGAATGTCGGCAAGTCAGCAGTTCAAGACCTGAGTCAGTTCAAGACCTGAGTGCTGCATTGTGGAATGAGCACCCATCTCTGTACCAGCTCCTGCCAGCCTAGCAGTTCAAAAGCAAGAAATTGCAAGTCGATAAATAGGGACTACTTCAGTGGGAAAAGATCTTGAAGACACAAAAGGAGCCTCATTCAGGCATACCCTGAGCGGAGTTTCTCGAGCAAAGAAAAATCAACCTAGAAAGCATCTTTGTGTGCTTCTGACACAAGTAAAAAAAACTCATTTATTTACAGAAAAAAAGAGACCTTTGGTTTATTTATTTATTTATTTATTTTTTGGGGGGGGGAATAATATAGCTTGATGTGACATTTGGAAAGGAATTAGATATTTCAAAAATTTGCGTTCTTCACATGCATTTGGTTAATGAGTAAAAAAGCCTGAATTATTGAGGTTCCTTTTCCCCAAATTCCTTCGTTAAAGTGAAGCATCGCACAACTTGTTCACTGATCCAAAGCATCCAAGTTGTACATCATAAGAACCTGAGAAATGAATTCTTTTATATCATAATGGTATGTAGCATCAGTGTGACACACACTTTGCAATTAGCTAGAGTTAGAAATCTAATAGCAGGGAGCAGGCAAAGAATCTTGGCAGTATTGAGAAAGAGAGGATATTGGTGCTTTCAGCATTTTAAAGTACTGTAGATGCATCGGTTGCTTAGAGGGGTTTGTTAGAACCTATAATGACAAAGAAGATAGACGTTGACAAAAGGTGTGTCTGTATAACAGAATGAGAAGGAACATTATTCCCCCAAGGAAGATTATTCACTACATGACTTAAGATTTTCAGAAGCTGTGAGTGAAAAAGAAGAAAAATTGGTTGGAATATTGGTTGCTTTCTTCTCTTTTGATCTGTTAATAGGTATGCTGGTGGAGTCTTTCGACAGAGCATCTCACATTAGATAACTTGTTCAAAGAGACTGAAAGGTTTAACTCAATAAATATCAATATGACACTTATATTTCAGGAGGCAGAATTCTGCAATTGACTGCAAGGTTTAAAATGACAAAATTAATTAGCCTCCTAACATTATCCCTTGCCAGCTGTAAGGTTGCCAAGTCACAAGTTGACGATTCCTGCTCCGTTTCTTGATTTAGAGTAGAAACAGACAAATGACACTAGACTTGATGGGGCTTGTGGACTAATTCATCAGGAAGGTTGGGGGAAAATGATGCATATTTACAAACTGACTCATGAAATGAAAGAAGCAATGATCACATTCCATAGTCAGTTTTCCTTCTTAAGTAAGGTACTTGGTTCTGTACCTTAACCCATCAACTATGAAGCATCCCTGGAATCCTCAGTCTTTACAGCATGACTGAAAGAGGTAGAAAAGATATTACCTGGAGGTCAGAGATGAGAAAGGAAAGAGCAAGAAACTCGTACCTATTTTTAAAAAAATAACTAGGAAGAGATTTGTTCTTTGTTGCTTTGGAGCAGTGGTTCCCAAACTTGCAACCTCAGATGTTACTGGATTACAGCTCCCAGACATTTTGGCCAATGCTGCCAATGGTGAAGGGAGTTTTCAGACAAAAACATCCTGGTCTAAAAGGTTAAGAACTACTCCTCTAAAGGACAAAATTGGAGCTCATGGATAGACATTCCAAAGAGAAAGAGATAAGGCTTCACCAGATGGAAAAATAATTCTGTGTCTAGAATCAGTGCATCTTTAAGAGGAAGATTCTAACATAAGTTTGCCTCAACCTGCATTTGTCAGACTATATAGTTTTTGTTTGGTAATTGGTCAGTTAGGAAATAGTAAGGAGGACTTTGTGCTAATGTGTGATGTGTCTGAAAGCAAAACTTTAGAAGAAGCTTTCTAAAGTGAACGCTGTCTCTGAGTCAACTATAGCTCTCAGAATCTCCCAGCCAATATGACCAGTTGTAAGTGGAGCACAATGGAGTGAGCTCCCGTCGTTTGTCCCAGCTCCTGCCAACCTAGCAGTTTGGAAGCAAGAAATTGCAAGCAGATAAATACGGTAGGTACCACATTGACTGGAAAGGTAACAGCCTTTCATGTATCTAGTCATGCCTACCACATGACCACAGAAATGTCTGCAGACACAGACAGCGCTGGCTCTTTTGCTGTAACTGGAGGTGAGCACTGCACCCTAGAGTCAGATATGAGTGACTTTTGAGCAAGGGAGAACTTTACCTCTACTAATTTTAAAAACTAATACATTTACCAAGCTCTTGTCAGGATGCTAATCCAACTTCAGTTTTTGCGTTTGTATTCTGCATGTTGGCAGATATCTTTTTTCAAATGTTAAACGTTTTATCTAGCATTCTAATTAATCCTGTACCACTATCTTGTTTTTGCCCGTCCCAGATTGTTCATTTTGCACTACAATTTCCATATTCTCCATCCATGCTGATTGGGTTGGGGGTGAGGCGTTACGGTCCAAAATAGCTTGGGTGGCATAAAGCATTTCCAGCTCTTGCTGCCGCTTGCTAGCAAACAGAGTGCCCTATAGAATAGTGCCCACAATGAAGAGACAACGGTGCACTTTGCTTCTCAGTTTACAAAAGGAACTGGCAATTGTAATAGCCAAGGGGTGAGCTAGATGGGGAGGGACAAGGCTGATATGTCTCTGTTCCATTTACTGGCAGGCCAGAGATACATATTCGTTTTTAAAAGACAGCATATTCACAGCATTTCTAGCCTGGCTTTGCTTCAAATCACAGTTATGGGGGTAAGAGAGAGGAAGTACTTTGTTCTCAAATGTGGAAAAAAAAATCTAGGCCCATTGACCCATACATTTACCAAAAGTATACTCCAGGAAGCCGCAGAACAGGTCACACTCCCTCAGACAGCTTTGAGGGCCAGACGGCAATTTTGCCCTTTCTCCACTACATGGCACTTCCTGGTGTGGTGCAGGAAGTGGGGGCCCACATGAAATGGTGCCACGGGCCACATCCAGCCTACGGGCCACAGGTTGAGAATTCCTGGTATACCTTGGTAGGTAGGTGGGGCAGTTTGTAAGTCTGGCCAGCAATTAGTCCATACATGCTTGACAACCCTCTCTCTCTTTTGCCTGATAAAGCATCTGTTCTTCACGGTTGTTTTGAGAATCCGCTAGTTGTCTGTTACTTTCTAATTCATATTTACTTTCCATAGGTCTGATTTTTTAAAAAAGAAAATTGTCCTCGCTGCCATTTTATGCCTTTTAAAACTGATTCGGCTGGGAACACTGCTATTTAAATGCAGCTAAATAGTGCACAGCTTCTCCACAGACAAGTCAGCTGAGAAAAGGAAGAGAAGATGATGTTAGATTTGTAGGTGCACATGTGTTAATAGCAGATTTGTCCTGGACAGCAAGCAGGTAACATTCCTACATATTTATCATGCCTAGACCTTCTCGTTTAGCCATACCGCTGTCTGCTAAGTCTGCTGCAAGACTGCCTTCATCTAGCAGAAAAGAAGACGTTAGCAGCAGAATGAAGAAAATTAGTTTAGGGGAAAAGATTTTGAGAACTGGCAGCGAAGGGAACCTGATTAAGCAGGAGCAGCCCCAGCAGCATGTGGAAGCCAAGAAAGTGAACCATTTGCAGAAAATTCCACTTCTGAAAGGTAACAACTTGGTTTCCTCTCTCTTAAATAAAGAGCCTGGCAGATTAGACATTGTAAAATGAGGTAACAGAGTGTAATGATCGCCTTGTCAGTATAAAATCCTGAGAGACAGAAAAGGGCTGGGGGGGGGGGGAGATATGAATGAACGGTGTGTTGAGTATGAATACCTGCATTTAATGTAGAACTTTGTGGTAGCATAGGTCTGTTTGGATTGTTTTTACACTAATCAGTAGGCTATCTATCTCTTAAGGCTAATAAGGCACGTGTCACTTTTTCCTAGTATCATTGTCATCATCGTTATTAAGATGAACTTACTCACACATTGTACAGTTTCAGGAGTTATGGTTAAGATAATGCTGAAAATGGAGTTCTAATACTGTAAGATAATGCAGAAAGGATGAAGAAGGTGATAAGTAATAGCAGGTTCTCTGGGAAAGCGATCTGAAGAAACATTAGGGAGCGAAGTATTTAAAAATGTCTGCTCGAATGGGAGGCGCAAACGCAGGGAGAAAAGTAGTAATCTAATGAATATTCTTAATGCTGATCTCCTAACTCAAATAGCCAAGAAAATGTGATATGATTACTGTGTGGCAGCTGTAACTTATGAATATTGGGAGGTAGAGATTGTAGTGGTATTATGAAACCTAAGCATGGATATGAGAGTTGTTGAGAACTAACATTATTGTTATAAATGAATTTTAAGCAAATTTTCATCTTCTAATCATAATGAAGGGTGGAGGTAAAGGGGGAACCCTTTCCATTCATAATGGCAGCCTAGTCCCCTTTCCATTATGAACCTGTAGCAGTTAAATTACACACTTTGTAACATGAACCTGCAGACGTTGACACAGTGTCAATAGTTATAGGGTGTACTGTATTTTGTTTGTTCTTAACTGAGTGTGGTTTTAAGTTAATCTGCCTTTGATCCTCTTGTCTGTTTCATGATTTTTATTCTTACATAAGGAAAAGAAAAGCAATGACAATATTATGTAGAGCAGGGATTCTCAACCAGCAGCCTGTGGGCTGGATGTGGCCCAAGACACCATTTCATGTGGCCCCCCACTGCCTCCACCACACCAGGAAATGTCATGTGGTGGAAGAAGGGCAAAAGGGCTGTCTGGCCCCCAAAGCTATCTGTGGGAGCATGACCCGACCTCTGGCTTTAAAAGGTTGAGAACTCTTGATGTAGAGAGATGGACAATTTTTGAAAATTTCTTGTTTATTTATATTTGCACCAAAGGCTTTCTGCGTCTGACAAAAGGCAGGCAGTAGCAAATAGCAGAACTGTACTTTTGGAGAGCTTAAACTATGTGGTTTTCCTTATAGCAGAAAGTGACTTTTTGGCAGTCAATATGGAAACTTTCCTTTGATCTGGCTTAGCCTATAAAGAATCTCAAAATCCTTATTTGGGGAGAAAGAAACTGTAAGTAGTAGTATTAATTTCTTCTCCCTTACTCTCTTTTCCCCCGACTAGCTGTGGAGTGGGTGGGGAAGAAAGACGTCAGAAAGGTTTATTAAAATTGAAAGATGGGGTTGACTTTTCTTTAGCATGATGGCAAACCTTGGCACTCCAGGTGTTCTTGAATTTCCATTCCCAGAAGCCAAAGTCTCTTTGCATCCACATGAATGGGTTTACTGCATATACACAGTAAACCCATTTGTGTGGATTCACAGAGACTTGGGCTTCTGGGAACTGAAGTCCAAGTACACCTGGAGTGCCAAGGTTTGCCGGACCCATGGCATTTTATCAGATAATGACATTCTTCTCTTTGGCTTGGTCGTCAGCTGCTTTTGTTGTTTCTTTCTGGAGAAATATCCTAGAATCTAAACTTCTGTATAAATAAAATTACCGGCAGTGTTACACTTTCTACCCTTAAAAAAATCAGAATAACCCCTTTTACTGTTGAAAGCTAAAGAAAAAGAAAAGCTATTTAGATAACTGGTTACCTTCTTCCACTTCCTTAAATGTTGCCTTAAGATTAGAAGTTGTATGGTTTTACAGAATATTAAGTGATCCGTTTACGTGCTGTGACTTTTATGAAGCTCTTGAGGCATGTTTCTACCTGTTTTCTTTCAAGTGTTTTTAGAGCTACATAATATTCTGTGATGAACAGCTTTGACTAGTACTATGTACAATTGTGAGGGTTTTTTAAAATTGCTTTTAAGGTTTCTGTTGAAATAAAAAACAGTAGCTCAAAGTCAAATCTTATTTGTGGTTGTGACATTCAGAGTTCTGTTTGTTTTTTAAAGCATGAATTATCTTCTGTTATGTATTGAATTTATGAGTTTCAATCATATGTTTGCATAAGGAAAACCATTTAAGTGAATGTTTTGTGTCAGGTTTGTGTCAAGAGCCCTGTGTGAAATATACAATATGATGAAAAGTGCACTCACTTTTTATCTTTGTTGAAATGCTTGATGTGGTAGCTATGTTAGTCTCTGCAAACATATCAGAGAGTAAACAAAACAGAACAGCAAAAAAGGATAAAGAACATTTTTTTATCTTTTTTGCTGTTTTGTTTACTTTCTCTCTTTGTGTGTGTGTATTCAGAATATGGATTAATTTTCTTCTTCAAGTGACATATCCAATTCTGAATATTGGCCATCATCATGGTGATCAGCCTGAGAACACTATAATGCAGTAGTCATCCATTTGTCTTCCGCATTACAGTGTGACACCCGTACCACTGATAAAGTTATGGTAGTCATTTTTGGGCACACAAAGTCCTCCTCGGGCCCAAGCCAATATTGATGAAACTACTGTATTACCTTAATCAAGATGGATCCAAGTGGGATTTAATCCATTTGAGGACCATCACCCTTCCCTGTGGACTTCTCCACCCAAGTCCTCAAGGTTGTCAGGTTAATTAACTGCTGCCTGATGATTGGCACTGAGTTACTGGTAGCGTGGTCTACTCCAGGGGTGGGCAACCTTGGTGACCCAGGTATTCTTGTACTTCAATTACCCAAAGCCCAAGTAAACACACCTGCTGATCAGGGCTTCTGGAAATTGAAGTCCAAGAACACCTGGGCCACCAAGGTTGCCCACCCCGGTCTACTCTATTACCATAGCAGGTTAACCTTGCCAGAGTGCTGGATGAATTTCAGCACTAGATAACAGAGTTATTGGGAATATAGCAAGAACCTCACCTCTACTTCCACTGCTAAACAATTGGAAGAAAGGAGAAGTATTCTTCCCCTTTCAAGTGGGAAAGAAAGGGGAGAGGTGATGTTGGTGGCATGACTTCTTCCTGACTTTGTGGATGGGACATGGTGCTTCATAAGTTGGCCAGTTCCCCAAACCAGCCTCTTTTCTTTGGCAAGTTTGAATGGCATACCCACCTGCTATGTTTGATTTCCAGACTGCCTTAGGGATAGGAATTTTGCTCTCAGGTTCTCCTGATTGGAAGTCACGGAGAAAGGCAGTTCTAAGAATGGTGTTGTCTACTCCATGGTGATTCCTACAGGACAAGGAATGATGTCGAGATCAGGGATGGCGTTGTATTAAATAGGTCACAATCTGGCAGATAGTGTGGTGTGAGGGTGCTAGCAGTGAGTCACACAGGGCATCACTGGGCAATTGGGGCCCTGGTTTGGGTACCATGAATCATGTGATTCACATGCTCAAACAAGCAAACCACCTGCCAGATACATCTCCTCTCTATTCATAACAATCAGGTTAGAGACCTGGGGATGACTCTTTAATTAAGCCAGTTGGGGCAAAGCTGATGATACATAGCGTTGCCCTGGGGCTAGGACTTGTGAAGGGATAGTCCCTTAAATAAACATGGACTGCACAGTACTGATGATATGATGGAATTATAGTGGAAACAGAAATGGGCATGTGGAAACATGGCAATGAGGTACGTGCCATGCCACTGTGCACTGAACATGCCACCACACATAGTTTTAACACACTGTGTTGTCAAGAGTGGATGAACATAGACAGAGCTTGGAAATGTTCCTTTCTTTCAGCTGTGGTGGTTTGGGGGACTGAAAAGTGTAGTTCCCGCACTCTACCCCAAAGGAGCTCTTCCAAACAATGTGGCCAGAGAGCCCAAACACTGCTGGTATAATACCCTTCTTGTGAATATCGTACAGCAGTAAAGCGCTGAAGTTCTAAGACATTCTTTTCTGCAGATTTTTTTTTTGCGAGCAAAATTATTGAATATGATGGTTACTCTTGGCCCCAATACTTCATTGCACGAAAGTGTTTGTTTTTGTTTTTAAAGTGAAGAATCCCATCAGTCAGAGAAGCAGCTTCTCGGAACTGAAAGCAAAATGCTTTCTCGTACTGTACTGTACCTCCAAAACCGATTTCAATAATGGCCTGAAATAATTCCCTTACTTCTTGCTTGATGCTTCCCTGCCGAAGTTATGGCTTTCAGGAGCACTACATTAATTACAATCCCCTAGATGGCTGATTCTTGTTGCGTGGAGGTTTCAAGGTGGACAAAAAATCTTCATGGCTTAAATAATAAACTGGATGCGTAGTTGATCAGTTCCTAGGCAACCTTGGCCAGAGCCAAAACCTATTAAACCTGTTGGAAAATGTCTGCACAACATAACAGAGTTGCTGTACTGTGTTTTTCTCAACCCATAATGAATGTTTTCTGCTTATTCCAATATCAGTTTTGACTCCTGATACTTGAAGTGCATTCCTGCCATTTGGGACACATCAATAAATCTAAATAAATAAATAAATAAAACAGGAACCTGTTCACGCTGGCATAATGTAAAGTTAAAGGCCTCCCTTGCTCGAAAGTAATTTATATCCAACCCTATGGGGTGAAGTGTTCATCGCTATTTGCAGCCAAAAAGCCAGTGCTGTCTGTGTCTGAAGACATTTCCATGGTCACATGGCAGTCATGACTAGATGCTGGAATGTATGGAATACTCTTACCTTTCCTGCCAAAGCAGTACCCATTTATCTACTTGCAATTTCTTGCTTTCGAACTGCTAAGTTGGCAGGAGCTGGGACAGATGACATGACCTCAGTTCGTCATGTAGCACTTGGGTCTTGAACTGCTGTCCTTCCAGTTGTCAACCTCAGTGTCTTAACCACTAAACTACTGTGACCCATAATGTAAAATTACACTGGTAGAATAAGCTGAGTATTAAACCAAGCTGGACATACCACTACAGTAATGGAGTAGACCGTAAAGTCAGCAACTCAACGCCAAGTGTTGGGCAGCGGTAAATAACCTAACACTCTAAAGGGGCCAATGGCTGTGGGCGGATGAGCCCCTTTTAGGTGGGGTGATGGTCCCCTCAGTGGAGGAAATGCCACTGGAAACCATCATATTGGGCCCAACGGGAAAATGAGCAGAGGAGGAACTCTGATTCCCAATGGTCATGGAGGTGAAAGAGGTCATGCCAAATGGACTAGCTGTGAAGGCACACCTTGTCCATATCCTTAAGACTGCAGCAGTCCATTGCAGTCTCAGTGTTAAATCCTGCATGTCTCATTCATATGTGCTGCAGGAGATGTCTCCATGATCATAGTGTGTGGGTCACTTCATGGCAAGTTGAGATCCACTTTAAATAAATTCAAGCCAGTGGCATTTTTCCTACTTCAGGAAAAAATGCATTCTTGGATACGAGTTGCAAGCACCGCCGCTGCCATGCTGCTCACACACATATTGCCTATTTCTGCTATGCTTCCTTTTTTATTCAGACATTCTCCTGGTTGTTACCACCATCACTACCCTTCCCCTTCTATTCCTGGTTTAAACATCCTTGATCTGTGTCTCACATATCAATGGCATGTAGGTGTAACAGAGAACCAACCTACTTCAATATTTTAGGGTAAAACACAGCCTTGTCATTTGCTTAATCTTCTTGTTTGCCTCTGCACCTCGTAGATCTTTCAAAATGAGAATGGTGCCTCAGCCCAAATCTCTATATATTATTACTTGGCAACAGCATGCAGATATCAACGAGACTCAGACCTTGATAAGCCCCATGAGACATTAACCTTCATGTAGAATTTCACTCTCTGTAAGAATAATTCCTTTTCAGTTTTTTTAGTAAGACTTTACTGAAACTTGGAAGTCTCTTCATCATCGGAATGGAAATAATTTTAGATTTTAAAAAACCAAGCAAGGAGAACAAAGTGAATGTGACAAGCAAATGAAACGAACATATTAATTTGTCCAAGCTCAGAGTTTTAGAGTGTTTTAACACTTCAAAGTCTATGTTTTAGTCAGGGGTTCCCAACCTACAACTCGTGGGCCGAACCCAGCCCATGATGCCATCCCATCCAGCCTATCACCACTTCTGCCACCCCTGGAAGTGGAAGCATGCACGCTTACGTCAGCCATAAAACAAGCCTGTGGCTGTCGTAAACACAGAAGTGGGTGCACTTATGACAGCCATAAATGTGCCCGCTTCTGCTTACAGGGGTGTGTTCCAACCTACTCAGCTGTACGGGGGCATGGTCAGGCCTGCAATGTAAAAAATTTGTCCACCACTGTTTTAATTGAAGCTGCAACCCCTCTTCTCTCTTTTTCTTTTGGTGTGAGTTTCTTTTCTTGTTATTATGTGTCTTCATGTTGGAACCAGTTTATAGTGACCCTAATAAGACAGAAAGAATTTTGAGGTTTAAAAAGGTCAAAATGAGGGAATAAGTAAGACTAATAGATTTCTGTCTCTAACAGTGCAGTACCCCCTTTTGGAATTTACCACGGCATGTTAGGGACTGTGGTGGCTTAGTGGTTATGACGCAGAACTTGATGACTGGAAGGTCAGCAGGTCAACAGTTCGAGACCTGAATACTGCATGACGGAGTGATCTCCCGTCAACCTCCCAGCTCCTGCCAACATAGCAGTTTGAAAGCAAGAAATTGCAAGTAGATAAATAGGTACAACTTTGGTGGGAAAAGTAAATAGCATTCCATGCACTCCAGTGTTTAGTCATGCCTGTCACATGTCCATGGAAACGTCTGCAAACACAGACAGTGTTGGCTCTTTGGCTGTGTCACGATCCAGCTGGCCCCCACACTTCTGGAAAACCCCTGGAAACCAAAATCAGAACAACCGAGGCGGGCTGGACGGCTAATTAGAACAGAGATACAACTCTCAGTTGCTTATCAGCTCTTAAGGGGTTTTTAATTTGGTAGCGTTCAAATGTTGGTGTGTGAAATGCAATGCTGCTCTTACCCTATTAGTCCAATGGAGACACATTGTTCAGAAGAAATGATGAAGATTTATTGATCAGGTTCATAAAGCATAAAAGTCAGTAGCACAGGTCAGTCCAATAAAGTCCACAGGCAAATCTAGGTAACCATTTTTAAGGAGCAAAAATGCATAGCTCCTAGGCTAAAGAATGTTAGCCCATAGAGATTCAGAAACAAAAGCTCTCTAATCAAAAACAGGTCTTAATCCATGAAGAATCAGAGACGAACTCTTTCTTTTCTCCAAAATGGAGAATTTGCAGTCAGGTGGTTTAGCATCAGCCAATCAAGTAACAGAGAATAACTTTCTCAAAACAATGGTTGTTTATACACGTGCACACAGAATGCACTGGGGCTAGCCATAACATGGCTCTGCTAACTTACAAAAGATAAGAAATACTGAAAACATGCTGTCTGTAACACAGCCGTGAGGCTCAGAGAAGACAAAGGATTTTTTTCTGAGGCCTATCTGAAAATTGGCAATTTCAAGCCTTGGGAGACATTAGGAAATTGATGCCATATTCTGACAGGCTGTAAACAGAAGTGAGCACCGAACCCTAGAGTCGGATACGTCTGGCTTTCAAGCAAGGGTGACCTTTACTTTTACCTTTTACAGTATGGTACTGCTCAGAGATATACAGTACTAGTAAAACTTCTCAGGCAAATGCAAAATGCTGCTGAGAGGTCCAGGAGAATCATCCAGATCATATACATTTCTCTCCTGGGACAAGTTTTCCATTGGTAACAACCACAACAGATTTGTCTTCTATATAAAGGGAGGTCTGCACCCAAACAGAAATAAATTTAGAGAAGCAGCCTTCACGAAGGAAACTCTAGAGCTGCCCACATCTTGCCTTTAAAAGATAAAGTTGGAAACAGGCCCAACTTTTTTAAAAAAAGTTTTAAAACCCCAGAGTTAATTTAAGTTAATTTAAAGGGCAGTGGTGGCTTCTTGGTCAAGACACTGAGCTTGTCGCCTGAAAGGTCAGCAGTTTGAGACCCAAATACAGTATGAGAGAATGAGCTCCCATCATCTGGCCCAGCTCCTGCCAACCTGGTAGTTTGAAAGCAAGAAATTGCAAGTAGATAAATAGGTAACGGTTGGGTGGGAAACACAACAGTGTTCTGTGTGTTCTGGCATCTAGTCATGTCTGCCACATGACTATGGAAATGTCTGCAGATACAGACAACGCTGGCTCTTTGGCTGTAAACGGATGAGCACTGCACTCTAGAGTTGGACATGGCTAGCTTTTGAGAACATACTGTAACCTCCTACATGGCTATTGAAATAACGCCCTTCTCTCTCAAAACGAGGTATTAATATCAATTATCATGGATAACCATCCAAGCAGTTTTCTCCGGCTGCTCTGAGATGGAGAGTCTCCTACCTACCCAGCTGTGGTTTAGATTTTAAAATGATCCCTACCAGGCAACCAGCTGGGCATCTGGTAAACAGAATGCTGGAGTGGAAATACATCTAACAACTGCTGCCTAAGCTCCAGGTTGACCTACCTCTAGTTTAAACCAGATATAAGCAATGTGATTCCCTCTACATTCGGAGATTATATCTCCCACATCATCTGTGGAAGCCCCTGGGTTGCCTAACTTTGATTGAAATTATATACAGTATAGGAAATGAAAGAAATGTCTTGGCTGAGGCAAAATGTTCTTCTTGCTCATGCTAATGAAGGTCAAACTGCACATAATACTGAATGTGTTATGGTCAAATTACTTATTATAGATAAGCCATTATAAGAAACCGAAATCTTTCAGTGCTCCAGAGGAATGGTTTGAGCAGATTTTTATGTTTGAGCAGTCATGCTTACCTCCTAATGCTTGCCTTCTATCTTTACCTTCTGATGACTACTAACAAAACAAAACTACAGTATTTGCCGGCATGTAAGACACACTTTATTCCCTAATAAATAGAGGTATTGCCTTCCTGCGAGCAACAGCTCTCCAACCACCTTTGGAAAAGAGCTTTTTGTCTTCGTTACTTGATTTCGGGATTGTTGTTGTGTTTTTTTGCTTTGGATTGTTAAGATTTTGAAAGACACACACAACGGAAAAACGGAGTGCGTCTTATGCTCTGATGCATCTTATACGCCAGCAAATATGGTACTTATTTTACAAACTTCATCTGTTATTAAATCTCCTGCTGTGATAATCAGATGTTTCCAGCATTTAGGGGATTCTTTCTTCTAATGTGGAGCTATCTGCAAAGTATAATTTGGCTCCAAGTCTTGTGGAAACTCAGGGTGACAGTATTAGTATAGCCTAGGACATGGTTGACAAAGAAAACTGCAATCCATGGAAACTTTGCTGGCATTAAAAATATGCTAGTCTTTAAAGCAAGGGTTCCCAACCTACAGCATATGGACCGGCCCTGGCCTGCATCACCATTTCATGTGGGCCGCCCCCCGCCCCCAGAAGTGGAAGCGGATGCATTTTCATCAGCCGTAAAACACATCCACACATGTGTAAATGCGGTTACATCAGCTGTAAATGCACCTGTGGCTGTTGTAAACACAGAAGAGGGCTCATTTACTTCTGGGGGTCGTGGTCCAGCCTGCTCAGCTGTCCAGGGGCAGTGGTCAGGCCTGTGGCATCAAAAGGTTGGGAACCCATGCTTTAAAGCAGTGGTGGCCTGGGCCCGGGTGCAGCCCCTGACGCCAATTCATCCGGCCCGTGAACCCTTCGTCGCTCCTGGAAGTGGAAGTAAAATGCGCCCATAAGGGGGTGTTTTACTTCCGCTTCCAGGAGCGACAAGGGTTTCGCGGGCTGGATGAATTGGTGTCGGGGTCACACCCGGCCCCCGGGCCTTAGTAACTGGCTCCCTGAACCACATGATCGGCCCACAGCTCAAAAAGTTTGGGCACCCCTGCTTTAAAGAATCTGAAGATGTTTTTGCCAGCAATATGGTATTATGGCTGTGCCTCCCAAAATGTATGATCGCATTTAATGTGTTTGCAGTTTTAAGATCTTAGCTGTAGAAGGTTCTAGCATTTGGGAAGGATGTAAAACAAGGAGGTTTAATTTTGGTGCCATTAAAAATAAGCCTCAGAATCTACCCGCTTGCCCTGGAAGGGGAAGCTGTTTTTGGCTCTCATACCAGCTTTCTCCCCTATAGAAAGCTAATTGTAACTCTTGTTTTTATTTCCTCTGTGTGTTTGTGTATGTCAGCCAGTACTTTTATGGTGATCTCCTAGTACAGGATGTAGTAATATTTTTACAACACTCTAGAAGGTTAAAGCTTGTGTGTGTAGGAAATTTTTTTGTAATTATGTTAGCAGAGTGCAGCAGTTCAGTGAGGTGAGTTTACAGCTATAAATTAGGAATAATTACTTGTGGTAAGGTTAAAAATAAAATTTAAAAAGGACATTTATTGTTCCAAGAAAACCATTTGGGATAAAACAGGATGAACTCTATGGGCATAGAACCCCGTAGAATTGGTTTCTAGAAAAAAATGTGCTGAGGACCAATTTGGAGACATTTTCATCATTAGCTTTCTATTGCTGATGAAAGACAACAGAGCGAAGGAAGGGAGTGACCTAATGAGAAACTGACCGGTAGCAAAGGTAAAAATAGACAAAATACACTGGCCCATCTCACTACCTGTTGTATTTTTACATCCACGCCCCACTTTAAATGGAATATTACCGCATTTATTTAAATTTATTTGCTTATTTATATCCCGCCCATCTGGGATATTTT
This sequence comes from Furcifer pardalis, assembly GCA_030440675.1. NCBI lineage: Eukaryota > Metazoa > Chordata > Lepidosauria > Squamata > Chamaeleonidae > Furcifer > Furcifer pardalis. The sequence continues at coordinate 91,972,624 of CP126897.1, forward strand.
CCTACTCTGGGTGGCATAGGTAAAAGTCACCCTTGTTCGAAAGCCAGTTGTATCCAACTCTAGGCCTAAGTGCTCATCTCTGTTTATAGCCAAAGAGCCAGCGCTGTCTGCGTTTCCAGACGTTTCCATGGTCATGTGGCAGGCATGACTAGACACCAGAGTGCATGAAATGCTGTTTACCTTCCCACCACAGTGGTGCCTATTTATCTACTTGCAATTTCTTGCTTTCGAACTGCTATGTTGGCAGGAACTAGGAGAAAGACGGGAGCTCATTCCGTCGTGCAGCACTCATGTCTTAGAACTGCTAACCTGCCAAACTTCCAGTCATTAAGTTTGGTGTCTTAACCACTAAGCCACTGCAGTCCCTGGGTGGCTTACAACACATTACAAAAAACTTTTCAATAACAATAAGAGATTAAGCAGAAAGAAGGCCTTAACTGTATTTAGCTTTAACTGTGAGCAATAGAAAAAAGCATGATTTCTTTTCAAATGTGTGATGTTCCAGTCCTGAAACACATATGAGAAATTATACATACAGTACTTGATTTAGTTAGAGGAAACCCCAGAGAAGAGGGTGGCCCATCCAGCTCCCCAGTTGACTGGAGGAGCGATGACTTGGAGGCAGCCACTAGTCTGTGGTGATGGAAGAGGTGCTGGAGGAGAATAAAGGAACAGAAGCATGAGATGAGAGGAAAGAAGGGTAAGCAAAGGTGGAGGAAGGAATAGGACTGATGGAATTGATGAAGGAAAAGAGCAGGAAGAAGAGGAACATGTAAAAGGTGGGAGAAAGAAAAAGGGAAGGTGAAAAGGTGCTCAAAGGATGAAGAGAGAGGTCTGCCTCCTGGTTGGATTCATATATTTAAAGAAGTCTCCTGGCTCTCTTATTCAGAAATAAAATATATAAATATTTTCTCTCCCCTCCCACGATTTTAAATTCATTTCAATTAGATCAGTTAGTATACATACAGACAGACATGCATACAGTCATACATGTTTGAATCCATCTTGATGGAGGGTGGCAGCTTCATCATTACTGGCCTGGGGCTGGTGAGGACTTTGGGTGCCCAAAGGACTTAGGACCAGAAAGTGACTCATGGAACTGGATCAGTGGTATGGGTGTCATGCTGCAATGCAGAAGGCAGATGAAAGGTCACTGCATTATATTGTTCCCAGGACAATCTTCATGGCTGATCATCATGATGATAGCTAATATTTGCAATTAGATACAGCGCTTGAAGAAGAAGAAAAATAAGCATAATATCTCTTGGAAATTTTCAAAATCTACTCCTGAGTAACTTTCATACCAATACATTTTTAAAAGGATTTTTGCTGTGAGGCTTGAAAGAATTACTGACTTCAATTTTATAAATGTCTTCCTCCATCTATCGACCTAAGCAGATGCATTGCTATATATAACGTCACGCTGAAGAAGTAAACAATAGTGTGGGAGAAATAATGACAAAAATGTTCATTATACAGATGATGGGACCTAGATTTTGAATTGTTTCTTCATTATTCTCTGAAGTCTGTTCACCACCACCCCCTTCATAGCAACCTGCATCTGGCATTCTGTTGATTTTTCACATAAAGTCCAGATATTTGCCAAACGTGACTCTCCTATGCTGTATATTTATAACAGTAATTACCTTTATACTTGCTATCTAGAGCAAAATGCATTTTATTGCAACTTTTGGGCTACATAAAGTTTACTACTGTCCTATTAGTATAGTGAAAATAAATGCGAAGCACAGGAATAGCATCCAATATTAATATTTTTATGATATGTATGGATAGCTGGGCTGATTATTTTTATATTTTGTTTAAAAAAACAACTGGAAGAGAATAAATAGTTTTAATTCAGTCCCATATAACGCACTCTTCCCCGTGGCATCGATGTATGGTGTAAATGAGAATGAATGGAATTCTGTTAGAAATTACTTTTCAGTCTAGCTCAATAATACAATCTTTACTTTGATATGCACAAAAGTATTTGTACCTTAGGCAATATTTTGTGATGTCACAATAGGTCTGCTGGTGATTTCCTCTCCAAATACCTTCTAAAACTCTATGTCCTATTGAGTGCTAAATAAAGTCCTTTAAATAATATAATGGATTAGTAAAAATAAATCTAGCTGTAGTTTTGTGAAATTGTGTCAATTCTAACATGTACAGTTACATTAATTCCTATTTTTCTTTTACAAACACATGTACCGTAAAACCCCATATAATGAAAATAATTCATTCTATGAGGCACTTAGTTATACAATTTTTTCGTTATACGATACATGCACTATATAAAGAAAAGGCCTAGGGGGGAAATCGTACAGCGAAAATCTCAATGGGAAAAACTGAGCAAGGGAGAACTTTAAGCAAATAGTAGTGTAGTCTTACATAAATTCGCTCAGACAGAAAACTTAATAAATTCAACTGACTTACTGTTGGGTACTGCAGGCTAGGTATATTTAACTTAGGGCCATGCATGCATCTGGATTTTTTTTGTTTTGTTACTCAAAGAAAGGGAAATAAATCTGTGCTTGCAAAATTTGATGAACAGTTCAGTGCTATGTCAGGCAAAAGAAATTGGAGAATGAACTCACCAAAAGGTGGCATTAATTTAGCAGTTTCATGTCTAGACTAGATAAGAAGAACAGGCTGAGACTAAACCCTGACAAGATGGAAGTTTTGGTGTTTGAGAGGCCATCTGCCTGATTCAGAGGCCTGGTCCCTACCCTGGGTGGAAATACTCTTACCCTTAGGGACCAACCAGGTCTTAAATCTGGGGTGTCATTATGGACCCATTGCTCTCACTTGAGCAACAAATATCGGCGGTGTCCAAAGCTGCTTTTTTCCAGCTCTTGCAGATTGTGCAGTTATGCTCCTAATTTGTCAGACGGTCTCTCATAACCCTGACCCACTCATTGGTAATCTCACGGATTGACTACTGTAATGCTCTCTATGTTGAGCTGCCCCTATGTCTGATACGGAGATTACAGCTGGTCCAGAATACATCAGCTAGGCTGGTGACAGGCATAAAGAAATTTGATCATATTCCCCCAGCCTTGGCAGGCCTGCACTGGTTACCTCTTGCTTACTGTGTCAGATACAAGGCCCTATTCGGTTTGGGACCTTGTTATCTGTTGGAGTGTCTCTCCCTCAGAACAACTCCTTGAATCACCCATTCGTCACAGTCTGCGCAGCTCCAGGTGACAACCCCGAGGTCGGCTCAAAAGTCTATAACTAGAAATAGAGCTTACTCTGTGGTGGCACCAATGCTGTGGAACATACTAATGGTGGAGCTGTGCCAGGCATCATCATTGACTATTTTTTAAAAGCAATTAAAAACTCTCTTGTTCAAGGAGGCTTTTCAGGTTGTTGTCTCTTTAGCTATAAATTAGTCAGTCAGGTTAATTCCCTATGCCCTCAGACACCAGTGATTTTATTGTATTTTATTTTGAGACACATTTGTCGGTTGGTCTGTTTTTTTATCTGTGTTTGTTTTTTCGTGTGATTTGATATTTGTTGTACACCACGCATAGTGGGAAACCTCCCAAATGAGCAGTATAAAAATGTAACAAATAAATAAAATAAGTTCAGTGCTAATCTAGACCAATATCCACAGGTCTATAAGGAAATCTAGAAATCTGCAAGCAAATAGATTTAGTAGACTCCTCTCCCTCGCCTTTCGTTCCAAAACAGAAATGACAGGCAGAATATAGGGACATTGCAAACAGCAATTATAATTTATTGCTTCATAACCATTCAGTTGAGGCCATTTTCAGTTCAAGAGGAAGATGGAGAGAGTTTCTGTTTCATAATTCTAGGGTTTAATAATCATTTTATATGCATCAAATATTTTTATGTGCGTCAAAGAAAAGATTGCATTATTGAGCTAGATGGAAAAGACATTTCCAAAAGAGTCCCCTTCATCCTCATTTGTGTCATGCATCGATGCCATCAGGAAGACAGCATTATATGCAACTGTACTAAATCTATGTACAGTATTCCCTCCTGGTATTTTTTTTTAGTTGACATTTTGCAAAAAAATAAAATAAAATAAATTCTCCCAACAAACTAGGTCAAAATGCCAGGGCATTCCATCTATACAACTGCTCCATGTTGCATCTCAAGCATGTATAGTCAGAGATGAGGATGTTAGGCTGCAACATCCATCACCCTAACCAGTGTAGCCCATGGGAAAGGGTCCTGGAAATTGCAATGCAGTACCACCTCCAGTGTGACTGCAGTGGCTTAGTAGTTAAGATGCTGAACATGATGATCGGAAGGTCAGCAGTTTGATACTCAAGTGCTGCATGACGGAGTGAGCTCCCGTCATCTGTCCCAGCTCCTGCTAACCCAGCAGTTTGAAAGCAAGAAATTGCAAGTAGATAAATAAGTACCACTTCAGCAGGAAAGGTAACAGTGTTCCATGCACTCTGATGTCTAGTCATGCCTGATACATGAGCATGGAAACATCTGCAGATGCAGACAGCTCTGGCTCTTTGGCTGTAAACGGAGATGAACACCGCACCCTAGAGTTGGATATGACTGGCTTTTGAGCAAGAGAGACCTTTACCTTTGTCAAGCTGGAGTACTGTACCATGCATTTTCTTTTCTTTTCTTTTATGAGGATCCCATGACGGCACGTGAACAGGTAGGAGGTTGGATATAAGGCCCTTGCAGAAAGTATTGTTCAGATTACAGACAGATCATTCCTTTGCATCATAGACATGGGATTCTTTGAAGTTACTGTATTCTTTCCTTCTCTTTATACTTCACTTTCTCAAAATGAGATACGTTCATGAGTTGATCACTCTTCAGGCTCTTTAATTTGCCATAATCTTCTTTCCTTCTCGTGTATCATACTACTGTATTGCTATTTCTCACAGCCATGATTACTGTGTCCACTTCTTCATTATGCATTATGAGAATTAAATTAAATTCCACCATGTCCTTTCCTTCTCTATCTCTTATTATCATTTTTATTGCCCACTCTGCCTTGTTTATTAGATATAGAAGGAAGGAAAGCATTTTCAGTATTACCAGTACGTATTACCATTTTCAGTACTGTATTACCAAATCCTAGAATTATGAAACAGTCGCTCAGTCAAAGAGGGACTAAACTGAATGTTTTAAAAGCAATAAATAGAAGTTGAAGACACAATAAACTGGTATATGTTGTTTGTTTTAGGCAGGGTGGGGGTTGTTGTCTGACCCTTAGGCATGCTGCTTCTCACATACCACTTCAGGAGAGCTTAGATCTCACTAATTAATAATAAAAAGCAGCCTGGGTCTCTCAAATAATTATTTGGTTTCAGGCTTATTGTGAAAAATATTAGGTTGCTGTATGATGAAACATCAAGAGATTATTAAAGGTAAAAGTCACCTTTGTTTGAAAGGCAGTCTTATCCTATTCTAGGGTTCAGTGCTCATCTCTGTTTATAGCCAAAGAGCCAGCACTGTCTGTGTCTGTAAACATTTCTGTGGTCATGTGGCAGGTATGCCTAGACACTGGAGTGGACAGAACACTGTTTACCCTTCCACTGAAGTGGTACCTATTTATCTACTTGCAATTTTTTGCCTTCAAGCTGCTAGGTTAACAGGAGCTGGGACAGAGACGGGCACTCACTGTATCGTGCAGCACTTGGGTCTCTAACTGCTGACCTTCCAGTCTTCAGTTCAGCATCTTAACCACTAAGCCACCACAATAAAGAAAGTTGCTAATGAAAGATTTGTTAAATTCAAGATGTAAGAGAGCAGATATTTCTTTCAGGCAACAGAAGTTATAGATTAAGGGGATTCCCCCCCCCCCCCCACTCCTATTATAACATTTTCCTTCCAGGAACACAATTCTTTCCAAAGTTCTGTGCTTAAGTAATCACATTTATAAAGGAAAGCTGTGTTTACCTCCTAGTGACATGGGGTACATAATGTCATATATTTTTCATCATGATTTCTAAAGTTGATCTTATTTTCCTGTACACCCCCCTCCCGAAGTCAGATGTTGGTGAGTCTCAATAATTCATGCATTATTTTCATGGGTTTGAAGGGAATAGGACTTGTTAGTCATAACATAATCCCATTCATTTCACTGGGGTTGCTGTAGGTAGAATTACCATTTGATTTAGCCCATTGTTTATAATCTGGTTTGAATGACAGATCAGCGCTAATATTAGTAGGAGATGCAGTGTTCATGCTGATAGTTTATTGTGATATGCCATGAATATCTTACACAAGGTAAATAGCAGCATTTCTGTAGATGCTTTAAGATGCAGTTTCCAGTGCAGATAACTCTAATCTGTTCTTTGTGTCATCTATATCCAGTAGAGATGACTGAAATCAGAAGCAGAAAATAGACTAAAATCCAGCTACTGTCTTGCTTGCAAAATTATAAGGTGGGTGGAAGTTATTTTCATTTTGTCAGACTGATCCGTGACTTGAGAACTATTCATTTATTTAGTTCATAAACTAAAAAAATGCAGAAGCAGAAAGGCATTCTACTTATTAATCCTTTCAAAAAATAACTTTCTAGACAGTGGTTTTACAAGCATGTGTGTGTACTGAAGTGGATAATAGAAATAAGCTAGACTGAGCGAATGGAGGAGTGAGGTGGCTCAAGTGGTTAAGACACTGAACTTGCTGACTGGAAGGCCGGAGTTTGATTCCGGGTACTGCATGACACAGTGAGGTCCTGTCTCTGTCCCAGCTCCTGCCAACCTAGTAGTTCGAAAGCAAGAAATTGCAAGTAGATAAATAGGGACCATTTTCTTAAGAAAAATGTCTGCAGACGCAGACAAGGCTGGTTCTTTGACTATAAACAGAGATGAGCACTGAACCCTGAGTCGGATCCAACTGACTTTCGAGCAAGGGCAACCTTTACCTTTTTTTTACTAGAGCAAACAGAGAAATTTGTATCTTGACCTATGCTTTAGTTTCTGTTGGTTTACAGTGATATGAAAAACAGGGTTCCACTGTTTGTATCAGAATGCAAAGGAAGAGATCCCCCTTGGGTTGTTGAGTGGTTTTGTTTGAGGTGAGCATTGCATTGAGAATTGGAAGTCCATGATAGGCCATCTGGAAGAGCAGTAGCTTTGAATCCAACTTTTCATTGTTTTGGATGCATATTGTGCTGAGGCAAAGTAAAAAGACGTTTCTGACAAGTAGTTTCCAAACGAGCTTGAATTTGTGCCTCTCTTGGGAATTCTTAGCAGGAAATCCTCCACATGTTTTTCTTTAACCCACACAATTTAACAGAACTGTCTCTCATTTTGATTCAAATAGCTGCATGTAACAGGAGCATAACCTAAGTGTGGTGATGATAAATGTCACTGTAGATAAAAGGAGCACGGTGATTCAACCGGGGATAAATATTCAACTGCACAATATTGAGAAGAAAGAATTCCCAAAGAGTTTCACTTCGGCACTTTTAAAGAGTACTGTATATGCTGTTACACTTTCAGTATGCTGAAAAAATGGTCTTTGAGACCTTTGAGATGATTCCTCTGTGTTCCAGAGAAGAAGAGGAACACAATCCTTGGATACTTTACATTTTTCTACTAAGTCAAAATTCTGGCTTACTTTAACAACAGAATTGCAAGTAAGTTTCTTTAAAAGATACCTGCTGTGTGCTTTACATTTCTTTCCATGAAACTTTGTTTTGTGTATTTTATGTTTTCTACATTACAACATTAATTCAAGTTTCAGTGTGTAGACATTACTGTCTGGGGCTGCAAACCACCATTTTCTGTTTGGAATGTGTATTCATGTAGTCCAATTATAATAATTTATGTATTGTAATAATTGCTATCCACATCCAAAAAGTTTACAGGTTAAAAATACCTTTGTAGGAATCAGAACAAATTGTGATATTTCGCTCTCTGGGGTAAAAATAAGTAGAAGCTATTATTGTGCATAACCAAAGAATTGTAGAATGGTTGGACACAGTCTTTGAATTTTGTGTTTGTGTTATATTTCTTTTCTTCTTAGCAGCTTTTGTGCTGAAGCTTCTTTCTCAGAGCGGAAAACTTAGAAAAAGTCAAGAGCACAAATCTGTCAGCAGGGATTCCTGATGGATGCCCCGCACCAATACTCTTCCTAGACACCCGTATATACTGTAGTTCCAAAGGGGAAAACTTGAGCATAGCACGAAAACATAATTTGGGGTGTGGTCTGTAGCCCCCTATGCTGACTGTGGCATTCTGGGAATTGCAGCTCTCAAAGTAGCTTTTCCCAGTTGCGCTTCCTGACTCCAAAAACACTGATTTTAATATTCTAGAAGAATTTATTCATGGATTGTCACACATCAGTATAACTGTGTATGTCTGAAGTACTAATGTCGCCATAAAGTAACCATGGAGAGGGGGACAATCAATTAAGCAACCTCATTCAAATAATGGGGAAGTTACTGCATCTGACTTAAATGCCCTAAAATCAATAATGCATGGCCCTCGTAAACCATTCATTCCAGTAACTGATATTCAAGTAAGTGGGTGTCTTGACTGTTTAAAGAATTAGGGTTCCAATCTTTTTTAAACCAAGTTAAACCAAGTTTGTGTCAGTATGCATGTCCTTAATGAAATGGTGCCCAGATGTGTATCTTTTACCATTGCAGCCACCACCAAGCAGCTTCCAAATGTCCCTCCATCCCCTAAAGTCCCAGTATGGTTTTCTTTTCTTTGACTTCTCCTGGCAGCCAGTCTCCATTTCAAAGTGAGGGGGGAATCTATTGCCACTGCAGTCCACCCCGTTACCTCCATATCTGGTGAAAAGATTACCATGGCTGCAGCACCTATGAGCTGCTTAGCCCTCATCACTGCTGTTCTACACCCATCAGCTGGCACCAATTATTAAGTTTTAAAATTATATTTAACTGTTACGACATTGCAAAAGTTCTTTAGCATGAGAGAGAATGAACAGCTTTGCTCTTGTAAGCACTATAACTGTAGTGGAGGAAATCTTTTTTGGGCTGCAGAGAATCCTGTTCTTCCCTATGGGTAAACCACCCTTCTGCCACCTCCTGCCATTAAATGAACAGTCCAGAGGCCCAGCAAACTTCATTATTCTGTATGGGCAAATTCCTCTCCATCTCTCCATTGTCTATGGGCAAACCAGCCCCACAAGTCTGTCCAGGTTATTCTTCTATGGTAATAGTAGACCATACTGCCAGCAGGGGCTGCGGTGGCTCAGTGGTTTAGAAGCTAACCTTGTTAGCTGGAAAGTGGAAAGTCAGCAGCTCAAGACCTGGATACTACATGATGGATTGAGCGCCTGTCTCTGTCCCAGCTCTTGGGGACATGAAAGAAGCCTCATTTGTGCATTTCCTGGACAGACTTTCTTCCGTAAAAATCCTTTCAACTCGGAATAATTTCTGACACGAAATTATTATTATACTGCCAGCAACTCAACACTGAGTGTCAGGCTGTGGTTAACTAACCTGACCACCCTGAGGACTAATGGCCTTGGGTGCCACAGTCTGCAGGGAAGAGTGATGGTCCCCAAGTGGATTAAATCCCACTTGAATCCATCTTGATGGAAGGCAGCAGCTTCATCAATCCTGGCCTGGAGCTGATGAAGACTTTGCATGCCAAAAGGGCTCAGGAGCAGAAAGTGACTCACGGAACTGGATCAGTGGTACGAGGGTCATGCTGTGATGCGGAAGGCAGGTGAAATGCCATTACATTATATTCTCAGGACAGTCTTCATGGCTGATCACCATGAGTATTGCCGATATTCGGATTTGGATATGGCACAAGGAGGAGGAGGGAATCCTGATGGCTTTACATGGCAAACCAAGAGGCACTATATGTACTGAAGCATGAGTGCACATAGAATAATACTGTGGTTCAGGAATCTGCAAGAGAAAGGACCCCTGGCTTTGGCAGGTTAATGCACACATCAGCTATGTGTCGTGTATTGATTTGAATTGATTTGGAGCCTGACTAAACTTAGACAAAGGTAGCAGTTTTGTCAGGATATGAGGATTCTTTAGTTCCCAGCTGCTTGGAACACATTTCTAATTAGGATCACCTTTCTGATTAGGCCCTGATGAGCTCTGTTTAAGAGCCCAGATAGGAAGTGTTTGGCTTTTAGAGTCAAGAATAATAGTTGCCTTAGATTTTTTAAAGTGACTTGGCAAAAATTAAAATGTAGTTGCTGACTCTGAGTTCAAGTAAATGTATGTAATATTAGGTCCCTACCAGTGTCTGCTCATAGTGTGAACAGCAAATGACAGCTTTATTCACTTAACTCAAAGTAAAATGTCCCCTACTGCTCTGAAAACGAAAACCAACTCTTCTAAAGTAGTCCTTGCTTCACACTGTCCACAGTAGTTTTGTTTTCAGAGATGTAAGGTAAACTGCATCAGTACCTTTAATATGTCTGGTTTCTCCCTTTAACAATATCATCATAAGGATGCAGAATGTAGAACGGCAATCACTATTTGCAAGTGCACTTGGCAGTCCAATAGCTATTTTAGAATTCCAACTACTAACCTATCCAAGGCAGTCTTCTTAGCTCTAGATTTGGCAATGACTGCCCATGAGTATTCAAACATCAGTGCCACCTTGAATGGGTTTGCATCTGCCCCAGCTACCTGGCAATTCACTGTACCTGAAGCCCCAGTCTAGGCACATAGTGTAGCCAAAGAGTACGTGGGATGAATAATGGAAATTGCTGCTGTGGTTTTTTAAACTTCTGTCCTTACTTGAATGCAGAGAGGGCACATGAACATCCATTGTCAGTGTGAAGGACTTTTACCTTGACTATAAGGCATCGCCAGTAGGTTTTATTCCAGGATGTACACCTCAACATGTGTTTGTTAATGCATCTTCGTGAACTATCAATAGTAGCACTTTAAAGGTTAATTATAAGGTCCTGTGCTAGCAATGAAAGGGATTGAGGTGCTTAATGGTTAAGATGCTGAATTTATGATCAGATGGCTGGCAGGTGAAAACACGAGTGCTGCATGACGGAGTGAGCTTCCGTCTCTGTCCCAGCTCCTGCCAATCTAGCAGTTCGAAAGCAAGAAATTGCAATTAGATAAATAGAGACCACTTCGGTAGGAAGGTAAACAGTGTTCCGTGCACTCTGGAGTCTAGTCATGCCTGCCACATGTCCACAGAAATGACTGCAGACGGAGACAGCACTGGCTCTTTGGCTGTAAAAAAAGATGAGCACTGAACCTTATAGTTGGATATGACTGGCTTTTGAGCGAGGACAACCTTTACCTTTACTATGCTAGCAGTGGCTGAGCTATTTGAGTGCCACCCATTTTTTACAGGTGGAAATAATTCCTTCTTTGATTTTAAAAAAAAAATTCTGACAGAGCAGGTGCTTTCCATGCCTTTTGTAACTTACAATCTGGCTGTTCTTTTCTTTTGTGATTGGTCTTCTGCAGTTAAGGAAGGGTTTGTTTGTTAGTGTTTTGCAAATATGGTTGCTCAGTCACAAAGGTCTGTCCAAAGCACAACTCTGGAATTCTAATAAATATTGGGTTCAATGATGGCTTACCTGTAACATATAGCTTGCCCCTGAAACTCTGAATTTGATTTGACTTTTATTCATTCCAATGGGATGGAGAGGAACAAACAGCACAGGAGAAATGGGGAAACAATTCCTGAGTCAGTCTGTGGGTAGAATAATTGTTTTCCTTTACTTTTCCTTTCTTCTTCTTCTTCTTCCATGTCTAGGCCAGACAAGGTTGCCGTTACCAGGGTACACCGGTTGTGGTTCAAAAATACCACAATCTTCAAGGAGGCTCTTTCTGTGTACCCCACTTTTCCTTTCTGATGCTGTCAGTTGGTCTCCATCACAGTGGACAGAGTCAAAAGTACAACTACCATGTTCTGGCACATTGTTAATGACAGGCTAACATTAGGGAGGAAAGCCCCCTCCGCCCCTATCCTTAGTTTCCCTTTCTTATTTATTTATTTATTTATTTATTCATACTTGTTTATCGCCCTCCTTCCTGAAGGGACCCAGGGCAATTCACAACATATAAACAACATATTTTAAGCAGGGGTGCCTTGCAATCTGTTTTGCAAGAGGATGAGATAGATTTTAAGCTGGCATTTTCTCTGCTTAAACCAGGGATGTCCAAACTATGGCCTGTGGGCTAGATCCAGCCCCCAACACCAATTCATCCAACCCACACCACTCTTGTTGCTCCCGGAAATGGAAGTAAAATGCACCCGTACATAGTTTGGCCACATTTTACTTCCAGGAGCAATGAGGATAGTGCGTGCCGGATGCATTGGCATCAGGGGCTGGATCTGGCCTGTGGGCTGTAGTTTGGGCACCCTTGTTCTAAAGAAAGAAAAGAGGAGAGTGCAAATACAGTAGTGTTGTTTGTTGTTGTTCAGTCCCACAGTCGATTCCGACCCTTTGCGACCCCATGGACCACCGTCCGCCAGGCACTCCTGTCCTCCACCACCCCCCACAACTCGCTCAGCTCCGTGCCCATTGTGACCACAATACCATCTAGCCATCTCATTCTAGGCCGCCTCTTTTCTCTTTTGTCCTCAACCTTTCAAAGCATCAAGGTTTTCTCAAGTGAGTCTTCTCTTCCAATTTGATGTCCAAAATACTTTAGCTTCATCTTTACTATTTGCCCTTCTAATGAGCAGTCAGGGTTGATTTCTTCTAAGATTGACCTATTTGTTTTCCTTGCTGTCCAGGGGACTCTAAAAACTCTCCTCCAACACCACATCTCAAAGGCGTCTATTCTTCTGCGCTCAGCTTTCCTAATGGTCCAGCTCTCACAACCATACATTGCCACAGGGAATACCATTGCTTTGACTAGACAAATTTTTGTTTGCAATTTGATGTCTCTACTTTTCACTATGTTCTCCAGGTTTCTCATCGCTTGCCTCCCAAGAATCAGTCGCCTTTTTATTTCATGGTTGCAACCACCATCTGCAGTGTGAAGCTTAAGACACAGGGAGGGGCAAGCTGGAGGTAACATCTCACTTTCAATGTCTATGAGCCCTGAAGTTTGTTTTCGAGTCTGAGGCTGGAAAATGTTGCAGGCATATCTAACACATGCTTTCTGGAACTTTTGATTTCCGTTGTCCTTTTCAGAAACAGATAATGTGCCATCCCTCTGAGTTTCTGAGTGCTTCTATCTCTAAGCAATACTCATTGTTTCTTGTGCATAACAATTGGAAAACGTGTTAGGGAATAAAACTGAAGTAAAATGCAGAGTGTATTAAAGCATTCCTATTATACGATATTTGATTTGTATAGGTGAGTATTTAAATGGAAAGGTGGGCGTTATTATGTACTGTAGGTGAATTTCATGACTGCAGTAAGTCAGTCTGGCAATTTTTAAGTCTGTAATGCAACAGGTTACAGTTTGGAAAATGTTGAATGGGTTCATTGAAAAGCTGACATGCATATCTATTAGTATGCATAGCTGTGCATAATCCTCTCTCAGTGATGCTATTTTGGAAGCTGGGCATTATGAATTTAAATCTCTAATACAAACCATTGCATGAATGGAATCTGCATGTTTGTGGAGTCCTATTATCTGTTTCTGGATGGAGACGGAGTCACTTGGCTGCATGATCAGAGCACAGACGCGGAATTCTTTTATTTTCTTAATTAAGAATGACTGTTAGGAATAGTTGACAGGGGGTTTATAATGCCAATAATCCCTTACAAAATAGTAATTGTTCTTGTTTGTAAGCAGTTTGTCAAGGCGTTAACCCGAAATTCACCTTTGTTAGTTGAAACATCTGTTGTGCAGACAAAAGAGTTTGCTTTTGAGAGGGATTATTTCATAATTGCAGTTTTTACCTATTTAAATATGCATTGTTTTTGCTGGTTTTGACTGTTGTAATGATTTCATTGTTTACCTTGTTTGGAATGTTTTTAAAGTGTAAAGATAGGATCAATATTTAAAAAACTGTATGTATGTGCATACCTTACTTTTTAAAATTAAATTGTTAACTTTAATATTGTTGGGATGAAATGCAAACTCCTTTAAACGTTAGTGGTTCGAACTTAAAATGAGTTGTACTAACTGGGGAAAAATCATTTGCTTCTTTTGTTGATCCTGCTCTTTGATGCACACGACCTACTAATGTGATTCTTGGCGTCCCATACAAAGCCACTCATCCATGCTGGATGTGAAAGCAGCTTCCTGGTCTGTACATGTGCTTATGTCGCATTCCTCTGGTTTTCTAACAAAGCTTTTAATTGGTATGCTGTGACTAATGAGCATGAAGTCCCAGAGGAAATGGAGCAGAATTTTCTATTATCCACCAGGATGAACTTAGCACATAGATTATCAAGGCTTCAACTCTGGGATAAATCAGGGTCAAAGTCTCAGAATACAGTGTAGCCTAATAATTGAATGTTTCTCTCATAAAATCACACTAATCAATTTTAGCTGAACTGTGTCATGGATGGACTATTCTGAACAGTAGTGTGCAGTGACCTTTTCAGCATGACATGTATGAAGAAGAAAACTTACAACAGTCAGTGTGATTAGTTAATAGTGGTGATTTTGTGCTGAAAGCATTTTTAAAAAATAAAATAATTGCAAACCTGCCCATTCAAGAGTTCAAAGACACAATGGCTGGCTGGTAATCTCTTCAATAGAAAGAGCGACAGGTTTGTCACTGCATGTTTTTTGGTAGAAGATTGCCAGTCTATTGCTTCCTACTTGATGTAAAGCTCAAAATCAAGTTCAGATTGGAAACAAACTTTTGCATCCAGATTCCTCTTAACAATATGAGTGAAATGCTTTCTTTGAACAACGCACTGGAAGAGTGCAACTTCCAGTTTAAAAATCCAAAGCATCTCTACTGTGGAAGTTCATCAGGTCCAACCCATTCCTAGCACAAAGAGAAGAGTGTTACACCTGACTGCCATATGGACTTAAAAACAAGGAACTTCTTAGAAGAAAAAAATAATCAGATGGCACCTCTGTTTCAGGACCACAAATTAGGAATGGATCCAGATTCCTTAAAAAAAGAGACTTTATCCACATTTGCAAAACTGTCAGATTTTCTTATCTGTATATTGAATTCAAAGATATTTGAAGCAAGAGTAGTAAGTGGTAAGGATCCAAAGCCCTTTATAATTCTGGTTGAGCAAATCTTTCAGTTTTGTTTTTTAAAAAAATAAAATAAAAAAATCTCCTTTTAATTATGTTCACAAAGAAAATTGGAACTTCGGAAAGTTCTGTTGAAACACCAAATGAAAATGTAACCTACCAATGGATATAGGATAAGGTTAGCCTTGGGCATAATCAGTTTGAGATAGCCAGGAGGCTCCCAAGAAAGAATGTAGAATTAGAGATGGAAAACTTAATAGATTGGAGTCAAGTGGCTAGATATCAGCAGCATAATGCTAATTGTGAAAGCTATTTGATTGGTCACATAATAGTATACATAGGAAGAGGACAAAGGGGATTTTTTTTCTTGAATAGCCAGCAATCTAAGGGGTTTATTTCTAAGGGGGTGTGGCTAAAGGGTGATGTGTGGCCAAAGACTTAATTTGTATATTTTATTTTGAGTTAGTTTCTTAATATGGTACTTCATAAGTGGTGCTACCATGCAGGTGCATATTTGTAAATGTTTCAGGAGACTGAAAATGGCAAAAAGAAACATTATCAGGAAAGTTTTTTTTTTTTATTAAATTTTTATAGGTATTTAAACAATATAAACATACAATAAAAAAAATTAACATTAAGAAAAGTACAATAATAAAGAATTATACAAAGATTACAAAATATAAGAAAATTAAAAAAAGGAAAAAAGAAGAAGTAAATCATATAATAGGAACTTATTTTCTTCCAATATCTCAGTATGAGTACACTACATTAAAAATATATAAGCAACAACAACCATAATAAAAGAAAATACCCAAGCTCTACTCATCCCATATAGCAGCTGCTTATATCATACTTAGTACCATTTTTTAACTCTTTCTCTAATACATTTAATTTCCTACGCAATCATAAATCACACTTTATCATCACCCCTGTGATATTTACAATGTCCAGGGAATTTTGCAAACTCATAAATTCCAAAAGTCATTTTGTTCCGGTACAGGGGTAGCTCCTTTCTTCTTAACAGTCACATATTCCACAAAAGGTTTCCAGATTCTCCAAAAGTTATTAACTTGTGTTCTACCTTTTTTTATTTTTAACTCACAGGTAAGTTTATCGTTAAGTGCCAGCTCCCACATTTCTTTATACCAATCTTGTATTTTTATCTGAACAGCATTCTTCCAATTTCTCGCAATACAAAGTCTAGCAGCTGACAACATCACTGACATCAGTTCTTTATTATCATTACTCATGTTAAACTTATCAACCTCCGTTAACAAAGCTGTATCCGGACCCCAGGCGAGCTGCTTTTCTAGTATGTTATTTATTTCATTTCTCACTTTTCCCCAAAAATTTTCCAAGCTTTTACAAGACCACCACATGTGTATATATGTTCCCACTTCATATTTACAACGCCAGCATTTATCGCTAATCCTGCTATCCATATGATGCAGCCCGACTGGGGTCCTGTACCACCGCCAAATTAACTTATAATTATGTTCCTTCATTCTGACGGACATGGATCTCATAATCCTTTTTCCCCATTTTTTCTTCCAATTTTCCGCTGGGATTGTCTCTTTTAATTCATCTTCCCATTTATTTTTTAAAACTTCCTGTATATTTCCACTTTTATTCAAAATTTTATAAATCTTACTTACTACCCCTTTAATACCCATGTCCCCTTTCCTGAACTTGATTAACATAATTTCAAATAAAGTCAAGTCTCTCTTTAAACTATTGTCTGTCAAATATTTTTTATTCCAATTGTTTATTTGGAGAATCTTGAACCAATCTAACTGCATTTGCGAAAATAGCTCTCTTTTTCTTTCACTTTCCTTACATGTGTTAATCCAATCTTTCAACAAGAGAACCTCCTTCTCTACTAATATATTTCTAATCCTACTATCTATTTGTATTGGAAAAGCACTCAAGTCGTCCAATTCTATGACAGGCGAAGTACCTGGGGCAAACTCATCTTTTATTTTGTTCCATATCAGGAAAGTTTAAAGTCATGATCACGGAAGGGTGAGGAGAAAAGTGTAGTCAGCATCATGAAATGAGACTGTGAGGAGAGGAAACAACTGACAGATGTGTGGGAAGAGGAAGATCTGGAAGAGAAAACAAACAGTAGGAGAAGGAAGTAAAAAGCCAGGCTGGGTGGCATAATTTTTGTCATAGCTGAAAGAGGCTCTGTGTTGGGTTGAGAGCAAAGAATTACAGCTGGTAGATGATCAAAAACGGAGAAGAGGCTGAGAATTCATTAAAAGTGAGCCAAGCTGGTCATGATTTAACAACTGGATGGCACAGGTGAAAAGAGAGAGAAACTTATAGTGAACAAAATTGCTAAATGTTTTGATCTTCTCCAGAGATGTTTACTTGCATGGAACCATGGATGGATATCATTAAATGAAGGTTATAAACCAGTGCAATAGTGTCAGGTATGTATGTATGTATGTGATTTGTTTGATAACTGAGAGGGCAAACTAATCAAGATTTGAGGGCAAGCAGGAAGTAGGATAGAATACTAATGAAATGAGTAGATGTAGCAAGAAGGAGGACAAGGAGGGGGTGGATGGATAGTAGAGCTGTAAGGAACAAAAGTCAGAAATTGTGAGTGCTGCAGAACTGGGGAATTTCCCTCTAGTCATTGGCTCCTGTTGTACTTCAAGGCCCCCAAAGTGATAACAGTTACAGGTTACAATGTATGGATGTGAAGTTAACACACAATTTTTCTTATCCTCAAATATTAACAAAGGCTGGGAGAGGTTCAAAGGCTGGGAGAAGTTATAATCCTGCATGACAGTCAGAAGTCTTAAGGGTTTTTCCCCATCAGCAACAGCAGGAGTTCTCAACCTTTTAAAACCAGGGGCCGAGTCACACTCCCTCAGACAGCTTCAGGAGCCGGACAGCAATTTTGCCTTTCTTCCAGCACATGGTACTTCCTGGTGTGGTGGAGGTGGGGGTGGGGCCACATGAAATGACACCATGGGGTGCATCTGGCCCATAGGCTGCAGGTTAAGAATCCCTGAGCAACAGCATTAGCCCCCCGCCCCCAGGTCTTGTGCAAAAAAAAAAAAAAACCCTCTTGATTTTTGCTTTAAAGGCATTGGCTGAAATAATTTTGTGTGGTTATCCAAATGGTTTAACATTTAGAAGCAAAATACTATAATACAACAGATAAATTGTGGCAGGTTAGTTCCAAAAACTATTCCATTTGTATAACTCATCAGCAGAATGTCAGCCTTTATATTTTGTGCAATATAAACAAAATGTGACTTTTCTGCTGAAAAAATCCCAGACTCCAAAAATAAATAAATAAATACACGAGATCCCTCATGGTATTGCCCAATGGAAAGAAATGACTTAATACTTCTTAGTTTTAATTGGGAGAATGAAATAAGCAAAGATTTACACCTCTACTCAAATATAAGATAGTTACTTGTTAGCTAGTTCTAAATAATAATAATAATAATAATAATCTGAATGTTACATTCCACTGGTCTGCATAACAAAGCAGCCTATTCCTGTCCACTCTGTTAAATTGTTAGTGCTCTCAGAAGAACCAAAGCAGTAACTGAAATATGAGTGCAAGCCAACACTAGAATTATGTGACATTCTATCTCTATATATTCTATCTCTATGACTTCAATAATTATACAAGGCATTAAAAGTTATTTAACTCTGCAGAAGGAATAAGTTAATTTACTGCTATCTCTCCTTTAGTGGAAAAAGGAACTAGTTGCAAGTATTTAATTAGTTTACCAGTCTGTCCAGCTTATCCTGCTATGGTAATAGACTCCAGTGGTGGTGAACCTATTGCATGCATGCCAGAGGGGGCACTCAGAGCCCTCTTTGTGGGCATGAACGCCATCAACCAAGCACAGAGTTTGCCTGGTTCCTCTGCCCAGCAGCCCAATGGGAGCACTTCCTCACTCCAGCCAGTGCAGAGTTCGTCCTGCCCCTCTGCCCAACAGCCCAATGGGAGTACTTCCTCCCTCCCCCAGCACACAGTTTCCTCCACCCTTCTGCCCAATGGGAGTGCTTCCTCTCTCCTCCCAGCACAGAGTTCCCCCCCCCCGGGTTTGGGCACTTGGTCTCTAAAAGGCTCACCATCATTGGAATAGACAATACTGCCAGCAACTCAATGACAATGGTCAGGCAGCGCTTAACTAACCTGACAACTGTGAACGCTAACGGTCTTGGGTGGCAAAGTCCACAGGGAAGGGTGATGGTCTCCAAGTGGATCAAATATTGCTTGAATCCATCTTCATGGAGGGCAGCAGCTTCATTAATCCTGGCCTGGGGCTAATGAGGACATTTTGCACCAAAAAGGCTTAGCATCAAAAAGTGACTTGCGGAACTGGATCAGTGGTACAGGTGTCATGCTGTGAGATGGAAAGCTAGTTGCTTTCAAGTTCTTAGCTCAGATGGTGAGTGAATTGTTAGGATGATCAGAGAAAGGGAAGTCCATGGCAGTAGGAGATAGGAAGCAGTCAGTAGGAAGAGTGACAAATCACCAACATGAACACTGAAAGTTTGGAGGAACAAGGGAGAGGGGCTGCCAGAAAGCGAAACACAAAGGTCTGTGAATGAAATTCAAAAAAGGCCCAAGAGATGAGTTAGGACAATGGTGACAAACCTATGGCCTTTGTGCCAGAGGATGAACTCAGAGCCCTCTTTGTCGGCATGTGCGCCGTCACCCCAGCACAGATTTCGCCCTGCCCTAGCAGCCAATAGGAGTGCTCCCTTCCTCCCCAACACAGAGTTCACACACACCTTCTGTGGCACAGGCGGCAGCATATTGAGTTTGGGCACCCAGTCTCTAAAAGGTTCGCCATCAATGAGTTAGGACAATAATGCAGTTTCAAAAACCAGTAATGCCTGACACAAGTATTCTTCATTATCTTCAGCATCCCAAGAAAACAGGAGCACAATAATGAATATATAATGAAAAGTCAATACTGTATGTGAAATTTTAATCCCAATAAGGTTGATTGCTCTGTGTTTTCTCCAAACCTATTTTAAGCCTTTGGGTGTTGATTTTTTAAATTGGATAGTAGAGTTAATGGCAAAATGTGAAATGCATGGAAGTAGGGCCTTACGGGTGTAGGAAGTAGGACACAAAATTCATGACTGCATAATAAATGCAAAAGGAGATCCAAAAACATTGTGTACAATCAAACAGTATGATTTAACTGTATCTTGAGAGGTATTAATGGTTCTCTGTTTTGTGTCAGAATAGCCCTAAAGAAGGTCTTTATGTTGTCAGAATTAATATTTTCCATTCATTTCTAAAATGGACTCTCAGTTTGATGTGTTTATCCAGAAGTACAAGAGAATGGGAACAAATCAAAAGTGTGAATATCTCATATAGCAGTGATGGCGAACCTTTTAGAGACTGAGTGCCCAAACTGCAACCCCAAAGTGCCAACACAGTGGGGTGAACTCTGTGCTGGGGGATGGAGGAAGCACTCCCATTGGGCTGCAGGGAGAGATGTGGGGCAAACTCTGCGCTGGGCAAGGGAGGAAGCGCTCCCATTGGGCTGCTGGGCAGATAGGCGGGGCGAACTCTGTGCTGGGACAATGGTGCATGTGCCCAAAGAGAGGGCTCTGAGTGCCACCTCTGGCACACGTGCCATTGGTTCGCCACCACTGTCATATACAGTAAAACCTCATATAACACTAAAACCTGGTTCCACAAGTCTTTGTGTTATATGATTTTTAGTGTTATCTGATCCTCTATGGGATCCATAGAGATACATTGTAACCACACAGGCTTTAGCGGTTGTTATCTGAAGCATCCCATAGGATCTTAATGTTATCTGATGCAATTCTTCCCCCCAGATTCCTTAATGTTATGCGATTTTAGTGTTATTCGATACTAATGTTATATGAGGTATTACTGTAGTAGCAATTGCATATAGAAAACTGAAGACCCTTGTGTAAGTTCATGTGACCCTCATAAGTTCCTGACTCCAGGTTATTTATGTCAGGTATTCACATTTTTAGCACCAACCAGTGAGCCCAATAAATAGTGCTATAGTGAAGTGATTTGTCTTAATTCTCCATGCAGAACTTTTCAGTGAAATATCTTCACTAGCACCTTGTAAACTAAATTCCATAGATCGAAGTTTGCAGCTCTTGGAAAATTCCAGCCTTCAGAACCACTTTGCCAGGTTTTTCTTGGCAGTTTCTCATGAATGGTTTTTCTCCAATTAGTTACCTAACCTGTCATAAGTAGGTGTGACTAGTAGACCATTACTTCAGAAAGTCCAATGGATGCCCAATGAAGTTGCATTTGCAATGCTTTTGATCTTGTATTCAAAACATTTCATTTACTTGACACTGTTTTTATAACAAATCAAATAAAATATTAAAGATGCACCATTTAATGCCAATGTAAAATTCTATGTCTTGCCTTTCATTTTAATAGAAAGATGCCTAATATTGATTCTATCAAGAGCTAGTGAGAAGGAAAGGAAAGCCAATGCAGGTCTTGCAGTTAATGTCACTAATACAGTACACTGAAACTCAAGTTAGTGCTGTCTTTGATCTGGTGGCAACATTAACACTAGCCACAGTTTTTCTTATAACCTGGGTCTGAAACTGGTTTCTATGCTCTGGTTAAAGGCAAACCTAGTTAGCTTTAACTATGATCATGGTGATTGTTGATGTAATCCTTAACTGTGGTTGATACTGAGATCATATCAAATGCAAGTTAAATTATGTTCAAGTGTTGGGATTGGCCATATGAGGTCCTCAAGGGCATTTTTGTAGTCTACACACGTCTGCCCTATTCTTCCACACAGTTCAAATTGTTTTGCTCAAAAAGCAGAATGAGAGGATTTTGCCATGTTTTCAAGGCTCCCTACTCTGCAAAAATTAATAATTTTGGCCACAACTGGTCATGAAGGGAATTTGTAGTGTATAAAAAAGTTTAGTTAAGCATATTATTAGCTCGGAAAATAATAAGCTAATAATAAGTTTAACTAAACTTTTAAAATTATTATTAGCTAGGAAAAGGGGCTGTTGTGGTTCAGTAGTTATGAAGCTCACCTTGTTAGCTGGAAGGCCGGCAAGTTGGCAGTTCGAAACCTGGGTACTGCATGATGGATTGAGCACCCATCTCTGTCTCAGCTCTTGGGGACATGAAAGGAGACTCATTTGAGTGTTCCCTGAGCAGAGTTTCTCCCACAAAAATCTTTTCAACCCAGAATAATTTCTGACATGAAATTATTATTAGTTAAGAAAAACCATTGTAGAATCCTTTACAATAAAAGAAATGTGATACATTAAATATAAAAATTGGCCTCTTCGGGCATACCCCTCTCCATTAAGCCAAACTCCTTAAACTGCTGGCAAATGTGAAGTGTGAAAAATGCTCCTTGGACTCACTGAGGTAACAAACCACTTCTCTAGTGTTAAGCAGACTAACTTAGCTCACCAACCCTTTTTGATATTACTGTATATAGACTAATTCACCACACTATGACTGAGGAGAAAAGGCAGTAAATGTTTATTTTTTGCATTTTCATGTAACCACCATATATCACTATGTCTGATCCTAGAGAAACTATGGTTAGTTTTAACTATAGCTTAAGGGAGCAATAG
Organism: Furcifer pardalis; assembly: GCA_030440675.1. Lineage (NCBI taxonomy): Eukaryota > Metazoa > Chordata > Lepidosauria > Squamata > Chamaeleonidae > Furcifer > Furcifer pardalis. The sequence continues at coordinate 91,995,287 of CP126897.1, forward strand.
TACATCAAACCAGAGTGTTTTATCCTGGTTTGTTTTTCGAGACTAGAGATCAGCTGCTTTCCACATACTACATGAATCTGCCTGAAGGATTTTTCGGCTCATGGTGGTTTCCCAGTGTTCAAATTCTTTATTTTTAAAATGGAAATACTTATAACAATTGCCCCTTTGGCCAATAAATCTTGTAGGAAAAAACTTTCTTACCAATGGCTACCAAAAAAATAACCAGAAGTGCCATTTTCCCCCTCTTTGGAAAATAATTGTGACAGATTTTACTTTCTTAGGATCAAAGCTCACTATAGATGGTGATTGCAGCCATGAAATATAAAGGTGACTCATGCTTGGGAGGCAAGTGATGAGAAACCTGGGGAACATAGTGAAAAATAGAGCCATCACATTGCAAACAAAAATCCGTATAGTCAAAGCAATGGTATTTCTGATGGCAATGTGTGGTTGTGAGAGCTGTACCATAGGGAAAGCTGAGCGCAGAAGAATAGATGCCTTTGAGATGTTGTGTTGGAGGAGAGTTTTGAGAGTCCCCTGGACAGCAAGAACAAATAGGTCAATCTTATAAGAAATTAACCCTGACTGCTCCTTAGAAAGTCAAATCGTAAAGATGAAGCTAAAGTACTTTGGATATCAAATGAGAAGTGAGGATTCGCTTGAGAAAGCCTTGATGCTGGGAAGGTTGAAGGGCAAAAGAAGAAGGGGGCGGCCAAAAATGAGATGGCTAGATGGTATTGTAGACACAATGGGCACAGAGCTGAGCAAGTTGAGGAGGATGGTGGAGGACAGAAGTGCCTGGCGGACAGTGGTCCATTGGGTCACAAAGGGTCGGAATTGACTGTGCGACTGAACAACAAAAAAGAGTTTGAATTGACTTGAAAAATACTCACTTTCCCCACTATTGTTCTGAACAACATTAAAGGTCATGCCACAGTTTGGATTAATACATAACAACACAATTAGGTGAAAACACTGAGGTGGATTTTCTTGCGGAGTACCTGAAAAAAGCATTGTGATGTAAAGTGTGGTGCTTACGAGTGGTGAAGTGTGGTGACTAGGCCAGATGTGAAACTGCCAAAATGAAGACAACTTTTGGTGAGTTCATTCTGCAGTTCCTATTGCCTGACTCAGTGTGAGAAAGGTCAGCCAGCACAAGGTGGCCATTGTACAATCAATTGTGGTTCAAAAATACCACAATCTTCGAGGAGGCTCTTTCTGTATGCCCTCTTATGAGAGGTGAAGAAGTAGGAGATGAAATGTATTGGGGAGCAATTATTAAAGAACTGATGTAAATTACTACAGTTCATTGTGCTGTGAGTACGTACCCAGCATTTTTTACAAAGCAAGGAAGGATGGGATGGAATCATAAATGACAGTGCAATTTATTTAAGAGCTGGGAAGGACTAACATTAGGAATCATCCACTGAGAAGCAAGTACAGTATTTGTAATATAAATGTGTATCTAAATTGTGCTGTGTTTCTACGCTTCCACAGCTGTTTTCTCCATCTCAGTATATGATGTTATTGATTCTGTTTTGCATTTTGGGTATATTCATGCAAAGTGTAGCCATTCAACATGTGAATGACCTTGCTAAATTTGCAGAAGGAAAAAATGCAATGCAAGAGTTTGCAGTTAGCAACAGGATGTGTAATCAGCTTCATTGCTTTAAGAAACAGTAGGAAGGAAACTGTGTGTTAAAGATTAAGACTCTATAGATCTTTACTTGCAGCACCAGGATTTTAGGACAATGGGAGATCAGTTCTGTTTTTGTAGGAACTTCCTACTACATCCTCTATTTTTAGCTATTTTATGGATTTGCTCCTTAGCTGCTCTCTGTATTTCTTCAGTGCTTCCCTTTTGCCCAAATTCCTTTGTTTTTCTCTTGATGCCATTGCAAGGTTTTAACTGTGTAGCTATATAGTAATTGTATGCTGTCAAGTCAGTTCTGACTTATGGTGAACTTTTTCCAGGGTTTTCTAGGTAGAGAGTGCTCAAAAGTGATTTTCTATTTTTCTTCTAGGGGCACTCTGATTTATACAAGTTGGCAGTGGGGAATCGAACGCCCAATTTGTGGCTCCACAGCCAGACACTTAAACCACTAGATCAGTGGTGGTGATGAACCTATGGCACTCAGAGCCCTCTCTGTGGGCATGTATGCCGTTGCCCCAGCACAGAGTTTGCCCCACCCTCTTCCCAGCAGCCCAATGGGAGTGCTTCCTCCCTCCTCCAGCATAGAGTTTACCCTGCCCCTCTGCCCAGCAGCCCAATGGGAGCGCTTCCTCACTCCCCTGTCTGGGGTAAAGCGGGTGGCTTACATGCTGCATGAGGGTTTGACACAGACAGTAGCTTGTTGAGTTTGGGCACTCGGTCTCTAAAAGGTTGCCATCACTGCACTGGGTTATCCAGGCAGCTACTTGGTAAATTGTTTATGTAACAAATTGGGTACACATTTTCACAAGAGGATGGGCTAATGAAGAGATTAATAAAATCATTGTCTGTTAGAAAGTACCGGTATCTTTTTTTTTTAAATGCTACACTAACTAACCTATCTCCTGGATATCTTCCTTCTCCCCATCTGAAACTTGTAGAAATTTCAGTTTTAAAGTTTAGTTTCAAATTATAAACTAATGAGGAAGTTGTTTTCACTTTGTTGCTGAGGAACTGGCCCCTAAAACTATCTAGTGAGAATACATCTTGGAAGAGATTAAGGATGGTTTATAACTTTTTGAGCAGTAAATCAGACCAAATTAATGTAAAAAAATATATTAGGAAAAGTATTTTTTCCATGTGGGTACCTCATTTAATAGAAGAACACTTAAATTAGCTACACCCAACAGTACAACCCGTTTAATGTTTATACAAAAGGAACATTTTGTGTTTTGTGAGGTTATATTTTATAATTTTTATTGTACTGTTGCTGTTTTGACTGTAAGCCGCCCTGAGTCGCCTCGGCGAGTGGGCGGCAATATAAACCTGAATAAATAAATAAATAAATACATCCAGTAGAACTTTCTGGTGGATAAAGTATATATTTTGGAAATCTGCAGGAATGTGCAATATTGAATTCTTATTTCTGCTCAGGGCAAATCAGGAAAGTGTCCCAGTGGTCTTAAGGAACTTGCACCCGAGTTTTAATATATTCAGGACAAATATTGTTGAATTGTATAATTCTGAAACGATTTGGACCGGATCACATTCAAGATTTTAGAGAAATGAGTAAGGATAATTAAGGCTGCAGTTGCCTCTGCCATTGTAATTAAGCCTGTGATTGCATTATCATTTAAGTAGTATTAGCAGCATATCATTTATTCCCTCCTTAACCTTCACCTTAACTACTTCACAGTTGATGATTTGCTATAACATTCCTATATACCCCTTTCCCCTACCAACCTTTTTACTCATGTACCATCTGATGGCTCAGAGGCTGTTCTGAAGTTTCTTCATTCTTCTTCCATACTAAAAATTGGACTTACTGTGAAGATTCTGTGGTTAATTGTTTATCACATGCTGATTAGCATTTTTTGCACACATCCCGGAGCTGTGGCTTAGGATTTTCTGGGGGCAGGCAGTGTAATTTTTTTCTACTCAGTGTGGCAGGATATAGGCACAGGATCCAGATGCATGAGTGGCAATAATTAGTGGCCTATTTCGAGCAAGGGAAACCTTTACTTTATATTGAATAATGTTGAAATTATTTACATTTAGTATATTTTTCATCAAAGCTTTTTTAAATTAAAGTACCCAAAAGTTCTATTGATGCTATATGACCTAATATTATTTAGATGGAAGGGCTGAAGTACAAGGAAATCATACTGAGTTTTCAAAGAAGTAGAGTTTAGACAACCCAGTGAACGTTGTATGTTGGAAACCTTGATAGCAGTTACCATAAGTCAGAATTGACTTGATGGCATGCAGTTACTATTAATCAGTTGTTGTAGACCAGGGGTAGGCACTCTATGGCCCATGGGTCAGCCAGTCTGTGGCACCAAATTATCCTGGGGGCCCTCACTCCAACCACTACCGGAATCAGCTGTGGAGTATTTATAATGGATGGACCACCAGTCCGGCCCCCTCAATTGTCTGAGAGAGTGTGATCTGGCTCTCAACTGAAAAAGATTGGCAACCCCTATTTTAGACCACGATTGGAGATACTGAGGTCAGAACACAGATGTTATATGTACAGACTAGTGACCAGCCCCCTGAACCACGTGACTGGCCCATGGCTCAAAAAGTTTGGACACCCCTGTTTTAAAGCCTTTCTTTCTTTCTTTCTTTCTTTCTTTCTTTCTTTCTTTCTTTCTTTCTTTCTTTCTTTCTTTCTTTCTTTCTTTCTTTCTTTCTTTCTTTCTTTCTTTCTGACACACACACAAACACAAACACAATTCCTCTGACTGCTGAGAAGATTTTTCCAATGTTCAGCAAAACAACAACAACCAAGTCTTTCCTAGTCTCTTCAGCTATTTGAGGACTTTATTATTTTTACAATTCAACCTACCTATCTTGACATTCTCAAATTCACAATGTCATCTGGCTCTGAAATCTTTTTCAGGGAAGAACTTGGAGGGGAGAAAAGACAGACTGAAATAATGCATGGCAGGAGAGACTCTTTGGATTCAGGAAGTTTTGTTTCAATGAAAACCTCAATAACATCCTCAATTTAGAATAAAAATATCTAGTTGACTTACAACATTTGTTTTTTGTAATGCTAAACCTAAATGAGCAAAGGATAAAAATCAAGTGATTATTTTTTACATTTGAAGTAGAATTAAATGAAACATCTGTCTCCCAATCCAGAAGTAAACCTGAGAAGTTACTGTTTTGGGTGACACAACTGTAATCATAAAGAAAGTAAGTCATTATGAGTTGTTGTGAGTGTAATTATCACAGTAAATCTAGCTTGTTAGAGCACAAGATCTCAAAACATGAATGAATATTTTTATATTTTATGCAGTTGGTAGTTGTATTTATTATTAATCATAGGGCATGTTGCCACCTCTGATTCAGCTTTTAACTGTTCTGTGTCTCCCCAAAGAGAGATTGCTTTTATATCCTTGCTTTTAAATGACTGCCTTTTTACTTTGCCAAATATTTTGGGAGGAATGTATTTTCAGTGTGTCTTCCTGCCCTTCCCAGAGGACTACAAAATATCTCCAGTGTCATGTTTATTGCAGAGTTGTGCTTCGTATCCCTCCTATGCTTCCAAGTCTTTTTCTTTCTGGCTCTTCTTTGTTGTCTAAATAGATATCAACTGGGGATTCTGTTTTATGTTGTTTTGGATTATTGGGACCCTGAGAAGAGCCATTATTCATTGCCCACTGTCACTGTCTCTTCTGTTGTTAAACCATGGCTTTTTCTATTTTCTCTATAGCCTTGACTGGCATAATGCTAAACAGTTAATATTATATGAAAGGGCTTTGGAGTCAAGAGATCCCAGTTTTATTATCTTGCTTTGGCACAGTTGCAAAGAGATTGGAAGCTTTTAAAAAGTACAGTTTGATAGTATTTCCAAACCAGTAAAAATTGTGGTTAATCTTAATTGTGGTTCACCTTGGATACCTTGGAGTCCTTATTCAGTGAGGAGTGCACATTGGTAGACATCTCCATGACAGCATTCCACATATGCAGATGGAATTGAGAAATCAAGTCCACTTGCATATGGTTTTTTAGCCATTTGGATATCACATCACCCACTGGCTAGGCAGACCCTCTGCTTTCACCTTGCCCAAAGGATCTGATGGAGGACACTTTGCTGAGTTTTAGTCCCAGCCTCACATCATTGACAAGAGATGGGCAACACTGCCTAGTTAGACCGCTCAATTGTGGTTTATTGTAATAAAATGTTTTCATATCATGACTTGTAAAGCTGGCTCTTTTTTTTCATGAAAACATGGTTAGGATTAACCACAGTTTATTGCAGAAACAGTGTTCCGTGCACTCCAGTGTCTAGACATGCCTGCCACATGTCCATGGAAATGTCTGTAGATGCAAACAGTGCTGACTTTTTGGCTATAAACAGAGATGAGCACTGAACCCTAGAGTCAGATATGACTGGCTTTCGAGCACATGTAAAATAAAAATGAGGATTAGGCTTGTAGCTGTAGGCAACATTTTCATCATCTGTCTGTCTCCCTTTAATATTAAGAGAAAGGAAATGGCATATGTCACATCTTGTGATCTGTCAGTGAAAGATTATTGTGTGATAATGCTAGCAGAGATCATCAGGCAACACATTGGGCTCACTGTGTGACTGTCTCAGACAACTGGGAAGTGTTTCATTATCTGGAAGCCAAGATGAAAGGCAGCTAGAAAAGTCTTGCTAGCCTGAACACTGAGATGGCCACCATCTTCTCAATTTTTTTTTAAAAAATCTTTGGGGATAATTTCCTGAGTCAAGTGGTTCTGTTCATAAGTCTGCTAAAACAGGAAACACAATTCTGGCTTGTGCTTTCAAGATAATGCAAGTTAATGCAAATGCCTTCTGTGTAGAAATAGCTTCAGGGGCCCCATTTAAAACTTTGTTTGAGGGCCCTTAGGAAGGGTAAAGATTTCTCATAAAAGAAAAAAAAATGCATAAAATTAAAAGAAATATTTATTCATCATAATTATCTATGTTTGTATTGTATTACAATGTAATGCACAATTAAATAAAATGCGTCAATAAACACTGCTCTCCGTCCGTGGTTTATCATCGTATCATCGAATCGTATGTACATCGATTATTGTGGGATTTCCCCGTTGAAGTAAATGACTTAAACGGGGAAATCCCGCAGCCCGCGATAACCAATGTAGGGTGTTGCCAACTTTTGAACGCACGCTTTACGCGGGAAAAAAATAAATTGCTTTTTTGACATTTGTCATTTGTGAAATAAAAAAAATTGGGAAGTTTTTATTAATTTTTCTTACGCATGTTGGGGCCCCCCGTGGCTGGGCCCCCCCGTATAATTGATACGGCAGATTCGGTGGTAGCTACGCCCCTGTTCAGGAGTTACATATTTAGTATATATTTAAAAAATAAGTGGTTCACAGAGGTGATACAATGAGTAACCTTTACAACAGTTCCATAAAATAGGCCAGGATAATTTTTCCAGATTAGGAATTGAAAAACACAATAATTTGAAAGGGTTCTGTCTTGCAGCCAAATTTTGCACCCTGATCTTTAACTAGTTTCCCAGTTTACATTTAACTTCTTCTGCTGAACCTTTGAACAATTAAAAAAAGAATACAGTACCTTTATTACTTTTTAACTAAATAATTTGTTTACTAATGATTATTAACAAATGGTAATTACTTTATTAACTAATTGGCTTTCCAATGTAACTGTCCATGCTAAGGGTTTGACAGACTTTAAGAGTTAGCTTATTTATTTGTTGAGATGTATGTATGGAAGTACTGTATTGCATAGAATTGACATAATTATAGACAGAAATAAAGTTTTGGTGATACTGTGATTTGTTTTGTTTTTGTTTACCTGAAGTGTATGCAGATACAGATGTACATGTAGCATGGTATACCAGGAGTTCTCAATTGTTTTAAGCCGGGGGCCGGATCGTGCTTCCTTAGACAGTTTCAGGGGCTGGATGGCCATTTTGCCATTCTTCCACCACATGGCATTTCCTGGTGTGGCGGTGGGGGTGGGGGTGGGTGGGCCACATGAAATGGTGCCATGGGCTGCATCTGGCCCACAAGCTGCAGGTTGAGAATACCTGTACCTGTGTTATAGGATTATATGGCACAGATATAAATGTCGTTTCCTCATCTTTCCTCTTCCTGCTTCCATTTCTTTCCCCTCTTCTTCCATATGGTTGGCAATACTTGTGAGTGGCAGGCAAATAAAAATATAAATGAAATGATAAAAACTGCACATCTGCAGGGGGTTTGTATTATGATGCATGAGATAAAGGAGCAATGAGCTTATGATTCTTCTAATGAGACTATCTTGTTCTCTAGCTCCAAGTGACTAACTAGCTGGGTCACATCAGAGAAAATGTAGTCCAGTAAACCAGACCAGGTCAGTATATGACAGTAACAGGATCAGGCTAGACTGAATGGTCAGATACAAGCTGGTTGATACTACAAATCAGAGTCCTGCAGGTGTCACTTCAAAGAGGGAGCTTTGGGGAGAATAGCCATAAAAACATGAAGGTCAAGTTGCTCGAAGATCCATCAAGCAGGAAATTGACAAGACAGGGGCATAAAGAGGGAGGCTCTAGGGAGGTCGGGAGACCCAACGTACGCTAATTTTGAAGTCCCCCCACCCTTTTTGAGGCTGCAGCAAGCCAGAATGTCGGGATTCGAACCTGGACATTTTGGCTTGCTGCAGTGGCTGATGACATCGGGGAAGCCCAGAAACAGCTTGGATCGGGTCTCCCCACCTCCCTGGACTTTTTTTTACTAATTGTGGGGTCTCTGACCCCCCCCAGCCAGGTCTAGGGAGGTGGGGAGACCCGATCCAAGCTGTTTCTGGTCTTCCCCGACGTCTTCAGCCAGTGCAGCAAGCCAGAATGTCAGGGCTCGAATCCCGACCTTCTGGCTTGCTGCACTGGCTGAGGACGTCGGGGAAGCCCAGAAACAGCTTGAATCGTGTCCCCTGCCTGCTCCAGAGAGATCAGAGGACCCGATCTACAGCTGCAGGGTGGCTGGGGAAGCTGACGGGGACTCCCTGTTGGCTTCCCTAGCCACCCTCCCTTGCCTCCGCAGCTGTGGGGTGGCTGGGGAAGCCGACGGGAGAGCCCCCCGTCAGCTTTCCAGCCTCCCCACCCCTGCCTCCGTAGCTGCAGGGTGGCTGGGAAGCTGAACGGAGAACCCCGTTCAGCTTCCCAGCCACCCTGTTGCTAAGAACGACTGTATCGGATAACGTTAAAAATCGCGTTATTCGATACAAGATTTTTCCGAAAATCTTGTAACGTTATGAGGTTTTCACGCTATATGGTACTCGCGTTATCCGGGGTATTACTGTACATGCATTTATACTAGATCAGTGATGGTGAACCTTGGCACTCCAGCTGTTCTTGAACTTCAATTCCCAGAAGCTCTGATCAGCAAGAGTGCTGATTTGGGCTTCTGGAAATTGAAGTCCAAGAACACCTGGAGTGCCAAGGTTTGCCATCATTGTACAGTACTAAATCATGTGAAGTGATTGCTTTACCATACCGCTCTCCAAATTATATCCTCTCTCCTGTGGAAAAGTATTGAAGAGGGATAGTACATTTAGAGGCCATAAAAGTCCTAACAAATGAATGGTATGTAGATAATAGCACCACAAGGCAGCCAGCCTAGGAACAGAGTTAGTGCTATTTTAGGAGCTAAATATAGTTTTTAGTATTATTTAATGAATTCAAGATTATTTTTCCAGGATCTGATTTTAGAAAGATTTTGCAGCTGAAATTTAATGTGGTAGTTTTGGCTACCATACATAGGTAAACCTCATTGTCTGGACATTTAGACACACAGTACTTATTTTTTTTTCTGTTTATTTAAAACATTGTATGTTCTATGTTGCAAATGGTTTCAGATTCTCAGGCAGGAAGTGCTGTTCCTAAGAGTTGTTGTTTCTCCTCCTCCTCTTCTTCTATATCTAGTTGTGAATATTGGCAATCCTCTTGAAGACAGTCCTGAGAATATAATACAGTGACCTTTCATCTGCCTTCTGCATCGCAGCATGACTTCCATACCACTAGTCGCTAGTCACTTTCTGATCCTGAGCCCTTTTAGCAAGCAAAGCCCTCATCAGCTCAGGCCAGTATTGATGAAGTTGCTGCCCTCCATCGAGATGGATTTAAGTGGGATTTAATCCACTTGGGGACCATCACCCTTCCCTGTGGAGTTCAGCACCCAAGGCTGTTAGTCCTCAGGGTGGTCAGGTTAGTTAACTGCCACCTGCCACTTGGCACTGAGTCGCTGGCAGTATGGTCTACTCTATTACCATAGCAGGATAACCTGGCCAGACTGGCAAGACTCATATGGCTAATGTATTTCCCCACTATGGTGAATTTATTGCATTTCAATTCATACAGAAATAAAAATTTTAAGATTTGCATCCACACCTACAAACCAGAGCATGAATTTTTTTATATGCAAATTTACATATTTTTGTTCCCGTTTTTATTATACCTTTCCTTTCTCACACACGCACTTTCTCTTTCTATGGCAATCATTAAGTGGCCACACTAGACCACTGGGTTCATGCAGTTCACAAAATTGTCATGAATATGCTGTATTAGGCATTGAAGGAACTAGTGCTCTGAGTGGCATCAGTTAACCTGAATGGTTGCATCTTTTGGGGTCAAAACCCTGAAGGACTAGAAAGGTACCATTAATGAAATGAGTCACCAGTCCTCACTATATTAAGAATAAGCTGACTGAAAGAAGCCTAAGATAGGGAGACATGCATTTGTCTGGAATTCTTTGTTTCTTTTCCTTTGGTATATTCATTTTCAAGTTTTTCAAGTTCATGTTAAAATATTTTTCACTTCCTTCTTTGGCTAGCTGACATGAGAAGCATAAAGTGGAAGAGAAAGATATTATACAGCACAAGAGAATTTTTGATTTGCAAGTGAATTCAGAATTACTTTTTGTTCCTTGCTCTTTTTTCCATTTCTACATAATTTTTTCCTCAGGCATGTGAATACATAACAGTCCTAGTAACAAGCATCCTAGTTGCCTATATGGAATGAACCAAGGAAACCCTAACACAGTGTATGTCTGCCATGCACAGAAGCCTTCAAACTCCTTATACAATTTGAATAAAAGAATGTTGAAAACAGATGCTCCTCTACAGAAGCACCAAAGATCTTCTAATATCCTGACAACTTGTTAATCAACAAGCATATGGTACCATTTTAGCAAAACAATCTCTGTAGACCATTCTGTTAGTGTGGTCTTTCCCTATAAAATGCATTCCAGACTCCACCATGTATAGGAAATAAAAGAACAGTTATTTTTCATCCCCCTATTAAAATAAATGGCTCGTTAACTACAAATCAAGTACAGCCTTGTACACCAGCAGTTCTGAATTTGAGGCCATAATTGGGGGCAAGGAAGAAACCACAAACAAATTTAGCAAAATTACTCTATCATAAGCAGTTCATTACCACAGTAATCTAATATGGATACAAAAACATTCATTGGGATTTTTAAAATTTGTAAGGACAGTGAGAAAAACAACTGTTTCTATTAGACAAAGTGTGTGTGAGTGTGAGTGTGAGTGTGAGTGTGAGTGTGAGTGAGTGAGTGAGTGAGTGAGTGTGAGAGAGAGAGCAAATCATTTATGACATCTCACAGGAGGGATAAGGTTCTAGTTTTATTCCTGCTCCTAAGGCCACTTTCAGGCCAGGCCTACCCTTGAAGATGATGGTGATGATAATGACGTCCGAAGCAGCAGTAACTACAACGGGAACAAGAAAGTGGCTGAGTGTTAGTATGTTGTATTTTAATTAAAATTTTGCTATAATGTATATTTCATCATCATTTTGATCATCTTTTTCAGTAGAAATGTGGGATAACAAATGAAGTCCTAAATCCAGTTGCTATTCCTAACCAGAGTAGAATAGATATATTTTAAGGTAAAGGTCACCCTTATTTGAAACCCAGTTGTATCCAACTCTGGGGTACAGTGCTCATTTCTATTTACAGCCAAATAGCCAGCACTGTTTGTGTCTGTAGACATTTCCGTGATCATGTAGCAGGCATGACTAGACAGAACACTTAGTGTGCACAGAACACTGTTACCTTCCCACCAAAGTGGTGCCTAAATACCAGTGGTGGGCTGCAAAACATTTTTACTACCACACTGTGGGCATGGTATGGTGGGTGTGGCCAGGGGGAAAGTCCTGTGTTGCACCCAAATTAGGACTACTTTATTTCAAAATTTGGATGGGCGGGGGGCAATTCTGCTACCGGTTCTGGCAAACTGGTGTGAACCTGCTGATGCCCACCACTGCTAAAGACCAAGAGTGGAGCACGTATGTAACTAGAGAGACTTGTCTTGGTAACTTTTAGCATTTGGTTATGTTTCCCAAACTGCTCAGTGAACTTCAATTCCTAGAAGCCTAAGTAGGTAGTAGGTACATTGGGGAACTGACTTAGGTGTCTAAGAATTGAAGTTCAAAAACCAAAGATTGGGAAACATTGATTCCTTTGAAATACTGTTCTGAAGCTTTTTAGATACACTGGACTGCTGAAAAGACAAACAAATAGCTTGTAGAGCAAGTCAATCTGATCTGTCTCTGGAGGCAAAATAATGAAATTGAGACTGTCCTACTTTGAGCACATCCTTAGAAGGGAGAACTCTCTGGAAAAGACAGTAATGCAGACAAAGGTGGAAAGCAGCTGAAAACAACACATAATGCACAACAACAACAAATTTTCTAAATTGGGGCACAGCTGCCTAGTTCAGCTCTTAAGTTTCTTTGCTTTTTTGGACTGTGGCTATAGCTAACCATAGATATATTTTGTTGTTGAAAGGCTTACATTGGTCATGTCCCCACTTACACCTATGAAACTGTTCCTGTTGCTCTCCACAGAAACCTGGAGCACTATCTGATTAGATTAGAGGCTGTTGAGCAGATTTTAGGATTTATATAGTTCTTTTTTGTGTTTAGGAAAACTGCAGCCCTGAAAGGAAAAGATGCTCAATGTATATTACAGGAAATTGCCCCTTTCCAAATTTGGCAAATTAGCTTGCTTTTGTTTTACAAACAGTCAGGAGGGAGGCAGTTTGAGTTTTTATGTGTATGCCTGTATGCGTGTTTTGTTTGTTTCCCTTTCACATGTCTGATGTCTGAAGAGCAATAGCAGTGAAAAATCTGCATTGCCTCCCTAGAGATTACTCTGTAAGAGGAGAAAATATGCTTTTTCTTTAATGTATGATCTGACCCATTGACTCAAATATCAAGCAGCTTGTTAACTTCTCTGGGAGAATGAAACTAAAGCTTCTTGACCTTTAGAATAAAGTTCATAGATTCTTTTAGGAAAATACTTCTGGGAAAATGACTTATTTCTTTGAAGCTATTATTGAATGAGAAAGATGTTGCATATTACCTTTGGTGTTTTGTCAACACGCACACTCTGTATGTTTTATATTATTAAAATGCTTGGATGATCAGTGTAATATACTAATTTATGGAGACATGTTGGCAGAGTCCCTTTAAAGAGGACATGAACTGTTGTACTTACAGGGTGTTGGTTGTCACTGTTTCTCACATCCTAAATCTCTATTTATAGGGAAAACTATCCATTGTTTCTTGTGACTGAGCATTTGGCTTTGTGTGAGTGGAACGCTAGAAAATTTATGCCAATTAATAGGAGCCCTATTTAGATACTCAGAAGAGGGGTAGCCTAAATAAATGAGCAGGTAGAGGCTTCTGCAGTGGCCCCCATGCTTTAGTGACCAGCTCCCTGAACCACATGATCGGTCCACGGCCCAAAAAGTTTGGGTACCCCTGCCCTAGAGTCAGCTTTCAAGCAAGGGGGGACCTTTACCTTGGCACTCCAGGTTTTCTTGGACTTCAATTCCCAGAAGCCCAAGTCAGCACTCCTGCTGATCAGGACTTCTGAGAATTGAAGTTTAAGAATACCTGGAGTGTCAAGGTTAGCCATCACAGACCTAGAGGGTTCTAATCTCATCATAGCCTTTCACTGTCTCTATGAGGAACAAAGGATAATCTGAAGAGGAAGGTAAAGGTCGCCCTTGCTGGAAAGCCAATTATATCCTACTCTTGAGGAAGCAGTGCTATAAATGGAGCTTGTCCATATTGATTGTAGCCTCAGTTTTTCAGCCCCTCCAGTCACTTGTATTGGAAGGTACGGACAATTGTTCTCCGTATCCTTCTACATACAGTTTTCTTTAAGCAGTTAATCATTATATGGAGACAGCAGCTTGCAGGATATTGGAGTAAGTGTCCTGATGGAAAGGGATTTGAAATATGTTTAGACACTAATGAAGAAGAGACATCAATCCAATAGAGGGCAGTAGCAGACAGATTCATGATTCATTACGTTAAACATAGAGCAGAATGACTGGGGTATTATTGATGATATCATTCTTGGTCTCAGCCCATTTTTCTTAGCAGCCCATCAGGAAAATGGAGGATAATCAAGTTGTGTAAAACCTTGTCTTTTGAGATGGAATATCTCATGTGGCTTTGAACTCTAGGAAGGAATTCATCATAACCAAACAAAAAAGTCTTACTGCTGAGACAAACATGGGATAGGATTTTTGTTGCGTTCTGTGCACTCCGGTTTCTAAGCATGCCTGCCACGTGTCCATGGAAACGCAGACAGTGCATTATGTGTTGTTTTCTGCTGCTTTCCACCTTTGTCTGGCTCTTTGGGTATAAACAGAGATGAGCACTGAATCCTAGAGTCGGATACAACTAGCTTTCAAGCAAAGGCGACCTTACTATTACCCAGGCTGGAAAAATGCCTTTTGTTTGCCTGAATTCCAATTATTTTCATCACTATGTTATTAAAAATTGTGGAGGAAGTTTTCCTGCAACCAGTAGACAGACAAGGATTTTAAACACCTAGGGTTATCCAGGTGAGATGATAATGCAAAATCTGGTTGTTTGTGTATATGGAAAGCTACAAAAGACATACATTATTAAGACTACATTCATTCAAATTATACCATCCTTTAGCCTTCATAATACAGCTAGCATTTTCAGGCAGTACAACCCTCCCCTTTTTCAGATTTCATTCCTTTATAGGTGTAGGAAGATAATGGAAATAATGATGGAGGGGCCAGACTCATAAGCTCTTCTCTAAACATGATTATTTTTAACATTTTCAAAATAAAGGCCTTGTATATCTTTTGGTTGATCGGCACTCTCTCTGTACCCAGACTCATTTGAGCTTCACAAGATTTAGATGGGAAAGACCTAAATGCTTGCATTAACTTAAATGGAAGAAACTTTTGTTTAAATTCCCATCATTTAAATAAGTAAGATTTAAACATGCTGAATTTTGCTGGGATGGTATCTTCTGTTTCTAAGATAACTACTTCTTGATAAAACATATGACTGTCTGCAACTGCCTTTTTTGTCTTTCATCTTACTTCCACTTTCAATTCACAGACTGAATGCAAAAGCAAATCAAAGGCTGAAACAAGTTAAAGTGTTATCTCAAGATTACTGGTTTTATAAACAAGACTTGTAGGATGAATTGCCAGTGGTATTTTTCTTCTTTAAAGCCAATCTGGAAAGACAAGTGTCTCTTTTTAACCCACTTAGGACTCTAGCTCAAGCTTATATTTATTATAAAAATCCAGGGGTGCTTGATTAAATAACAAAAAGTAGGTACTGTATAGTGATTGTTGGTGCAAAAATAAATTCAAATGCCATATTGAAGTGGCATCTTTATAGGTAATCTGAACAGGTCAGGAAGTGGGCAGAATCACTCAAAAATGCATAAGCTCTCAGGAACCTTGTCAGTTCATTTCTTGAGATGTTAAAAGTAAGCAACATGGGTGATGAATGAGAAATGGAATTAGGAGAGGTGGTGATCTTAAATCTTTGTAGTCTGCCTCCCCCACCCCCAGTGGAAGAATAATGTGGCAGGCATAGGAATGTGTCTAATAAACTGGTACAGTGGTGTTAGTTTTTGACTGAGGTATTCATTAGGCTTGCTGAGGACTAGAAAGTTCAAAAATTTAGGCCAGGAGTTCTCAACCCTTTTAATCCTGGGGCTGGGTCACACTCCCTCAGACAGCTTTGGGGGCCGGACGGCCATTTTGCCTTTCCTCCACCACATGGCAATTCTTGGTATGGTGGAGGTGGTGGGGGAACATGAAATGGTGCAGCAGGCCACATTCGATCCTCTATATTTTTAGTGTAGGTGGATTTGATGAGAGGGGTTAAGTGTTGATGTCAATAGTCCTAAAGTAAAAAAACAAACACTATGCTTAGCACATCATTAGAAATGGAGATTCCCTAAGAGCCATAATGCATTTTTAAAATACTATTATGGTTTCTCCAGATCCACAGGTTGTATATTTACATTTGTCTTGTGATTGGTCACTGGGAAGTAAACATGTGCTTCATTTGCAGATGACATTGTTCAGGTATGGCAGCTTTGAAGAAATGAATATCTTCAGATAAAATAACATTTAATCAATTTTCAATTGCAGAGTTGGGCTTCGAAAATAACATAAATGACATACTGTATCTCTAATGTTCTTTTTCGATGGAAGTCTGTTTCAACAGAAATTAAGAGAAGAACACACCATTTTTACAGTGTTTTCACAAAAACAGACCACCCTGGGCTCTAATCATCAGCTGCAATTCGTATCTGAGAATGCATTTTTCCCCTGAAGCAGGAAAAATGAAATTGGCATGAATTTGTTTAAGGTGGATCCTAGCTTGCCATGAAGTGACCCACACACTATGATCACAGAGCCATCTCCCGTGGCACATATGAAAAGACATGCAGGATTTAATACCGGGACTGCAATGGACTGCCACAGCCTTGAGGATATGGACAAGGTGCACCTTCACAGCCAGTCCACCTTCCTCTTCCGCCTCCATGACCATTGGGAATTAGAGTTCCTCCTCTGCTCATTTTGCCATTGGGCTTAATATGATAGTTTTCAGGTGCATTTCCTCCACGGAGGGGACCATCACACCACCTAAAAGGAGCTCATCTTCCCATAGCCATTTACCCCTTTAGGGGTTCAGGTTATTTACCGCCACCCAACACTCGGCATTGAGTCGCTGGCTGTACAGTCTATTGCATTACTGTAGCAGGATGTCCGGACTCTAATAGCACAGCTTTTATGCATTCAGTGCAAACCTTTATTGTATCTCCAATTTTTCCTGCCTTTCACAGACACTTATGTATGAAACAGCATATTTCAAGACAGGAATCATAGCAACAAATTAACTTACATTTTCATTCATGAACATTGTTCCACACCTCTCTGCTGTTTTTACTGGCACTCATTCACATATACAATCTACAACTGGCAGTCAAAGCACAGCCTTTTAACATACATGTCAATACAAACCTGTATAAACAAAACATACTTGTGGACCAGAACTGCCACAACCCCTCTTAGCCATTCCCTGTGATCTTATGGATACAGTGGCCTTTAACATTCATGTTAGTCTCCCCATCCACATTTGTAACTCTTAAGGCAAAAAAATGTTTACGTAGACCAGAATGTGAATGAGTCAGATCTTACTGCATATAGTATATTTTGTTCCTCCATTTATGCAAGTAGGTAAGCTAAACATGAGTGGGATCTCTTTTGACATCTGAATCTGGGATTAGATGTGTCCAGTTAAACCAGGAGTTCTCAACCTTTTAAAGCTGGGGGCCGGGTCAAGTTCCCTCAGACAGCTTCGTTGGCTGGATGGCCATTTTGCCCTTCCTCCACTACATGGCACTTCTGGGTGTGGTGGAGATGGTGGTGGGGCACATGGAATGGTGCCACAGGCCAGATATGGCTGCAGGTTGAGAATCCTTGAATTAAACCATGATCCCTAAAACATCCCTAGTTTCTGACTTATTTCAATGCAGCAATAGCCCTAGGTTTGTAGAGAGCTAGGAAATTTTCCTTTGTTAGATCATAGTTCTGAGAATACTGTATTTCAGAATTCTGATAGTTGTGATTTTAAAAAATCAACATTGCTATTTTTTCACCAGTTTGAATATCACATCTAGGTTTAACATAGGAGTTCTCAACCTTTTGAAGCTAGGGGCCAGGTCACGCTCCCTCAGACAGCTTTGGAGGCCGGACAGCCATTTTGTCCTTCCTCCACCCCATGGCACTTCCGGGTGGAGGCAGTGAAATGGCACTATGGGCCATATCTGGCCCATACGCCACAGGTTGAGAATCCCTGGTTTAATACGTGATAATTTTAGCTGGTGGTGGGGAGACACCACTGCTTCATGTAATGTCTTATCCACCTTGGTGCCTTATTAAAATAAAAAATGTGACCAGGAGAAAATGTTTTGGTAAGCCTGTTGTGATAAATATGTTGTGAGCCAAGCAATAATCTGTTTATAAAGAATACAGAACCTTCTTACCCTGTGTCCAATAATGGTTCTTTAACTTTGAGACATCTCCAGATAAACACAAGCAGTTCTCGGAAGGGAAATAGGGTGTGGGCTAAAAATTCAGGGAGTGGAGAAGTCCTGTATGTAGAAACAATTCAGAAAACTAAACTGTCCAACAAAAAATACCAACAAATGTGCATAACTTTGAGAAGTCAAGCATGAGAGAAAAACACATGAGAGAAAGCATGGAGAATGGCACCTGGGAGCAGTTTACAATTCCCTCCATGTGTCCTCAGGTTCTCGAGAAAATCTATTATTACCTAGTTCTGGGGCCTCCAGAAAGCAATTTCCCCAGCCAGTTGGATGGTTTGACCCCCAGTACGTCCAAGTTATAATGCCTAGCTTTTAATTAAATTTTTAAGCTTTTTAAAGTTTTTAATTTTTTAAAGTGTTTTTAAAATTGTTGGAAATCGCTCTGGGTCCCTTCGGGGAGGAGGGCGATAAACAAATATAAATAAATAAATAAACCTAATTGTCTTTGAAAGTACTGCCTTAAAGATATTGCTTATTTATGCCTGGTCAACTATTCAGCACTGTGACTTTTTTTAACATTTCTTAGTCATCACAGATTGTGTTGTTGTTGTTTTTGTTGTTGTTCAGTCACACAGTTGATTCTGACCTTTCATGACCACATGGACCACTGCACGCCAGGCACCCCTATCCTCCACCATCCTTTTCAGCCCGCCCAGCTTTGTATCCATTGTGTCAACAATGCCATCTAGCCATCGCATTCTCTGCCACCCCCTTCTTCTTTTGCCCTCCACCTTTCCCAGCATCAAAGCTTTCTCAAATGTATCCTCTCTTCTCATTTGATATCCAAAGTAGTTTAATTTCATCTTCAAAAATCACAGATACTGGGACCTTTATATCCCCCACCACCTTTGGAAATCTTTTGAGAGCACCCAAGGCTAACCCTACCACTAAATGGAGTGAGATGATTACACCATCTTTGATGGATGAGTTGAGCTACTATAAAACAGTAGCAAACAGGGATATTTGTGGATTTCTGAAGGCAGGGGTTAATTGATGTTTCTGTTTCAGTCCAATAATTTATTTTTCATTTTAATTTGACTGTATTTTGAGAATAATTGGTTTAAATATATCTGAACCTGTGACACAACTTTGTTGAAATGTAGGGTATTAGTTCAGTTTAAACCTGTAGTTCTCACTATGTTTGTTAGGAGGTAACTAACAAGGTTTAAGTGAGAGAGAAAACCATTCTCAGTAAGTATGCTAGGGGACTGCGGTGGCTCAGTGGTTAAGAAGCTCGCCTTGTTAACTGGAAGGCTGGCAAGTTAGCTGTTCAAATCCTGGGTACCACATGATGGATTGAGCACCCGTCTCTGTCCCAGCTCTTGGGGACATGAAAGGAGCCTCATTTGGGCATTCCCTGAGCAGAGTTTCTCCTGCAAAAATCCTTTGAACCCAGAATAATTTCTGGCCCTTTAGGTTTTAGAATATGAAAGCATCTGCCAGCAATAACAAATAATGAGTAGAAATGTCTCTAAATCTTTATTTTCAACCCATATATTACACACTTTAAAGATAATAGCTTGAGGACAAAGAATTCCTAAACTGCCTTAAAGCTACTGCATTTATGACTCTGGTTTATTGACCTGCCACCTCTTCTTAAAATAATAAATATTTTCTCATCCCATCATGTGCAAAACAGCCTGGCTTTTATTGTTCCTGACAACACCTATGAGATTAAACTGATATTGGTCTGGACCTCAGTTTAAATCTTTGGGAAGCTCATGTTGCCAAAGCTTACCAAGGACCTGAAAACACATTTGTTTGTAACAACGGGAGATGGGGGACAATTTCAGTGAATGTTGGCTTGTTGGAAGTTCCTCCACTCTCTCACAGTTGTAGTGAAAGAGGAACTTGGGAAATGATTCTTTAAACATAATCTGTGTTGTTACTCTTTGAAAAGTTTGCCTTTATTTGCTGCAGTATTCAAAACATTCAACTCATAGAAACCCAGTTTTTAAAATTAATAAAAAGCATTAAATGTGTAAAGAATGTATCTGTGGCAGTCTGTGCAAAAATTTATATCCTTTCTGTTTACGAAGTACTATGAACCTTAGAACAGGGGTTCTCAACGTTTTCCCTCTGAGGACAGCTGAGCAGGGCCGGATACATCCCCCGCCCCATGGTAAACACTGCTGAAAAATGTGTGCACAGCTGTCATAAACATTTATAGCCTGTTTTTTATAGTTTCTACCACTTCCGGTGGTGGCAGGAGGTGCATTTACAGCTGATTTTGGGCTGTTTTCACCACTTCTGCTGCTTCCAGCATCAGCAGCGGTGGCAGGAGCGAGGGCGGCAGGCCAGATGAAATGGTGTGTGGGCCAGGTGGTCCAGCCCACGGGCCGTAGGTTGCGAACCCTTAGTTTAGAAAGATGTGAACAAACCATCCTATGGTTTCAATTTTTTAAAAGAAAAAGCCACTAAGCAACAGCTATTGTAGCAGTTTCCACAAGTTACTATATCAGCAGTTTTGACTGCAATATAGCAGTTTAACCACTGTGCCACAAAGACCCTTAAGTTACCAAGTTTGTTCCCCACCACTCAACTGTGTGCTGATAGTTTCAGGAAATATTTCACTCTCTTGTTCGGCAAAGTGAAAATGTTCCTTGTAGGCAAAGATGAGACAGGAAGAATTGATATAATTAGTGCCATAGTTTACACCACTTCTGGTTACTAGTTTTGCCATCTGGAACCACAAAAAGCAGAAATCTGCTGTCTTCCTTACTTTGTGGGTTTTGAACAGGAAGTGTTAGAAGGGCCTCCTCAAAGATACTTGGCATGCTGTGGCCAAAGATTTGAGATTTTTATAGCTTCTTCTTTTCTGATATTGGCACCTGCTAACTTTGCAGAATGAAATTTTTTCAAGGGTTGGGTTTAAGAGTTACAGTTTATCAAGGATCAAGACCTACCATTCTGTATCTTGGCTTAGCAATAATACAATTTTCCACTGGGAAAGAGACATCTTCTGGACAAATTGGTGTGTCTGTTTTATTGCTTGTACCTGCTGTCATGCAATATAGTTGCAGAACAGGTGCCATTAAGTGGGTACATCTATATCCAGTCATCACTGTTTTTACATGGGAAGCTAAAAATACTTCCATTTCCCTTGCTTATTGTGATGTTCTGCTTCAGGTGCTTTAGAATGATAGGGCTTAAATAGTTTTATGGCACTTATGTGTGTTTTGAAAAGCGACAGGAAGCATGCCATTTACAACAGACACACTTTTTTGGGTGAGTTTAAGTCTTAGCAGGATATAGAATGATTTCAAAGTCTGATTCCCACATACTTGTCTGTTTCATTTCTTGTTCCATTGAAATCTCTGTGTTATACAGTAGTACTTGGGGGTTCAGTTTATTTTTACACATGTTTTTAGTAGTTCACACTACTTACTTTTGATGGAAGCTGTGTGAACTACCACTCCCTGCTGAGTCCATACATGGCTACTCAGTGGCAGTCTGTATAAATGATTTGAGCATGAAGAAGAAGAAGAAGAAGAAGAAGAAGAAGAAGAAGAAGAAGAAGAAGAAGAAGAAGAAGAAGAAGAAGAAGAAGAAGAAGAAGAAGAAGAAGAAGAAGAAGAAGAAGAAGAAGAAGAAGAAGAAGAAGAAGAAGAAGAAGAAGAAGAAGAAGAAGAAGAAGAAGAAGAAGAAGAAGCAACTGAAGGTGAAACAAGAAGTAGAGTAGCTACTTGCACACCATCACAAAGGTGGATAAAAGAGGACACTGCTTTGCATAAAGCTGTGTGCACTAATATATACAGATACAACCTTAGAAGTGACTTTAAGCAGTGCTGGGTCTTTGGGTGTAAAGTTCATGACTGAATGGGAATCTAAACCTATGTCTCACCCATTATAGCTGAAGACATTTAAGCCATGTTAGCTGTCACAGTGTGAAGTTAGCTGTGAAGCAATCTGTGCACTAAAGATGAAAAATATAACATGTTAGTTCAGGACTGGAACAAATCCCACCGGTTATATTGTCCTGGACCATTGGTTCCCAAACTGGAGGTAGTGTAGACATTCCAGAGGTTGGCCACATATCTGTGAGATTTTCCTGAACCAAAAATATATTATTATTTGATATAATGAAATATGAATACATCTTCATGAACCAAATGTTAATCTGCTGGAGCACATTTCTGTGACAGATTTCATTGCTAGAATTTAGGATTTCTGAAGGAAAAAAAATTAATTTAGAATACAGTAGTTTAGTATGTGTTTGCATTTATTTTTAACTTTAAATTATGAATCAATTGTTTAAGGGAGGTTGTTTGATGTTAAAAGAGTTGTAAAAGGAAGTTGTTTGATGTGACAAGTGTTCTGCACTAACATGCTGAATTATTTAAAAAAAAAGGGGGGGGGTGGCATTAGGAATTGTTGTCTGGAAATGCAGGCCTGCTTGGGTAAATCAGGTATGAGATGGTATGTCAACAAGCTTTGTCTTTGTTCCCGTAAATTTGAACAGGATGTGACTACATCTTTTGTAAGCTGTGGTTGCTTTCTCCTTGACCAGTTTAATTATGGCATCAGCAACAGTGTAGAAAAGATCAAAGTCATTCTTCTACTTTTGGAAGTTTACCAAAGGGATTGAGTGTGGGAGAAGCGATGAAGTTTGTGTGTTCACAAGTGGGAGGAAAGCTTAGGTGACATATTCTTCTAGTAGGAGGAGTTCATGCAAGGCTAAGGAACGAGAAGCAAAACTTCACAAAACAGAAGCTTCTTGGTTCTTGGCAGAAATCACACTCCTTCTCTGGCAACTGAAAGGACAAATTTATTCGAATCATAACAGTTATAAGCATTAAAACAAATATAGCAGTTTGATTCTGTTTTAATTGCTATGGCTTTGTCCTATGGAAAACTAGGATGATTAAGGAAATCAGAATTCTGTGTGGCTCCCAAACTACAGTGTATCTCACCAAACTACAGACACCAGCATTCCACAGAATGAATTTGTGGCAGTTAGAATGCAATCAGATGGCTGTAATTGTATAATGTTTGTCTGTTACGGATGCCCCTGCTATTTATAGTTACAGTATCATGATACTGATGGTCAGAGGGTAGATCTAGATCTCCTGGGGGAAATCCTATATTGATTTACACTAAATTCACAACAGTTTCCAATGTCAAATAATTTTATAGTAGCAATTTTGTGCTCTAAATTAGATTGGCAGGATTCCTGCTTTTGGTATTATTATCTAGTGTGCATAGAACTGCATGTATGTCTGGCCAGGCTATCCTGCTATGGTAATAGATTAGACCGTACTGCCAGCGATTCAATGATGAGTGCCAGGTGGTGGTTAACTAACCTGACAACCCTGAGGACTGATGGCCTTGAGTGCCAAAGTCCACAGGGAAAGGTGATGGACCCCAAGTGGATTAAATCCCACTTGAATCCATCTTGATGGAGAGCAGCAGCTTCACCAATACTGGCCTGGGGCTGAGGAGGACTTTGTGTGTCAAAAGGGCTCAGGACCAGTGGTGGACTCCAAATTTTTTACTACCTACTCTGTGGGCGTGGTATGGTGGGTGTGGCCAGGGGGAAAGCCCTGTGTTGCACCCGAATTAGGACTACTTTATTTCAAAACTTGGATGGGCAGGGCCAGGCAGAATTTCTGCTACCGGTTCTGGCTAACTGGTGCAAACTTGCTGATGCCCACAACTACTCAGGACCAGAAAGTGACTCGAGGAACTGGATTAGTGGTACGGGTGTCACGGTGCAATGTGGAATGTAGATGAAAGGCCACTGTCTTATATTCTCAGGATGGTCTTCATGGCTGATTGCTGAGGATCACCAATATTTGGATTCGGATACGGCAGAACAACAGCAAGAAAATAGACCAACTGTTACCTATGAAAGAATTTGGCATAAGAAACTTGTCAAATCTTTATGATGGCACAATACATTTCTGTTGTTTGTAACCTCCATTTTAACAATTTCAACAAGAAAGCCCAAACTGCAGCCCTTTTTTTGGCACACCATAAAACTGAGAAATCAAATGTAAATTTGGCAAGGCAGGACAGCACATGGGCTTTTGGGAAGAAAATGGCCATTGCTCCAGATTTGATGAACTGACACCCTCCCCCAAGTCGAGATGGCAGGATACCAATTGCATTGGTGCAAAAACACGCACATTCACTATGGAGATGCTTTTCTTACACTTTGGATTTTTTGCCTTCACTGCCAAAACAACAACAAAGGGAGATAAAATCTCAACAGTCAGTCTCTCTTCAGTAACCTGTATTACTAGCATTTTTATCCAGATTCCAAGTTGCAATGCAGAGGTCTTTTTAAAGAAAATAATTTGTTCTTTTTTTGTCAGACTGGCGGACTTCTCTTGACCTTGCTGAAGCAGACAAGAATCATCTGACTGTGTCTAAAGGGACAGACAATGATTCTGTCTTGTCCTCCCCAAAACCTTTCCTTCACCCTTCTGCTTCCCAGGAAATGTCTCACAAGAAGCATTGTCCTCATTTAATTTGAGATGGGAGGCAGGCAGGAAACATGGGCTGGGTTAGGTGGCGGCTTTAAAAGATGAAAAACCAGAGATGAAACATTACTCCTTTAACCTTTCCCTTGGACTAACCAAGAGTCATGAAAAAGGAGTATTTGAAGAACACCATAGGTAAAGGTCACCCTTACTTGAAAAGCAGTTGTATCCAACTCTAGGGGGAGGTGCTCGCCTCTGTTTACAGCCAGAGAGCCAGTGCTGGCTGCATCTGCAGACATTTCTGTGGTCATGTGGCAGCCATGACTAGACACTGAAGAACATGGAACACTGTTTGCCTTCCCACCAAAGTGGTACCTATTTATTTTCAATTTCTTCCTTTCGAGTTGCTAGGTTGGCAGGAACTGGGACAGAGACAGGCACTCACTCTGTCTTGCAGCACTCAGGTCTCGAACTGCTGACATTCTGGGCATCACATTCAGTGTCTTAACCACTAAGTGTAATTAACAATTGCTATTGTAACTAAGACTGCTCTCCTACAAGCAGTCTACAAGTAGTCCTTGGGTTCTGCCAGCCAGAGCTGACAGTACTAAGCTAGACCACTTTGTCTGACTGACTGTAAGGTAGTGTCCTATAGTCTTATCTCCTTACAGTAAAAAATAATCTGAAGGCCATGAAAGATACTGTATAATCTTCTGGGGAGGAAAGACTTAAGGCTCTCAGCAGCTACTTTGCTTTTTAATTGAATGCCAAGGGGCTCCAAACACCACCAAAAAGATGGCACAGAACTGGATCCATTTATTTATTTCATCCTCTGAGCTGTATGTTGTGCCAGTCTGTATATGCAGTTCTGTGCACACTAGATTATAATAATATTAAAAAAAAAAACACAGGAATCCTGGCAATCTAATTTGGAATATAAATATTGCTACTATAAAATTATTTGACATTAGAATCTGTTGTGAATTTAGTGTAAATCAATATGAGATTTCCCCAGGAGATCCATATCTACCCTCTGACCATCAGTATCGTTCTTATTTCTTTTTCTGTTGTATCCGAAACTGAATATTGGGAATCCTCATGGTGACTTTGCCACCCAAGGGCGTTAGTCCTTAGGGTTGTCCAGTTAGTTAACCATCCCCTGACACTCGGTGTTGAGTTGCTGGCAGGATAACCTCAACAATCTAGTCTGCAAAAAATACAATAGACCTCTAATTTCTACTACAACAGATTAATGGAGCTTTGTTTTCTGGAATTTAAACAAAGAAGTTACACAATTTGCCAGTATACCTGCTTTGTCATCACAGCTTTTGTAGCTCTATACCTGAAATATAAAGTGTGAATGTGCCAAAAGTAGATGCTTAAATATACATTGTGTCTGCAGCAATGTCTCACCTTATTAATGCTGGGAGCTTCAACACCCATGTGGAGATGAATTTGTCCAGCATGACTGTGCAGTTAATGGAGACCATAGCCTTTAACAGAAACCATTGCCTTTATGGGTCTATCCCAGTAGACCATCAGTCTCACATATGTGATGGGGTACACATTGAACCTGACTTCTCATTAACTCTGAGGGTGGAGGGCATCATAGGATCTGTAGTAGGACAACCAGCATTTTCTAAAATCCTAGAACATTTTAGATCTGTTTGATTGTGTCTTTTAACCATAGCTTGATCAGTTTGGCAGGTACAGAGCTCAGATATCTCTGCACAGTGGAAATTATGTGCAGATTTTCTGTGCCAGCCACTTGGATTTGAAGGTGTGGGAGAAGAACACATAGGTTTTTTCTTGATCACTTTATGGTCAGTTTTTGGAAAACAACAACATAAAGCCTAAAGCAGTGATGGCGAACCTTGGCAGTCCAGGTGTTCTTGGACTTCAATTACCAGAAGCTCAAGTCAGCACTCCTGCTGATCAGGGCTTCTGGGAATTGAAGTCCAAGTATACCTGGAGTGTCAAGGTTCGCCATCACTGGCCTAAAAGGTTGTGCCCTGAGCTTTGCTTTGTTTTAGTATACTGTATAAGTATTATTTGGAAAGGGATTGCAGTGACTTAGTGGTTAAAATGCTGAACTTGGTGACTGGAAGGTCAGCAGGTCAGCAGTTAGATACCCGAGTGCTGCATGACAGAGTGAACTCCCGTCAATGTCCCAGCTCTTGCCAACCTAGCAGTTCGAAAGCAAGAAATTACAAGTCGATAAATAGGTACCGCTTTGGCAGGAAAGGTAATAGCATTCTGTGCACTCCGGTGTCTAGTCATGTCTGCCACATTACCATAGAACTGTCTGCAGAGATTAGCACATTTGAAAATATGTTTATTCCTTAGTCACAGCTAAAGATTTTCCAACTTAGATTCCTGTACTCCTATAATAATAATAATAATAATAATAATAATAATAATAATAATAATAATAATAATAATAATAATAATAATAATAATAATAATAATAATAATAATAATAAAAGTGGTGCCTCACTTAAAGAGCATAATGCATTCCATGGGATTGCTTTTTAAACGAGTTGCTCTTTAAGCGAAACACTTTGAAAAAGCGCTGCCACTGCCATTGTAAGTGACTAATTGTGACTTCTGGCAAGGGGGATTATGAACCCCAATTTAGTTGTTAAGTGAGTTTTTTGTTGTAAAGCGAGGGCAACCATTCAGAGAAAATTCTGCTCTTTAAGTGAGTTACTCTCTAAGCAAGGTGCTCTTTATGCAAGGTTTTACTATAATAATAATAATAATAATAATAATAATAATAATAATAATAATAATAATGATGATGATGATGATGATGATGATGATGATGATGATGATGATGATGATGATGATGATGATGTGTGAGAAATTATTCTGGGTTGAAAGGTTTTTTGTGGAAGAAACTCTGCTCAGGGAATGCCCTAATGAGACTCATTTCATGTCCCCAAGAGCTAGGACAGAGACAGGCGCTCAATCCATCATGCAGTACCCGGGTCTTGAACTGCTGAATTGCCAGCCTTCCAGCTAACAAGGCATGTTTTTTAACCACTGAGCCACTGCAGCCCCTTATAACCTTTAATAATATTGTGTAAGAACAGTAGTACACCTCAGGTCAGTGGAAGAGAGAGAGTTAGGTTATAATCTCTCTCTCTTTCTCTCTCTCTCTCTGACCAATCCATCACCTGTTGGGGGCCTCTCAAAGCAGGCGAGAGGATTGGGGGGCTATTTCAGCAACATCCACAGGAGCCAAGAGCTGCTTTTGAATGTACTGCCCACTGGTCTGCTGAAATCCTTCGCTGTTTCCTGCCTTCCCAGAATGTAACTTACGTTTCAAAAGAACTTTGTGCTGTCAAGAGGAGGGTAGATTTTCCTTAACTCCTGGAGCCTGAGCTACAAAAAATTACCAGGTTTTTTTTCTTTCAACTTTTTGAACTGAAAGCTTGTTCAGTAGTTTGGAGAAAGGGGGGGGGGGGAGAAGGCAGGGACAATGGAGGAAACTGAAAGCCAGAAATCTGACCCGCTCCTGGCTTGTCCAAAAGACAGCAGACAGATGACGGGTAAGTAACAGAATCACTCGGAGATGGAGTTACATTCAACATGTCCTTCACCGCTGCTTTTTATATCCGTGTGACAGATTATCTGGGGCAAAAACTTTATTTATCATGTTGTGGTTATTTCTTTCTCTCCCTTCTTCTCTTCTTTTTGTCTTTTTCTTCTTTTGTTATCTTGGACTTCCTCTTGAGAAAGGCTCGGGTGGTAGAAAAGCCAAAAGCTGCTGCTTTAATGGCAATGGTTTTGGGAGACACAAAGCAGTCTATGACAAGAGAAAAGTGTGATTCCCCTAAGGAAAGGGAGTCATCCTTTTTAATATTTCTTGCTCCAGCAATGTGTGGCAGGAAGTTTCCTCCCACTCTTGTTTAAAAACGAGTGTCAATTGTGAGTTCATAATTTAAAGGTGGAGACACAGTAAATTGCTTGCTGTTCAGTGCATTCCAAGTGAAAAACTTGTGTTTGTTTTGGAATGCAACCAGAAGTTATGAGCACAGCTTTTTTTTACAGCTACTATTTCTTTTCTGAGAACAATTTCTGCAGATAGGAAAACTCATAGTTCATTCTGATTCAAATTCAGGTATTTGTACAATCCACCTAGTTCTACCTTGGGGGATTACAATTTATAGCATTTAAGTTACTGTATCTTTTGATCTTAACTTTTAAGAGCTTGCAAGTCCCTGGGATGCTATTTGGTATCCTCACAGGAAGATTCCTCTAAAGCTTATGTGTTCTTTTATCTCAGTAGAATAAATGTTTGGATACAGAGTGGGGATTTCTCTCTCTTTCTCTGTCTCTCAGTAGTAGATATTAAAATTCATTGCCAACATTTGAGGGGAAGGTTTGTTTAAAAACAGTTCCTATTCCTTGCTTTTCCATCTTATTATTTTCTCTTATTTTGTTTGATTGAATTATTGTGCATATGTCTGAATATACAGTATCTGCATTTGCTGATACTGGCAGGTTTATTCTTTGTATACAGTCTTTACTGAATATTTTATTTTATTATGTATGCATTAATTAAAATATTTATGTGCCACTTTATATCTTAAGCTTTTGGGCAGACTACTGTTAATAAAACATTAGGCAATTGAGAACAATTGACTGCAATTGAGAACAATATTAAAATATCCAGTATAATTTATTTAAACATTTGGTCCATAGGTTGGAAGTCTTAAATGCATGTTATTATTGATATTCTTCTTCTTTCTTGTCCCGATCAAACACTGTACTGCCAAAATGAAACCACATTCTTGGCTTTGTCATTGGGCAAAGAAATCCTCAGTGGTACATGTTTCTGGCAGCAAGTGGCAGATCAGTAAATGAGCAGGATTT
This sequence comes from Furcifer pardalis, assembly GCA_030440675.1. Classification (NCBI taxonomy): domain Eukaryota; kingdom Metazoa; phylum Chordata; class Lepidosauria; order Squamata; family Chamaeleonidae; genus Furcifer; species Furcifer pardalis. The sequence continues at coordinate 92,024,684 of CP126897.1, forward strand.
TATCTCTCCACATTCACACCGTGTGTTGCTGTTGTCCAGCAGCCCCCACTTGAGCATGTTGGTCTTGCATTTAGGGACTCCAACCCACAGCCTATTCAGGGACCTCAAAGAGATGTAGGGGAGGTTGAGTTCATCAGTTATATCCTTCCTTGTCCAGTGAGCTCCTCCCTCTATCGTCTAATAATTGGTTTTGCTCTTGTGTATGCTCAAGAATGTTTGGATATGAGGCTCATATCCATTCAGAGAATGTCAAGGATCATTCTCTTGTTTAGTTCTCTTGCCATCTGCTGCTACATATCTCTTTGTCTTAGGTGGAGCGATACCAACAAGAGGGTATATTTTCTCAACTAGTGGAGGTTTGAGGCATCCTGTCACTACATGTATGGCTTCGTTAATAGCAAAGGCAGCATGTTTTGCATGCGTGGATGATCAAACCAAAGTTATTGTTGGTAGTGTTATTGTTGCTTGATACATTTATGTCCTGCCTTTCCTTAAGTGAGGTCAAATTAGATTTCATGGACTTCTACCTCCTTCCTTTACCTTCTCAACAAACCTGTGAAGTAGTCTGGTTGAAAGAAAATGACTAGACAGAATCACAGAATGAGTCTTACATCTCAGTAGAGACTTGGAACCTGTGTTTCTATTTTCACATTTCAAGGCTCTGATCACTCTGTTACATTAGCTATCAGGTTCAGACTATTTTTAAGTATCCGCCTTGAAGACTTCTGCTATTCAGTGCTCTGAGTTGTTTGTTATTGTCAGATACTTTCAGGGCCTCCATTCAATTTCATAGATATGTAGTAAATGTATCTTTTGAATCCAAACAATCCAATGCTAAACCTGGTGTAGTAGAATGTCAAATAGGCTGAAGGATAATATATGCAACATTTCCAGCTGTGCAAATTATATTTGTTCTTGATATTTGTAAACAGGCTTGAATATAACTACTCAACTGTAGTGACTAAGGACAATCGCTAGGTGGTTAGGTAGTGGATATTTCTTTGTTCGTTTATTGGTAAACTGTAAGATAATTCAAGATTCCCTCCTGTGGCACATATCCTGAAAGGTGACTGGAGTATATTTGTGGATTACTAAATATTGTGGATTTGCAAAGCTCTGTTATCATAGCTTAAATTCTGATAAGTGCTTTATCTGGTTAATAGGTAGAAACATAGGAGGAAAAAGCAACCTGGTCCCATCCAGGGAATGATAGGAACTGTAATGTAAAGCATTTATTTATTTATCTAAATTTATTTATTCACATTTATACCCTGCCCTTTTGGTGGATGCACCACTCAGGGTGGCTTACAATGTATATTCTGTATTTGAATTGACATCAGCCAGCTTATCCCTGCAATATAAGAACAGAAAGTTATTAGCACTTCTTCTATTTGTGAATATCACTAGTACAGTATTTCAAATGGTGATTGATAGCAGCAGTAGCTAATTGCCACTGTTTAAAGATTTTCTTTGGCAATTCCAGGAGCATCCAGCTTTGTTACATTGCATATGATTTATGTTCACCCTGAAGTTGTCTTTAATCAATGATCATTTGCCCTTAATCCATGGCAATTTGCTATTGTTTATGACATCATCTCTGTTATGTACATGGAGCTGCTCAACAGGTTTCCTGCTAATATCTGTCAACTCAGCTCAAAACTGGCTCAACATTTGTCAGCTTTCATTGCATTTCTAAAATCTTGTCCATTTTCCAGATGGTCTCAGGAAAGAACTTTTGTTGTACTGCAGCTCCCCAAATCCACCAATGAGGATCTAGATTGAGGAAATAAATTAAAGGCTCAGTGATGACCCTGTGGTTTCACATGCAAAATACTTTTCTGATCATAAGATTCTGAGTGGCAACCAACAATGTGATGGAACCAGCTGCCTTTTATGGGCCAGCTCTCGTGATTTTCCGATTGTCAAGGGATATTGGTGTATTTAGCTGCTGCACCTTTTAGATTATTCTGTTACCTCTAAGCTTAATCATGGTCTTCACAGTAGTGGTAGCAGAGAAGTGGATTTGCTCAGCAACAAGGTATTATTATGAATTTACTTATCCTATAATGCAAAATATTTTGGGGCAGTTTGGTCTTGAATGGGCAAATAACACCCATTAGCTTTCTGAAGAGCTTTTCTCGTGCAGCTAAATGCTGCTAGGAGTAATTAGTAGATGTTGGCAAAATAATTATTGCTTACTCAGTAAGGCTGAGTAATAGGCTGTTGTAACACTTTGCTTACCAGGTAAGGTGGGGACTGTGGAGGCTCAGTGGTTAAGATGCTGGTACTTGACAATTGGAAGGGTGACAGGTTAGCAGTTTGAGACCTGAGTGCTGCATGAAGGACTGAGCTTCCATCTCTGTCCCAGCTCCTGCCAACCCAGCAGTTCAAAAGCAAGAAATTGCAAGTAAGTAAATAGGTACCACTTCGGTGGGATCGTAAAGAACATTCTGTGCACTCTGGTGTCTAGTCATGTATGCCACATGTCCACAGAAACATCTGCAGATGCAAACATTACTGGCTCTTTGGCTATAAACAGAGGTGAGCACTGAGGAGTTGGATACGACTGGCTTTCGAGCAAGGTGGGTGGGTGGGTGACTTAATAGGAGGGAGAGGTCAGAAACTGAAAGCATATATATCAGGGCCTGTATGCTATTAGTGGCTGTAGACTATTGATGGCTGAAGCAATCCAAGAAGGATGGGTATAGATTTTGAAAGGGCAGGAGGCATAAGTCATCTCTAAGATTCTACATAGTTCTCACTGAATACTTTGTTGTTGTTGTTGTTCAACTTATATGCCGCCCCACTTGCAGAGCGACCCTGGGCAGCTAACAGAGAAACAATATATCACAATTACAAAACATCACATCACAAAAAACCTTCTTGAATACATTTCAAGAAATCCCCAATCCCAATTACAAAATATTAAGTCATCATAAAAACACTTCAAAAATACTTCAAAACAGTACACAAAAATCTCGCAAACTCAACCCCACTCACTAAGTCCATTTCCCTCCAGGCTGAGCTGGCTGAGGGAGCATCTGGTGGCACTGTTTTCACTAGACAAGAAGATAAACAATTTGTTAGCAGTAGGCAACCTTGGTTCTCCTCGTGTGCCAGTAAAGTATGACTCCCGTCAACCCAGACTACTGTGACCAATTGATTTTTCTTACTTATTCCTTTGTTCTTGCCCCATTTTCTCCTCTTCCTGCATTGATTTTTCTCTGTTATTTAGATTGTGAACCCTCTGGGGAAAGGATCTTTTGAATAATATTATCTTTTGGACAGCTTTGGATGACTTTGTTTAGAAAAAGAAAAGTGGTATAGCTATCTATTATATTGAAACTATATCAACCAGTCAACCAACCAATCAATAAATAATAAAAATGATGTGTCACGAGAGTGTAGTCTGTGAACAAACACCTGGAGACATGAAATTCCTATTCTTGCTGCTTTACTTATTTACACAGCAATTATAACAGTTTACTTTTTTAAACTATTGTTACCTCATATACATCTCATTGATTGCATCATGCCAGGGCTGCAGTTCTGATCTTGGCTTGGAAGGGGTGGGGACCAAAGTCACATGGGAAAAAAAGATAAAATGTTTCTTATTGAAAACCTGCAAATTTGGGAGCCTCAATCTGTTGGGAGTTTTGGTCATCAGGTCTCTACAAACTGTTTTCTGACACAGTGAAGTTGGACCAGGAAAAACGAGGCAGAAGAAGAGAGCCATAACCTCCCTGAAATAGATGCGAAGTTTGGCAGAAGATTAGGAAACTTTGTATGACGCGGGAAGAAGTTTGGAAGAACAAACAAAAGCTACACTTAAATTAGCCATTTTTAGCACCACAATGATTATAGTTTATTCCCTTATTTTTGTTTTCCTGTTAAGAAGGAAAAATGATTTGAAACTGGACAACAAATATTAATACATCAAGTGTAACAACTTTCTTGATCCATTCTCTCAACACAGAGTTTGATTGGCTCTTGGAATATGGTTTTGTGAGATATTTTTATATTTGCCTTATCTTAAGAGAGTTGTATGGTTGATATTTCTCCTTGAATTTTCAGGCAAGGTTTTCCTAAAATTGTTGAGCTTGGATGGTTTTGCAGTTATGTTACAAATGGAAAGTCTTTCTCTGAGAACCCTCAGTATGTCCGTTGGCAGAACTTCAATTCCCAGAAACCTAAGTCAATTCCCCAAAGCACTGATCAGCCAATGTACTGGCTTATGGGAATTGAAGTTCAAAAACCAAAGGTTGGGAAACACTGCTCTAGCCCCTGAATAATATAAAGTACAAAAGAATGCTGGTTGATTTTTAAAGTCTTTAGTACACATTTGTGGCATTTTTAACGCTAGAATGGGTAGTAAATAATGTGGGGAAAGGCCTGATGTGGGGAAAGGCCTAGGATTTGAGCTTGAAGGAGATAAAAATATTTCTCAAATCTCCCAAGATAAGATCATTAATGAATACATCCATTTCCTCTCTCAGTTTGTTTAAATCAGGGATTCTCAACCTGCAACCCATGGGCCGGATATGGCCCATGGCACCATTTCATGTCGTCATCCCCGGCTCCACCACACCAGGAAGTGCCATGTGGTGGAGGAAGGGCAAAATGGCTGTCTGGCCCCCAAAGCTGTCTGAGGGAACATGACCCAGCCTAGGGGTTTAAAATGTTGAGAACTCCTGGTTTCAATGGCTCACATTTGGGTTATTCCAATGGTTATTACACATTTTAACTAATAGGTGAGCCAGTGTAGATGACAATGTTTTGGAGTCACCTGCAGTGCTCCCCTATGTGCAGTCCCTAGAAATTGATGATAGACCAGAGAGTGACCACATCCCCCTCAAAGTGACTATTGTTTTTCAATAGGTATATCCTATAGTTTTAACAGGCTGTAAAATGTTGGACCTTATACAAGGAAAGTAATGGCTTAAATGGTCTCTTCGAACTGACTCTAATTTAAGGCAGATACAGTACTACGTGCAGATATACCCCAAGAATAATGTCAGCATGCTCCCCAAGAGAGCCAGAACATTTTTGAGTTATATCCGAACAAAATATAGGTCCTTCAACCTCATTTGATTGCCACTTTGTCAGATAAAACCGCTGGGGCAAAATGGCCCAGGTTTGATACGGATTGTAAATGTAGGAAGAAGGAACTCAGCAACGTGACCAGACAGATGATGTCTCCAGAAACATTGGAGAGAATTTAAAACTTTTCTCAGAGGGAAAAAAACAAGAAGAGAAAGAAATGCACATTTTGACTTTTACAGAACATTTGTACTATACTTTTGCAATGGCCTTGGCATGCTTCGTTTGCTAAAATTTGCAGGGAGTTTATTTATTTATTTATTTAATCACATTTATATACTGCCCATCTGGGTGGGTAGAAATCTATATGTTGCTTTCTCTGGCCATCCCATCTTCTGGTTTTTTTTAATATTTTTCCTAATAAAGAAAATCTATTATGTTTTTCCACCTTATTCTCCCATACAAGCTCACCTGGGCTTTGGAATACGCAAAATGACCGTTGTCTCACAGTCATGTTAGCCTCATCTATTTCATGAGGATCAAAATGGAGAGACTTCTTTGTAGTTGCTCCCAGCCTTTTGGATGAAGTACAGTACAGTAATACCTCATATAACATTAGTATCGAATAACACGAAAATCGCATAACATTAAGGAATCTGGGGGGAAGAATTGCATCGGATAACATTAAGATCCTATGGGATGCTTCAGATAACAACCGCTAATGCCTGTGTGGTTACAATGTATCTCTATGGCTCCCATAGGATTTTAACATGCATCGGATAACACTAAAAATCATATAACATCAAGACTTGTGGAACCAGGTTTTAGTGTTATATGAGGTTTGACTGTATTGAACAACCAATGACTCAAATCTTATGAATATTCAGAATTACTGAAACGTGGGAATACTTACTCTGGGGGTCTTAAATGTCCATAGGATCAGACTGCACAAATAATTGATTTTAATGAGAGCCAAGACTGTATATTAATAGCAGGTAGTCTTGTAGGTGATTTGGAAAAGGCTTTCAGTAATTATGTTACTCATTCTTGCTCTTCACTGATAATTTCACCCTCCCATCGGTAAAAGTAAAGGTCACCCTTGCTCGAAAGCCAGTCATATCCAACTCTAGGGGGCAGTGCTCATCTCCGTTTACAGCCAAAGAGACAGTCCTGTCTACATCTGCAGAAGTTTCCTTAGACGTGTGGCTGGCAAGCCTCCACACCGTAGCACACGGAACACTGTTTACCTTCTCACCACAGTGGTCCCTATTTATCTACGTGCAATTTCTTGCTTTCAAACTGCTAGGTGGGCAGGAGCTGGGACAGAGATGAGAGCTCATGCCATCATGCAGTACTCGGGAATCAAACTCCGACCTTCCAGTCAGTGAATTCGGTGTCGTAACTACTGAGCCACTGCAGCCCCCCCCTCCCATAGAAAGAGATAATATTCTTCAACCAGCCTTTTTTTTGGGGGGGAGGGGATGAAATGTTCGTGTTACTGAGTTACTTTTCAATATGTTAACTTTAATATCCACACTTTTCTCTATCCATAGTAGTCAAGCCTCAAAGTAGATGTTTAAGCTGTAAGAATTATCTGACTCTGCTCCTCCTGTTATTTCTCCCCCTCAACACATAGACTTGCTTTTATTTTATTTCTCAAAAGAATGACTTATTGAAAAGGTGACACTATATTTTCCAAGCTGCAGTCTCAGAAAGGCATAAAATCCACGTGAGATGCATGAAATTTAAAACCAAGGCTATAGCCTGAAAACTGGGATGGGCAGAGGAGACGATAGCAAAAAAGAAAAAGGAAGAAGAACAGGGGTTTTCTTTTTATTTCACAGAAGTTTCAGAACATGTTGAGAACGCACAGGGAAAGCATTGGGGATTTCTGCTTCAGTTTATGAAAAGAATTTTATCAGTTATGGTCTTGAAGGAATACTTATTACAACTTGATGAAAAATGGAGTTTTATGAAAAACTTTTAATATAATCCTGTAGAATATGAAGAAAGAAAGAAAAGTTTACAACATGCACACCCTTCAGTAGAGAGGACAGCACATTAAAGACATGCAATAGTGGCTATTTTTTAATATAGCTAATATCCTTTTAGTGATTATTTTATACACAATTCCTTTCTAAATGGTGCAGATTTGCATTGAATGCTGTTTTCAAAAACAAACTGAAAAAAATAGACACAATCATTCAGATTCTCCTTTTACAACACTTTGCATTTTTAAAATTTGCAGACCATGGGAAGAGCCATTTCCGTGGAACTTCATTAGATGATGCAGAATGTCTATGGCCTAAGGAATTCATTGCTCCTGGGAGCAGCCAGACTTCTAGTTCAAAGGCAGGCCGCAACATTCCTCGGAGACACACTTTGGGAGGGCCTCGGAGCTCCAAAGAAATTCTGGGAATGCAAGCATCAGATATGGACAAGAAGAGAGAAGCCTTTCTGGAGCATCTAAAGCAGAAGTATCCTCACCATGCCACGGCAATAATGGGCCACCAGGAAAGACTGAGAGATCAGGTATGGAGGAGAGAATGAATTCTTCAATGCTGCAATTGTTGGGTGTTTCCATGGATTTTTTTTACAAAAAAAAATATGTCAAAATTGTTTAGATCTTGTGCTGACATCCATGTATGTATTGATGATGGAAAAGGGATATATCAGTTACCCAGCATAGTCAGTGCCACCTAGTGACTAAACTATGGGATGACATTATCCTCATTTTATTTAATTGAAAAGATAGGTACAGTACTTTAGGGAAAGCATCCTTGGATAGTACTTGGCCATTAAATTTATTTTATTTTATTTTATTTAGATAAATCAAGTGTTCCAGACACTGACATTAATATGTGGTTTCATAAGATCAATCTAGAGCAGGGGTTCCCAACCTTTTCAAGCCAGGGTTATGCTTTCTCAGTCAGTTTTGAGGGCTGGATGGCCATTTTGCTCTGTATGCACGGTGGGGATAGCCATTTTCTCCCAACAGCTTCGAAGGGGTAGACATTTTGTTTCTCAAATGCCCTTTGAGGGGTGGGGGCCACATGAAATGGCACCAGGGGCCAGATTTGCCTTAGTTTGGGAACCCCTGAGCTTGTGAAGAGCAGAAGTGTATGATCTAGCTTTCTAGTCTAACCAGGATGGGCTGACTCTGTTAAAGGTCAGGTGCCTGATGCCTGACATAAGAATCTGGTGCAGTTGGGGGATATATTTTGGGGGTGGGGTGGGTGGAATTTCCTTTGCTGAAAAATTAACCAGAAATCTTCATGCATTGTTGTATGGTTTCGATTTTCAGTCTAGCACTGACACCATTGCCTTTCCCGCTGAATAATGAGTTTCAGGATGTTTCATCGCCTTAAAAAGAGAAAAAGATTTCAGTTGCTATGAAGGAAGAGATAGGGACAGTGAGAAGCCCATGCTTCCACACTCAATCTTCAGTCTTACATAGTACCTTCTTACAGGAGGGTAAGGGAGAATTGTATTGGCAGGATCTGAGCATGAGTTTGAGATCACGCCCTAATGCAGTGATGGCAAAGCTTGGCACTCCAGTTGTTTTTGAACTTCTATTCCCAGAAGCCCTGATCAGCAGGAGTGCTGACTTGGGCTTCTGGTAATTGAAGTCCAAAAAAACGCTGGAGTGTCAAGGTTTGCCATCACTGCCCTAATGCTCCCTGTCTTCTTCAAGGTTACCATGGTTGCCAAGAGATGCAAAATGGAAAGGAAAATGGAGGGTGTTATCCATTGTGGGAGCCAAACTAAAAGTCATTCACCCTCTGCTTTTAGAAGTTCAAGTTGAAAGCAAAATAAGGCAAAGAACAATCCCACCTTCCTCCACCTCTCTCTTTCTCCATACCTGTGTGTAAAGATTACAAGTGACAAGGGGAAGGTGGGGAACAGGCTGGAAGGGCTGGAAATTTGCTGCAGCAGTTCACTAGCAGGTGTAGAGCCCTGGAGGAACAGCGGTTTAACCGCTGTACTGCAGCCAGAACATTGTAAGTTTAATCCTGACCAGGGATCAAGGTTGACTCAGCCTTCCATTCTTCCGAGGTCAGTAAAATGAGTACCCATCATGTTGGGGGCAAAATGCTAATTACCCTGTGAACCCATCCAGAGAGTGCACTAAGCACTATGGAGGCAGTATATAAGTCTAATTGCTATTGCTCATCATTTCTCTGCAAATTCAATTTCATTTCCCTCCAATGAACTGGTACACTGGCACACAACCAGTAGGTAGAAAGCAGGAGATTGGGATGAAGTGGAACTAGAGGTTTCAGTTCCTCTGCAAGGAAAAGCAGTGTTTATCGCCAGCAATTCCCATCTGTATTCCAGTCCTTTCATTGCTGAAACCCACCACATAGGTCACAGGGTGGTCACTTCAGATAACCACTCACAGCTCTATTTGTCTATGAACTAAACACCCACAAGGGCTACCAAAGGGGATAATTAGGGCTGTTCTACATCATGCCACAAAAACTGTAGCCCTAGTTCAGTGCCAAAAGGGATCAACTCTTAAAAGAGGTGGAATGGATCTCTGTAAGGCAAAACATGTGTAGACTCTGTAATTTGTTCCAAACCAAACAGTGCCAAAATTGATTCAAATATTAAGCTGTCTGCCGTTCTGCAGAGTGGGAGTTGCTGGTATTTGTGGCCTATTCAGAACTGATGTACAGTCAAACTTCTCATAAAGAGCGCCTCGCTTAAAGAGTAACTCACTTAAAGAGCAGAATTTTCTCTGAATGTTTGCTTCGCTTAACAAATAAAACCAACCAAAAACTCGATTAACAAATAAATCGGGCTTTGCAATCCCCACCACCACCAGAAGTCACAATTGGTCACTTACAATGGTGTTTTGCTTAAAGAGCAAACTCTCTTAAAGAGCAATCTTGTGGAACACATTGTGCTCTTTAAGTGAGGTACAACTGTATTCTTCTCCTGCAAGCATTAAAAAGAATGAAGTAAAAAGAAATTTCCACCTTGCCAATACTCTGGAGTCTGGAATGTATCATTTTCAAGTGATGTTGCTGTAGGATAGAAAATGGGGATGAAATCTGGGAAGTAACCTAGTGACTCAAAGAATCATTTTCTAGATAAATTATCAAGATATACAATATATACAAACTCAGATGCACTTTACTCATGAAAATGATCACAGTATAGTTGACCTTTGTTATGTTTCATGCCCAGACATATACATGGGCTAGAGCACTCACAGCTATTCTTTCTTCCAGCTTTTAGTCTTCATGCAAAAGGAATCTTAAATCTCATCATTTTAATGTGCTTAAAATGAGAGGTCCCATCAGTGGTGGGATTCAGCAGGTTCACCCCAGTTCACCAGAACCAGTAGCAGAAATTCCGGCTGGCCCTGCCCATCCAAGTTTTGAAATAAAGCAGTCCTAAGTCGGGTGCAACACAGGGGTTTCCCCCTGGCCATGCCTACTATATCATGCCCACAGAGTAGGTAGTAATTTTTTTAATCCCACCATCGGTCCCCATGGTGTAGTGAAAGCCCAAACTCTGCTTAAAACCTGAGTTCAATCCCAACAGGCTCAAGGTTGACTAAGGCTTCTATACTTTTGAGGTCAATAAAACAAATATTCAGCATGTTGAGGGCAAAACTGCTAATTACCTTGTGAATTGCCCAGAGAGTGTTCTAAGGGTTATGGAGCAATATAGAAGTGGAATAGCTATAGCTATTTTGAGGTTTTGGTTGAATTTTGGAAGATATTTTGACTGACACTTGAAAGCAAAACAAAAATGGAGCAGCAAATTGACCAGGGGGCTGGAGGAAAGAAATTGACATTTGCCAACTTGAAAGAGAGTTCTAACCTTGTTCTGTGTCCTTCTAGGTTTGTTCTCACACATACAAAGACCCTTTGTTTAGCTTTTTAATGGCAAAGTCAGTTTTAAATAAGAAAGGAAAAGAAGGTCACTTATTGTGAAAAGAAAACAGAGGGGAGAAAGTAGAAAACAGAGGGGAGAAAGTTTCCTTGCAACTGGGAACTTCCTATTTCTTTTGAAGGTCAGTCTGACTTGTCAGTAAGGTAACCCAGGCAAATTGATAACATTTCAAGTGTTAAGAGGTGTCATTTACATAGGAGAAGACCTTTTCTGAGCATTGATTCACACATTACAATTCTAATAGGAAGCACTTTCAGAAAACACTGATGCTACACTAGCATTTCTTGCAAAAAAACCCCAACAAACAACAACAACAACAACAACAACAACAACAACAACAACAACAACAACAACAACAACAACAACAACAATAAAAGTGTGGATGTCAAATTCAAGACAGATTAAAACACCAGGGTAGACACAGTGCTATTCTAGATTTTTCAATGTATTGACTTGGTGTTTACCTGTATTTTAGATATGATTCCATGTTATATGTTTTCTGTGGGAAACACGAGTGATATTTCCCACAACAGTCATACCATGTAGGCTGGCTTTCTGAACTTTGATTTCCTGCCAACTGTTATACATTCTTCACTACTGCCAATGTCCCCCTTTCCTTTTAAACTTCAAAAATTTAGATAGCTTCCTTGGTGCTTCCTCGATTCTGTCTGTAATCCATGTAATGACCTGCAGTTTCTGTGTGGAAAATGCAGGGTGGTAGATAAAAATAATGCACAAATGGCTATTTAAAAAAAAGAATAGGTCCGAGATTAGATCTTTCCTCAGTCATGTAAAATATTTAGTAGTGAAGATAGGCTACTGTGGAGACACTCTATACATTTCCCATCTTGATCCTCTTCCGAAGCCAATAAACTACAGAAGGAATGCAGTAACTGCATTTACTGTTTGTTGAAAAAACATGTCATTCTTAGTAATTTATTAAGACCACAATCATGGGATTGCCTTCAAAGGAGCCAGTCCTACTGATTTGCAGGAGGGCTTGCTTCTGCATAAACATGCATGTGTAGAGGCAAAGGAAAATCTCTTGTTTGCATGTTTTATTCATAATCAGGTTTAGGCTTTGTATATAATGAACAAGTAAACTTTAGAGCAGTGTAATTCCTCAAAAGGTCAGGCTGTGTTCTTTTATCATTCTTTCTCATGATCAAAGTACAGATGTGTTTAAAGATGTGTTTTTTAAAAAAGCTGCTCAGAGTAAGAATTTATCTCATGGAAGCCTGTCATAGAATCAATAACATCTGATTCTTTTTCTGTCATAATAATGTATGACATTAGAGTTCCTAGTTAATTTATAATGTGTGAAAGGCAAAGAAAATGTGTGATCGCTTAGAAGTAACATGTTGCAAGTTTACATCTAATGTTATTCCTTTTTCAAATAACAAAATCTGAATGTTACTCCAGAAATACGGAGGCGGGGGCTACTTGGAGGGATTTTTAGGCCTCTTTCTTTGGCTCTTTCTAAAACGTTTCAGTAATGTATGGTGATCTTGTGTGTACTTTGAAAACTATACAGTGCAATGTTAACATATTTTTTAAAAAATTGCCAAGCTTGTGGTACATGCTGTGTGGATCTGCCCAGCTTCTTAGGTTAAAAAATCAGACTATTACTCTGTCTGGATAGAAGCACAAATATGATTAGGGTCTCAGGACGCAAAAGACTCCAGTTCTGAGGGAAAACATACTCTGGTTGGCTTTCAGTGGCTTCATTCCAGGAATGTGTGGTAAGAAGCCACAAGCATCAGTGCTTTGAACCAGTGCTAAGTGCCCGAGAATAGCTGTTTTAATGCATTAGGGAAATGCTGTATTAGAGCCCTTGTGGTGAAGTAAAAAAGAAAGAATCTGCTGCCTGGTGGTGTTTAAAACTTTGTATTGGCAGAGAAAGGGACAAAGAGGGGACCCAGGGGAGGTATCAGCAGTGGCCCAGCATTTTCTGAAGGACTCCAGCTGATGATGCTGGCCCCACTTAATGAATAATATAGTGGTACCTCGCTTATAGAACATAATGCATTCCATGGGATTGCTCTTTAAGCAAGTTTGCTCTTTAAGCAAAACACCATTGTAAGTGACCAATTGTGACTTCTGGTGGGGGGGATTGTGGAAACCCGATTTAGTTGTTAAGCAAGTTTTTGGTTGGTTTTAGTTGTTAAGCAAGGCGGCCATTCAGAGAAAATTCTGCTCTTTAAGTGAGTTAGTCTCTAAGCGAGGCGCTCTTTATGTGAGGTTTTACTGTAGTTGCTTTTCTATGGGAAATGGGAATGGCTGTACATCAGCAGTCAGATATATGAAGCCTGTGGGCTATATAAGACCCTAAGGATGCTTGGCCTCACAGACACATAGACTAATATAATAATTGTGTTGGAAGGAGCTTATGAGTCCATTGAGTCCAACCCCCTGCTCACACAAGACTCTACATCAAAACAAATCTGACAGGTGATTGTCCAATTGTCTCTGGAATGCCTCTAGCTTTGGAGTGCTCACCACTTTTCGAGGTAATTAGTTCTGTTCTTGTACTACTCTAACCATTAAGTTTTTCCTGATATGTGCCATCCTGTAACTTGAACCCATTATTACATTACTGCACTCTGTGATGATCAAGAACAGATTCTGCCCATCCTCATTTTGACTGTCTTTCAAATATTTGAAAAGTGTTCTTATATCTCCTTTCAGTTTCAATTTTTCAAAGCGAACTATGCACAGTTCTTTCAGTCTTTCTTCATAGGGTTTGCTTTCTAGTGCCAGGGTCATCCTTGTTGCCCTCTGTTGAACTTGTTCTAGTTTTTAGCATTAAGTTTGCTAGACACAATATTCTAATGATTCTTCCCAGTGGTGATATGAAAGGAGTTGGGGAGAATTGGGCAATTTGCCTTTAAAACAGTATCCAGCACCCACACCTTCATATATGACAGTGGTGGCGAACTTATGACATGTGTGTCAGAGGGGGCACTCGGATCCCTCTTCTGTGGGCACACATGCTGTCGCACCAGCACAGATTATGCCCCGCCCCACTGCCGAGCAGCCCAATGGGAGTGTTTCCTCCCTTCCCCTGCACAGAGTTCTCCCTGCCCCTCAGCCCAAATGGGAGCACTTCCTTCTTTCCCCAGCACAGAGTTTGCCGATAGCGGTAGCAGCCTGTTGAGTTTGGGCACTTGGTCTCTAAAAGGTTTGCCATCACCGATATATGATATAATATAACATTAGACTATTAAATGAGTAAGAGTTCTAAGATCTAATATTTAAACCCATATCAAAAGGAAACAATATAGGAATGATGATGTCTCAACTTCCCTCCTTGCATTGTATTATATGTTTGCCTGTTTCTATTTGGATGTCATAGTTGGCTGTAGCGTGGGGAAACAGCTCCAAGGAATAGAGAGGGGTGAAGAAAGTATCCTGGGTTTTGCTGTTCTCCCTTTCCTGCGTATGCCTTTTCATATAATGTCCCCATTTCATTTTTAGAAGTGAATGGGGAAGATGTGGATACCCATGGCCCTATAAAACCTAGACTGGTCCTGAGCTTCAGGAAAGTCAGTCACAACACTCAGTAAGATTGCACCAGGTAGACAAGCAAAGAATGAACCCAACTAGCTTTTTCAACAGACACTCGCGCAAGGTCAGAATATGTAGTGCACAGACTTGATTTAGCACCCAGAATGAAAAGTATTCACAGCTGTGATGAATGTAAAAAATGGATCGTTGGAAGATTGTTGTCACCAGACTTATCTCACAGATTCTGAACTAACTGCATTGGCTTCCAGTTTGTTTCTGATCTTAATTTGAGATACTCAGACCATAAGCATTTTAAGGCTGGGATATTTGAAAGATTGCTTCCTCCTTTATGCGCCTCCTTGGAATTTGAGATCTTCAACAGATCCCTTTTTGGAGTGCTTTCTCTGTGCTGCAGGGCTAGGAGGTTTCTATAGATGCCTACCTTGGAATTGTGTGGGACCACCATGCCTACCCATGCCATCATTTATTTTTATTCAAAAAGGTTTGTTATATTCTCTGGGGAAATACAGAACACTTTCCCTATGTTGGAGGGGCAGGGTTTATTGACTGTTTCAGGTACAAGAGGGGTAGTTTTAAAAAACCAGGAATTAAAATCACTAACTGTTTTGAATAAGGCAGCAACTCTAGATGGCAAAAGAGACTTTTTGAGGGTCGGCTCATAAAATGGAAGTAGTTTGGTTGCATTTGGTCCTTTAGCTGCACTTTGACAAACTCATGTTATAGTTAGTAACACATCAACTATGGAACATTCAATATTCAAATTGAGTTGATCCTTGTTGACCTTCTGGCAGGTGGTCAAAAGACTCAAAACTACACTGGTTAACTTACTTTAAAAAAAAACCCAACCACTAGATTATAATCTCTCCCCCCCCCCCAAAGATTGCTTTAAAGTACATTTTATTGTACAGTACCTTGCTTTTGGAGTCCTGCTGAGTAGAAAAGCAATCAATGAATTCGTAAAGAATCTTGTTAGATAATTAAAATGTGAAAAATGTGACTCCAAATGTAGAATGTAAGCATATCCTACTGTAGATCTGCAAAGAGATCTCTAGTCTGTAATAAAAGTTGAACATCGGCTTTGTGATAATGTGATGTTCCCAATGACTCACTTAGATGCTTTATCAACCCCATCTTTCGATTTCATTACCTTTGTGTGTGGGTTACATTCAAGGAGTTCATCTGGGAAGCCTCCCTTTTTTTTCTTTTCAATCCTCTTTCGGAACACAATTAAATCTATTGTAATTCTTTTGGGAAGCAGCCAGGTAGAATAACAGGGAGGAGCTGTTGATCTTTTTCACCCATGTGAATATTTTGCCTATTAATGCTGCTTTGGACAGATTCCAAAGACATAATAAGTATCCACACAGGTTTCTTTGTGTTTAGTGGGCTTTCTCCAATTGCAGTTTTTGGATTGCCTGAGAGATCATTTGTAAAAATTCCTCCTATATGAGTGAATAATCAACTGAGGTAGATGTTTTGTGGTTTATATATGTATTTTGGGGGAAGGGTCCTTGTGGTGTAAACAATGGTACAGTGGCTAGTGTGTCGTACCATATCCCCTCAATATCATCCTAATCACCACAGCCAAAGGAAAATTCAGTTAGCTATGCCAATCTGTATCAAAACTGGTTCTAAATTTGTGTATTTCCACCAGGAACTGGACTTTTGTAAGATTAATTGCCCACGAGAACTGTAACTAACAATCTTCATGCCTGGAGATTCACTGTCCTATTGGTTAAATTTTTGTCACATGAGATTGACATATGTGGGGGATGATAAAGGAACAGGAAAAAAAACATCAAGGCCTGACCATACAATGGTCATGTTGATTCTTTGGTGACTCTGCCTGTTTTGTTTATTTCTGCTTTGTTTGGAGGGCAGGAATGGGGAGACTGACAAAAGTAGCATAAACCATTGGGATGGACCAAATTGGATGCTTCTATTAGCACATGCCAACAGATGTGTCAGTCCCTTTCTAGCATCAGATATGGGTCTGAGGTGGCTCAGTGGTTAAGAAGCTCATCTTGTTAGCTGGAAGGCCAGCAAGTCAGCAGTTTAAGACCCAGGTACTGTATGACAGTTTGAGCACCTGTGGCTGTCCAAACTCCTGCCAACCTAGCCTTTTGAAAGCAAGAAATGACAAGTAGATAAACAGGGACCACTTTGGTGGGAAAAGATCTTGGGGACATGAAAGGAGCTTCATTTGGGCGTCCTCTGAGCAGAGATCCTCCAGAAAAAAAATCCTTTCAACCCAGAATAATTTATGACACGAAATTATTATTGTTATTAGCATCAGATTTCTACACCTACTGCATTTCTTTACTCTGGGTCAAAGCCCCAGTTATTCTGCACAAGTTACACGTCAGTTGTTCACTGAAGAAAAAGCCACCCCAAAAGATTTTGTGTTACAATAGGATTGGCTCAAGGTAATATACAACAGAGATTGCTCACTGTCGCCTCAGTTAGTATAAAGATTTCAGGCAAATTATGACTCAACAGTGAAGCCTGGGATAAATGGCACATGATAGAATCAGACAATCCCTGTGCTTTATCCCTTTTAACCCTGGGTCCACTACACTGCTGGAAATGGATTTAAAATGGCATTTTAAACCAGTATAAAATATCAGTCTGGCCAGGTTATCCTGCTATGGTAATAAAGTAGACCATACTGTCAGCGACTCAGTGCCAAGTGTCAGGTGGTGGTTAACTAACCTGACCACCCTGAGGACTAACGCCCTTGGGTGCTGAACTCCACAGGGAAGGGCGATGGTCCCCAAGTCGATTAAAACCAACTTGAACCCATCTTGATGGAGGGCAGCAGCTTTATCAATCGTGACCTGAGACTGAGGAGGATTTGCAGGCCAAAAGGCCTCAGGGCCAGAAAGTGACTCATAGAACTGGATCAGTGGTACAGGCATCATGCTGCCATGTGGAAGGCAGATGAAAGGCCGTGAGGATTGCCAATATTTGGATTTGAATACAGCAGCAGAAGAAGAATAAAATAGAGCCGCGGGCTGGTCACGTGATTCCTCCCACCCGGAAGTGGAAGTAAAATGTGCCCATGCATGTGCAGAATGTGCATGCACAGAACATGCTCACGCATGCACAGAATGCTGCCTTTAATGACCCGTAGCTGTTGTAAATGCATTTATGACAACAACGGGTCATTTACGGCAGTGTTCTGCACATGTGCATTTTACTTCTTCTTCCAGGAGATGTGAGGGTAGTGCAGGACGGATCCAGTCCACGGCCATAGTTTGGGCACCTTGGTACACAGAGTCATTGTCCAGTGCAGTAGTTCTTATCTAAACATCAACCCCTGGGCACTATTATGATACAAACAATACATTTCGGCAGGTGTGGCTCTTATTGCAAAACTATCCCCCACAAACTTGAGGCGGGATCTGTCAGTTCCTTCTGGAAATGATAATAGGAAAATTGTTGCAACTGGAGAAGCTTTTGTCCGACTGGAGCAACGGATGGTGTTTGGGGTTTTTTCCTCCTCTTCTTTCCACAGAAAGGGGGAAATTCAACTTTTCAACATGCTTGGAACAAGAAAGCCTTGATTGTTGACAATACAGAGCTAAGTGTTTACAGAAAAGGAAGGAAGAGAAGCATAAAGAAAAGTGGGTGGAATTCCTGTAGAAAGTCCCTGAAGCTTCAGAGAAAAAACCTCTGAGGGTGGTGTCAAGTTTTTATACTGCAGGTAGGTTTGTTGAGTTGTACGTTTCTGTTTGCAGATTGGAGGAAAATAATTATAGTGAACTATAGGTACAGTACAGTATTTGATTTTGCCACTGAGATGTATTAAAGTTATAATATTGTTGTAACAGAATGAAGGATAAACTCATTCCTTTTTCTAGATAATTGTAATGGTGTTTCATTTACCTTTCTAGTTATAGGCGTTTATGGACACATTACGCAAATGTGTTTTGTGCCACTAGCTAGCTAGTATTTTGAGACAATCTTTGTTTTTTTTAGCTAGATATTTTAGTCGTTTTTAAATAAAGCTTAGTGTAAAAATAGGGGCTGGAGTAGTAATTAACAGCTTTTCGGTTTGATCTTTGGACTGATAACTATAAAAAACTACTTTTAAAAAGTAACATTTTGAATTCTTTTTCTTGTACATCTCGATCTAGTCTTGTAGACTAGAGCAATGGCGATTAGCCAGCAGATAATACAGAAGGGAAAACAGTTAAGACAAGGAGGAATGTCTGAGTTAGAAATAGTGCTTGCAGTGAAAAGCAGTTTAAAAGAGTTGAATTCCTTCCAACTAAAATGGGGGAAAGCTTCCAGGAGAAACCTGTTTTACAGGTTGCACTGCCCAGCAGGGATTATGGGTTTATTTTAAAATTTTAAAGCAAATCAGTGCAAAAAGAAGCAGTGAACCAACCAACCTGCTGAAGGTAAAATATTAAAGCCTTGGAAACTCTGATTTTTCCCCAAATGGGGAGGGAAATGTTACCCTATATATTTTGTTCCTTTTATATTGCTGAAGAGGGAGAAAGAGAAAACAATATACCAGGAATTCTCAACCCGTGGGCCAAATGCAGCCTACAACACCATTTCATGTGGGGGCCCACTCCCTCCACCACACCTGGAAGTGCCATGTAGTGGAGGAAGGGCAAAATGGCCATCTGGCCCCCAAAGCTGTCTGAGGGAGTGTGACCCAGTCCTCAAAAAGGTTGAGAGCTCCTGCAGTATACTGTTCCACAACATGTTTAAGAAGGACAAAGCCTCGTAAAGTTTCTCAGTCGGTTTCTCTTCAAAAAGCAAAGGAGTGCGTTCTGTTTTTGAATTGTGAGTTCGAACACCTGGCATGGCAGCATGTCTAGGAGCAGAGTTAAACATTTACTCAGAACCATCGCTGAAATTGTATTGTCCCCTCAGACGCTGACAGGTTACTCTGGTGTGTAGGCAGGTGGGGTTAAAAGTAACCATGGAGATTGATGATGTCATGCATGAGAAAGCATGTTAAGACAGCTAATGGTAACATGGAGCTGTTCAAAGTTCCATAGGCTAGCAGTGGCTTTTATGCAAATAAGGAAGTTTCACCCAGAAGCTGGGGTGGGAGGTGGAGGTGGAGGTGGGGGGGGTGTTACAGAAGTTGCTGTAGAGACATGGAAGGTTTTTTACCTGCCTGGATTGCAAGGGAATTTGTTACAAACTAAAGACTTTTGGTGGCAACCGGGAAATGCTGTATCGTTTGTTTCCTGTCTTGGAATCCTGCAATTAGGTAAACAGGGTTTCCTTTGAAATTTGGCTTGGCTACAATGGTGATGTTGAAATGTACTTTGTTCCTTTGTTTTCTTGACAGTAAGCACTGAATCAATAAGGTGTGGGGCGCATGTTTAACCCTTTCTGGTGGGGGTGTTCCCTCCTCCCCTTACTCCTCTGTCTCAGCCCTCGATTTGAACGATTGAGAACGATATAAACTGAAGAGGAACGTTGATTGTGAGTCATAATAATGTTTCATACAGGCATGAATGTGGCATTGAAGAAGAAACCAGGAATCAAAAATAGTGTTAATATTAGTTGAAACTTTCTTGCTTGGTGTGTCTACCTGTCGTACAATCAAATGTAGCACCACAAATATGTTAAGACCATATCTATCTATTCTAAGGTGATAACGGCAGTGGTATATTTTTAAAAAGTGTTTTGTGAAAAGTAAGTCTGCATGTTTGTCTCACGATTAAGACTACATTTAGTACAAAGATGGACAATATTTGTAAGGGAAGGAATACAATAATCTCCTTCCTGTTTCCCAGCCAGTGAGTTAGGAGGTTAGGAGATTCTGTGATTTGTAGTCCAAACAGTAATTTTTCCAAGCTTTGCTTTTACACTCAAAAGGAAGTTCCTGATTTTTGCTGCCAGAGTAAAATGGCCAAACTCCTTAAGTTTTACAGTTCCAACATGAAGGGAGGTGCCATCAGTAGCCAGATATGAGGTTTGAATAATTAGCATCCTGGCAACCGTATTTGAAGCATGAATGATCACCAGGTTAAACACACCTGTGAAATATAGAAGCAGGATGGAAGCTTGGATGCTCAGCTGTTCTTGAATTACTTTGTGTACTTTCAGCAAAACTAAACAGAACAGAAACCAGAGATGTATAAACAGCACGTAGCATTTTCTATTCATTTGAGGTGCGTGCAAAAATAAATGTTGTAGCATGAATTACTAACAAATGGAAATAAGGGTTTTTCCCCTCCTAGTGCAGTGAAATTCTATTTTGCTTCCCACTTGTGGCTGAACTGCTAGCATTATTTATTAATGGGACTTTATAAAAGCAAATCCAAGTCTGATTTTTTTATTGCTATTAGGGAAGGCATGTGCATTATGTGTTTAATATTAAAATATGTTGTATTGAACAATATGTCAAATAAATAAATGCAGATTTGCATTAATTATGCTGATTATGGTTGATTAAGTGGAAGAGTGGGAAAGAATAGAGAGAAAAGTGATCTAATGTTAATACTGTGTGGATAAATTTATGTTAGGTTACCATATGTAGAAAAAATTAGCTTTTGATTGCAGGCAGCAAAAATGTCTGGTGTGTTCTGAATCACTAAATATTTAGTAAATGAACAGGATTAAGTGGTGGAAAGGTCTGTCTCTTGTTAGGGGCCTTATTGCATTCTTGTGAATACAGACACAGTACCTATCTCAAAGAGTCATTGGAAACAATCCAAACTGCCTACAGATATATGAGCTCAACAATGACTATACCTTATATCAGGAATATTGGACAATGTAATTTTCTAAAGAATCTTTGCATTGGTGTCAAATGCCTGAAATTAGTTGTTCTTGGACTCTCTAGGACTGGGATAGGGCTGAACATGCTCACTGGAGACTCATTAGAGAAAACCTTGGAAGATGGAGTTATATAGGTAAAGGTCACCCTTGCCAGTCGTATCCGACTCTAGGGTTGAATGCTCATCTCTGTTTATAGCTGAAGAACCAGCACTGTCTGCATCTGCAGGTGTTTCTGTGGACATGTGGCAGGCATGTCTCAACACCAGAGTGCACAGAAATCTATTTACCTTCCCACCAAAGTGGTACCTATTTATCTACAGTAATACCTCGGATAACAATTGCATCGGATAACGCTAGAATCAGATAACGATGTAAAATTTTGAAAAATAATTTGCATCGGATAATGATCTGTTAGTGTTATCTGATGCAATCATTCGTAGCACTGGGGGGGGGGGCTGGGAAGCTGAACAGGGACTCCCCGGTCGGGTTCCCAGCCACTCTGAAGCTGCGGAGTCAGGGGCAGAGGGCTGGAAAGGCGATGGGCGGGCTCCCCCATTAGCTTCCCCAGCCACCTAGCAGCTGCGGATCAGGTCCCCCGACCTCCCCGGAGGTTGCAGGGGTGTTGGAGAGCCCGAAATGGGTAAAAAAATGGGAGTTTTTTTCACCCATTTCATGCTCTCTGGCACTCCTGGCGGCTCCAGGGAGATTGGGGGACCAGATCCACACTGTTCCCAATGTTCCATGACCTCCCTGGCTGGTACAGTCAGTCAAAACGTCGGGATTCGAATCCCAACGTTTTGACTGACTGCCCCAGCCAGGGAGGTTGGGGAACGTCGGGAACAACGTGGATCCGGTCCCCCAACCTCCTCGGAGGTTTCAGGGGTGTTGAAGAGCCCGAGATGTGTGAAAAAATGGGAATTTCCCCCACCCATTTTGGGCTCTCTGGCACCCCTGCTGGCTCCAGGGAGGTCAGGGGACCCAATCCGCACTGTTCCCGACATTCCTCGACCTCCCTGGCAGGTGCAGTCAGTCAAAATGTCAGGATTTGAATCCTGATGTTTTGACTGACTGCACCGGCCAAGGAGGTCACAGAATGTGGGGAGCAGCGCAGATCTGGCCCCCAACCTCCCCGGAGCTGGCAGGGGTGCCAGAGAGCCTGAAATAGGCACCCACATGGTTTGTCCCCAAAGCTTCCCCCATCCCCAACGATCAAATGCTGGGGCTCCGGGAGATTTCGGGGAGGCATCCGCTGCCTGCACGGTTTGTCCCCAAACCTGCCCCTCAGCCCCAGTGATTGATCACTGGGGCTGTTGGGATGTTTGGGGGGAATGGAGGCTGCCCAGCAAACAATCAAACTTTGCTTGCAGGGGGAGCGCACGTTCCCTCCACAAGCAAAGTGGCAATCCCACACTTAAACCTCTGGTTTGCTTGGGGAGGGAGGGTGCTTTCCCTCCCCAAGCCAACCTGATCTCCCCTCTGTTTTCTGTCCTCTTTGGAAAGGGAACAGGGCTTTTTTTAAACATTGTTTGATCAGTGCATCGGACAACGATAAAAATTGGATGTCATAACTTGTGGAACCAAGTGATAATGTTATCCGATGTACTAGTGTACTTGCAATTTATTGCTTCTGAACTGCTAGGTTGGCAGGAGCTGGAATAGATATAGAAGCTCATTCTGTCATGCAGTACATAAAGCATCTTTTATCCATACTTAGGATGTACTGTAATACCTTGGATAATGTTTACCTCGGATAACGCTAAAATCGCATAACATTAAGTAATCTGGGGTGGAGAATTGGATTGAATAACGTTAAGGTCCTATGGGATGGATTGGATAACAACTGCTACAGCCTGTGCAGTTACAATGTATCTCTATGGAGCTTTAACATTATCGGATCCATCCCATAGGATTTTAACATGCATCGGATAACACTAAAAATCAGATAACACCAAGACTTGTGGAACCAAGTTTTAGCATTATCCAAGGTTTTACTGTAGTTGTATTCCCTGGAACCGTTGGGTCCATGTACTCTGGTGTCTAGTCATGACTGCCACATGACCATGGAAACGTGTGCAAACACAGAAAGCGCTGGCTGTTCAGCTTTGAAACAGAGATGAGCACTAAACTGAGAGTCAGATACGACTGGCTTCCGAGCAAAGGTGACCTTTACCTTTAGGGCCTTGCAGGGGAGAGAAGGGCTGAAGGAGAGGTTATGGGGTGTTGGGAAGGAGCACCCGGATCATTTTGCCCACCTGATAAGACCATTGGGGTGAGGTCAAAATTATTTTGCTAGAACACGTCCAAATCAAGCTAAGGAAAGTTCATCCATCCCTGCTTTTAGATTAACATTGCAGTTCTTTTGTGCGCGCTCTCTCTTTCTGTACAGTGGTTTTCAGAGCTTTCTATATATGAGACTAAATTTGAAGAGGCCCTTCGAGTAGATGTGCCAGTGTAATATAGCAACCAGAGTGCTGGGCAACCATTCAGGAAACATGTTGCAAACCTCCACTTGGTTCTGTGACTCATAGGTGACACTGAATCGGTCACATCTTCTCACCAGGCTGTTCTGAAAACAGAATGGGAAAGAGAAAATTATTTTAGCTACCTTGAACTCAGGACAAGCAGGATGGAAACATATTCAATAAGTTGATAACTAGATAGCGTTGTTATGTGTCAGCAAATCACACCCAACTAAAAGCAACCCTTACAGGATTTTCAAAGTATGTGAGATACTTAAAACTACTCCTTAAGTCTGATGGTCAATCCTGGGGTATGCAGAAAAAGTCTTCTGGAAGATTGTGGTGTTTTAAAACCACAAATTGGGCATTCCCTGGGCAAGGACAACCTTGTTTTGCCAGCTAATCTTTCTCACACTAGGTAAGGCAAAAGGAACTACAGAATGAATTCACCAAAAGGTGACTTTATTTTGGCACTTTAAAGTCCGACCTAGACATGAAAGAAGAAGAAGATGATCAGTCCCCAGTGAGTTTTAGTGGCCAATTGGGGATTTGAAACTGTGTTTCACCACTTTATCTACTATAGTTGTACCTCGCTTAAAGAGCATAATGCGTTCCATAGGATTGCTCTTTAAGTGAGTTTGCTCTTTAAATGAAACACCATTGTAAGTGACCAAATGTGACTTCTGGTGGGGTGGGGGGTGGGGGGTTTGCAAACCTCAATTTATTTCTTAAGCGACTTTTTGGTTGGTTTTATTTGTTAAGCGAAGCAAACATTCAGAGAAAATTCTGCTCTTTAAGCGAGTTACTCTTTAAGCGAGACGCTCTTTATGTGAGGTTTGACCAGTGATGGGATGACAAAAAATCTACTACCACGCCATGACGTCACGGACGTCATGGGCGTGGCCAATGGCATGACGTCATGACGTCACGGCCGACGTCATGACGTCATGACGTTGTGGGCGGGGCCAAAATAAAAATAAATAAAAAATAAAAATAAACATACACACACACCCCTCCCTCTCAGCCCACCCACCCAGACACAAATAAATAAATAAAATAAAAACAACCACCCACCCAAAACACAAATAAATTACCCACCCACCCCAAATAAAAACCCCTCGCTTACCTTTCTTGGGACCCGGCACCCCGATTGCTGTCCACAGCCGCCGCCGCCGCCGGAGCTGCCTGCACCCCTGTGGCGTCCTCCTTGGGCCGGTACCTTTTTAGCCCGGCTCCGGCCATGGCGCCTCCCTGGGCCGTCCCCATGCCGCACCGCTGCCGCCTACAGCTTCCTCCTCCGCAGCGCGCGGCAGCCGAGCTCAAAAGGGACCGACCCAAGAAGGAGTCCACAGGGATTCAGGCAGCGGCAGCTCCGGCGGCGGCGGGCGGCGGCTGTGGACGCCGGGTGCAGGCACCCGGCCCACAGGCGCCCGGCGGCGGCGGCGGCAGCGGTGTACCCCGCCGGGCGTCCCCAGGGCATGGGGCTTGTCAGCAGCGGACGGCCGAGGCAGCCCTCAACGTGCCGCGGGGAGGCGCCCCCTCAGAGGGCTGCTGCCGCCGCCGCTGCCCTGAAAGTTCTAAATGTTTTAAAAATCGGAGCAAAATGGCTCCAATTGACTGCGCATGCGCAGAAACTCAATCTGACGCATGTGCAATGCGTCAGATTGAGATTCTGCGCATGCGCAGTCAATTGGAGCCATTTTCGCTCCGATTTTAATTTTTTTTTTCTTTCGGTCAGGCGTCCGGAACCGGACGCCCCAAAAGTGGACTCCCCTCACGGAGAACCCTCCGGGATTGGTCTTACCGGTTCCAGAGATCCGTCTAGAACCGGTGACATCCCATCACTGGGTTTGACTGTATAGTACACTGACTCTCAGCTAGATAAACAATCAGAGATTGGACTAGAGGACATTTTCAAACTACAGCTCTCAGAACATTCCACTGGCTATGCTGAATGGAATATTGTGTGATTTCTAGTCCAAGAAGTAAATCTTTCAACCACTTGTCTTCATTTCACCAGCATTTGTGATAGAATTACATAGATGAAAACTGTAAGCACAAAACAAATGGCTTAGCCAGGGGTGACCAACCTTGGTGTTCCAGGTGTTCTTGGATTTCAATTACCTGTATATACTTGAGTATAAACTGACCCGAATATAAGCCAAGGTACCTAATTTTGACCTGATAACCCAGGAAAATAAATTGACCTGCATACAAGCTGAGGGTGGGAAATGCAGCAGTTGCAAGTGGGTTTCAAGAATCAAAATACAGTAATACCTTGGATAACGATTACATTGGATAACGCTAAAATTGGATAACTATGCAAAATTTTGTAAGAAAAATTGCATTGGATAAAAATCTGTTAACATTATCCGAGGTAATCGTTCATAGCGGTGGGGTGGCTGGAAAGCTGAACCTGGGGCTCCCTGTTCAGCTTCCCAGCCACCCCGCAACTGCGGACTTCTGTAGAATCCCAGCGTTTTGCTTTACAGCACCGCCCAGGTAGGTCTGCAGACATCAGAAACAGCGCGGATCGGGTCCCCTGACCTCCCCAGAGGCAGCAGGGGCACCGGAGAGCCCAAAACAGGCAAAAAACCTCCCCTTTTTCACCCCTTTCAGGCTCTCCAGCACCACTGCTGCCTCTGGGGTGGTCAGGGAACCCAATATGCACTGTTTCTGAAGTCCCCAGACCTACCCGGGTACTGTGATCGCAGCACATGCGTTGGGGAGTTGAACAGGCATGTGCCCCGGTTCAACCCCCAGCCCAAGCAGCCGATCCCATGCTGCGATCCACCTGCCTCTTTGGAAAGGGCAGTGGGGATTCCACACATAGAATCCCCACTGCCCTTTCCAAAGAGGCAGGTGTATCGCCCCTGGCCCCCCTGTGGGCTTTTTTAAAATTTTGTACGATCAATGCATTGCACGTTAAAAACCAGATAGCGATGAGACTTTGGAACCAAGTCTCATTGTTATCCGAGGTACTAGTGTACATGAAAATATGGTAAAATTAATTGTTCGTGCATCTCAATCTGGTGCGGTCTTGGGACCTTCATGGTCATTGACTTGAGTATTAGCCGTGTCCCATTTTGGGGGTTAAAAAACTTGATTTATACTCGAGTATCTATGGTACTAGAAGCCCCAGTCAACACACCAGCTGATCAGGCCTTCTGAGAATTGAAGTCCAAGAACACCTGGAGCACCAAGAGTGGCCATCCCTGGCTTAGAGAGACCATGAGCTGGACCATAGACAACCCCCTAGTGCTTAGTGCACTCTCTGAGTGATTCACAAGGTAGTTAGCATTTTTCCTCCAACATGCTGGGTACTCATTTTACTGACGTTAGAAGAATGGTACTCTGAGTCAACCTGGTATTCCATCAGGATCATACTCACAATGTTTTGGCTGCAGTACAGCAGTTTAACCACTGCGCCACCAGTGCTCTTGAGTAATAGGCTGAAAAATACGCCTTCCTTTTTTTCCTTACAGCATTATAGTGAATGATAGAGCACAAGTGGACATGATACAGGAAGTTTGCCAAGTTTAGAAGAGTTGCTTTTTCGGTCACAGCTCCCACAGCTCTTCAGCAACATTGGCCAATCAGCATGCTGGCTGTGTGGCTTCTGGGAGTTGTGCTCTGCCTGTTCTTCAAAAGCTTATTGGGTAGTAGTAAGCAAGATGTATTTAGTCACTGTTGCTGATCTCCCCTCCAGGTCTGTCACATCTCTGGATGTATTTTATGAGTTGAAGATGTGTTTCAGTCTGGACCGCTGAAATTTCTTTATAGACTCCTCATAACACAAACCAATTTAGAAACGTTTCCTGGAGAACAGTAATGCCTCTACATAATTATCTGGGCAAGACCAGAAGAAAATATCCCTGGATTGAGCTCATCTGAAAAGCAGCAGAAAATTAAGCCAACTTTGATCTCAAAGTACATTGTGTGTTGGAATTGTAATCTTTACTAATAGGAATGTTTGAAGAGGGAG
The DNA here is from genome assembly GCA_030440675.1 of Furcifer pardalis. Classification (NCBI taxonomy): domain Eukaryota; kingdom Metazoa; phylum Chordata; class Lepidosauria; order Squamata; family Chamaeleonidae; genus Furcifer; species Furcifer pardalis. The sequence goes on from CP126897.1 coordinate 92,052,359, forward strand.
AAGCCTATAAATAAGAATTTCTTCCTTGAAGCAGACAGCCCCTTCTGAGTAATCACGTCTGCACCTGCAAGATAGTGTGTCAGAAATCCCCCCCCCCACCTTTATTCCTTCTGAACTTTGCAGGTAGCATGTTTGTTTAACTACACGGGTGCATGTAGGAATTCCATTGGCCTTAGGCTGGGGAATTTGGGTAATGGATGATGCATTTGCATTGGACAATAAGCACTGTAAACAACATTGCATGCAATTGTCTGAGCATGAAAACCTTTTTTGTTCATACCCTTTTCAGAGCAGAGATGGGCACACCTGGTCAGTTAGTTCCATCAAATTTTAATCCTGAAGCTTTAAACCTTCTTTTCGTAGAACTGTTTAGGAGAGCAAAAGTAAACAATCGGGGCAAATTGCTTGTTGAAAAGGTTTTCAGTTTCCTTTCTCTTTGGTGAATATACACTTGCTGAAACAGCACAACAGCTGGAGGTGACCCTACAGTCATCACTTGCATATTTGCTGGTGTTTTGTACTATATATCCTCTTGACATCTATTCTTAGTCTTGGCTTCCTCATTCCATTGTATAAATGCAGTAAAAATGACTCTGGGAGTGTTTGCATTTTGGTACACCAAATAAAGGCTATGCACTTTGATGTGGTTGAAGGATAGGAGCAGTTCTATTTATCTGCACCCCAGGAAAGATTCGTGTGTGGTCTTTCTTTGGCCCTTCCTTTTGCATTTGCAATCTCATTTTATGGCAGTTTGTAAAAACTCCACTTTTGATCCTGCCGAGGGAGTCCAAAGTCTAGGCTGGGTGGGAGTGCCCCCCCCCCGCCCGGACATCGCTCCCCCCCCCCCCCCGCCGCCCAGCCTAGACTTTGGTCTCTGAGACCTGGACTCTTGTGGTCGAATTCTTGTTTTGGGATATCAGAAAACAAAACAAAATAAACAAAATAAAATTAAAAAACACTGTAGCACTTTAAAGATTAACTGCTATATTTTTATTGTTAGCTTTCGTGGATCAAGTCCACTTCTTCAGACAAAGAGTGAAACTTACAGGCATGGTTTTTATACACCAAACTCAGGGGGTCAAAGGGGGAAGGGTGTGGTCAAACAAGATTTTGGGATGTTTTGACTTAGGTGACTTTTATTATTGTATGCTAATTGTATTCTGCTAATTGTATCTTGTTCTCTAGTGTATGCTAATTGTATCTAGGGACTGCATATATACTCAGACAGTACCTTAACAGCTCTTGGGTCCTTGGTTAGGGCTTGAACTGTTGATTTTATTCCAGTCCTTGTTGGTGAACCAAATGGTTGATTTGTATTATAATATCCTATAGGCTGATCCTGCCCAGAAACTCCAAGTTGGTCTGCTTCACAGAGGGCAGAACTCCTTATGAAGGACAATTGCTCCAGGTTAGTTTAAAGATCAAATGGTTTAAGAATGAAAAGCAACCAAGTATTACTCAAGAATACTTAAAGGAGAAACTTCCAGGTGAAGAACTTGATGCTGTGAATATGAGGAGATCAAAGAAGATAAGGTTAGAGAAGAGATTATTAAAGCCAAGCAGATCTTAGTTTAGGCTGCTCTTATATTCCTTTTGGAATCTACTTTGCAGTCTGTACAGTCCTTCTTAGGATTGTCTAAGGACAATCCTCAGAAGGACTGTCAGAAGGCAATTCACAAGTTCAAGGTATCCTTCTGTTCGAAAGGCTATAATAATAATTTCATGTCAGAAATTATTCTGGGTTCAAAGGATTTTTGTGGGAGAAACTTCACTCAGGGGACACCTGAATTCAGCTCCTTTCATGCCCCTCAAGAGTTGGGACAGAGACGGGTGCTCACTCCATCATGCAGTACCTGGGACAACTGCCGACATGCCGGCCTTCCAGCTAGCAAGGCAAGCTTCTTAATCACATTCTCTTTCCCCAACAGAACTGTAAATGATCAATATAATAGAATATCTTTATGGAAGAAAAGGTCCTCCTTACTCCTGTTGTGCTAAAAGATAGATTGGGTGGGATGTAAATGACTGGTGAGACATAGCATATGGAAATTGGAGAGCCACAGATGTGCTAGATGTGCAGATCTAGCTGCAAGGATCCTTAGAATTCCTACATTGAAGATTCATTAATGAAACTGCTTATATTTGGGTTACTACATGCATATGCTAATTATTTAGGTAAAAGGTAAAAGTTGCCCTTGTTTGAAAGCCAGTCATATCCTATTCCAGGGTTCAGTGCTCATCTCCATTTATAGCCAAAGAGCCAATGTTGTCTAGATCTACAGACATTTCCATGGACATGTGGCAGGCATGGATCGCTATTACCTTCCCACTGAAGTGGTACCTATTTATCTACTTGCAATTTCTTGCTTTCAGATGGCTAGGCTGGCAGGAGCTGGGATGGAGACAGGAGCTCACTCTGTCATGCACCACTCAGGTCTCAACCTGCCAACCTTCCAGTTTTCAAGTTCAGCATCTTAATCACTAAGCCACTGCTGTCCACAACATGTTTAATACTGTATGCTTTACTTCGTGATCTCTCATTGTAGGTCTGTAACCAGAACGATCTCCTGTCTTACAGCTATATTCTGGCTCTTGCAAATTGTCTGGTTTGCACTCAGTTATCTTCACAGAGGGTTGCAAGACATTATATAGTAACTGTACTTCGACTTTGTATACCTTAAACTGGTGCTATTTTTAGTGTTGCCCATCTGTTCTAATAAATACAATTGCATGTGGAAGAGAAAAATATTGACTCTGATTAGAATAAGTTACAGAAAGCATTGCTTTTTAGTAAGAGATTATATAAATTATTTTAGTGGTATTAACTGGTTCGTTTAAGAAGCTCTGAGATTGCTTAGCTTTGGTGTGTAGGAAAGCTATCTTTTGAACACAAGAGACCTCTTTAGCAGCTGGTTGTATTAAAAAAAAGAGGGTAAGTGCAGTCATTTGACAGTTACCACTTACTGTAAAGCTTTAAAATACATGGTAGAAATAGCTCTGCATATCTGAGCAAATCCCTTCATTGCTGCCCCTCTGAAACAACCATTTTTAAATAATGCACGGATGTTTAATGCTCATCTACTTGTGGTATAATTTATACAGTGTGTATTTTTCTGAAAGGGGCTTCATATTTCAGCAGCATCTCAGTTTATGAACCTCTCAGTAATTTTTGGTTTACGAATGAAAATCCATTGAAATATAACGCCCCGGTTTATGAATCCCCCCGAACGGATTATTGGGTTTTCAATGCATTCCTATGGGAGACTATATTTTGGTTTATGAATTTTTGTTTTCAATGCATTCCTATGGGAAACCGTGAAATGTATTCCTATGAGGAACAGGTTTACGAATTTTTCGCAATTTGAAACGTCCCGGAGAATGCATTAAATTCGTAAACTGAGGTACCACTGAACATTAAAACTGTTTAGAAGAGCTTTCCTGCTTGCATTTTTAAAAAAATTGTTGCTACCATAAAAAAGAAAAAGAAATAGAAAATATCTTCATATTAACAGCTGTTAGTTGGTAATGAGATGCTTGTGCATTAGTCCCAGGCAAGATCTGCAAAACTAAATGTAGTAAGAAGGCAATCTGAGAGAGCCATGGGACCAACTGTGTGAGTAATTTAGTCCATGCATAACATGTTGGGATGCTATATCATGAATAAACATGAATAAAATAAAATCTCTTTGTATACAGTATTGTGGAGTTACAGCCGTGCGTATCCTGTTTTCTTTACTTCATGCATGTTTGCATTCAACTGAACACACAAATAGCAGTAGCAATTACACATATATTTCCCCATAGCGTGTACTCTCTGGGTGGTTCACAAGGTAATTGGCATTTCCCCCCAACATGCTGGGTACTCATTTTACTGACCTCAGAAAGATGGAAGGCTGAGTCAACCTTGTGTCCCATCAGGATTGAACTCACAACATTTTGGTTGCAGTACAGCAGTTTAACCACTGCACCACCAAGGCTCTTTAGCAATAAACAACTAACACCAACTGACAAAGAGAAGGAAAGAGAGCGGGAGAAAGGTGAGTCTCTCTTTGAATTCAGATGCAGGAGGGAACAACTGGTTAGTCCTTGATAAATAGTCATCTCAGGCCAGAAAAGTCCCTCAGTTATTCAAACCACAGGCAGCATGCAAGGTTGTGAATAAAACTCCAATTTTTAAGGCCACTCCAATATGACATGGACTTATTGAGTGGGGTAGAGTTGCGAGTTTTGTGAACTGTTCGAAGTGTTTTTGAAGTGTTTCTGAAATGTTTTTTATGATGTCTTTGTAATTGTGATGGGGGATTTCTTGAAATGTACGTGATTTGTGATACTTTGATATGTTGTTGATATGTGATATGTGATACAGTTGTACCTCGCTTAAAGAGCATAATGCGTTCCAAAGGATTGCTCTTTAAGCGAGTTTGCTCTTTAAGCGAAACACCATTTTAAGTGACCAATTTGGGGGGATTGCAAACCCTGATTTATTTGTTAAGCGAGTTTTTGGTTGGTTTTATTTGTTAAGTGAAGCGAACATTCAGAGAAGATTCTGCTCTTTAAGCGAGTTACTCTTTGAGCGAGGCGCTCTTTATGTGAGGATTGATTGTACTTTGATATGTTATGTTATTGATATATGATATGTGATACTTTGATATGTTTTGATATATGTGATATTTTTTGTTCTGTATTGTTAGCCACTCTGAGTCGCTTCGGCAAATAGAGTGGCATACAAATCTAAATACAAATACAAATGTTGATTAGCAATGTTCAACACTGTAAGCTCAGTATGAACTACTGAAGGTGGCTGAATCCCAGAAACCGTGTGGCTTTCGTTTCTTTGATTCTGAAGAAAAGGTTGACATACCGTGAAGCCGTGTGTATCTGACAAAGTAAGCAGTGTCTTAGTTTGTGGCTAGTACTACAATAACTCTATTGTTATTACGGTGCTATGAGATGCCTTGTTACTGTTGCTCCAGTAGATTAAGACGGCAAATCCTCTGGGTGATATCTGGGAAGCTTAGCTAGAAAAGAGTGGTGTCATGGGACCAGTAAAGTTCTAAAAATTTCTCACCCTTGATGAATTCGTCAAGACATCCCATTGAACAAATTGTCAATGTGGAAATATTTTTCTGATATTCATATTTCTGGGAATGAATAAAACTTTGGAAGTTTTTCATCTTCACCTGTTAAGAATAAAATAAAAGAAGGTTTGCATCCCTAGTATTTATTGACACAAAAGTTGCAATCTTAGGTATTAGTGCACAAACTGCTTACAGAATTCAATTAAATATTGATACATGAAAGGAGCAGTTATATTATCAGCTTATCTCTGTAAGAATTTTTAGTACAGTATTTAAGTATGAATAGATATGCAGGAGGTTGATTGGTAGTTGTTGTTGTTGTTATTCAGTCGCTCAGTCAAATCCAACCCACCGCCCTCCAGGCACCTCTGTCCTCCACCATCCTCCTCAGCCTACCCAGCTCTGTTCCCATTGCATCCACAATACCATCTAACCATCTCATTTTTGGCCGCCCCCTTTTTCTTTTGCCCTCCACCTTTCCCAGCATCAATGCCTTCTCAAGGGAATCCTCTCTTCTCATTTGATGTATGAATAGATATGCAGGAGGTTGATTGGTAGTACTGTACAGTATATCCTACTTTTGGGCAGAGATGCAATAGATACCCTTTGTGATATCTTCCTAATCTTAAAATCATACAGTTGGTAGCGCTAAAACATCACCAAGAGTTGGCTGTATTATTCTGATTTCACTTTTACATAGTTTAGCTGTGTGTCATGTGATGTCATGAAGCCAAAGTTTGGAAAAGTTACTGTTCTTTGGCTTACAACTCCTGAAATCCTACAGCCAGTGTAGTTAAACTCTGAGAAGAAAAGGGATGGCAGCAGTGGTGGGCAGCCAAAAATTTTACTACCACACTGTGGGCAGAGCCAACATCATGACATCATGGGCGGAGCCAACATCATGACATCATGGGTGGAGCCATTGATGTGGGTGGAACCAATGTAAAAGACCCATAAAAATAAGTACACATAAAAATATAAATTAAATAGACATAAAAATACACATAAAACACATAAAATACACATTAAAATAAATACACATTAAATAGACATAAAACATAAAAATACAAATTAAATACACATAAAACACATAAAAATATACATTAAAAATAAATGCACATTAAAATACACACCCCACACCCCACACCCAAAGGTGAGTCACTTACCCTGGGGAGCAGGCTATAGGGAGCTTCAGGCTAGCAGCTTCTCTTCCTCCTCCCCACTTGAGAGGACAGCAAGGAGGCCACGCATGCGTGCCGAGCGCTGGAGGCACGCATGCACACCAAGTGCTTGGCGCACATGCGCATTGGGGGAGCCATCGGAAAGGTAAGCCCCCGAGGTGGTTCCCCCCCAAAGCCGCTACCGGTTCTCCAGGACACTGGGAAAAGTTACTACCGGTTCTGGCAGACTAGTGCAAACCTGTTGCTGCCCATCACTGGATGGCAGCAGTTGGCATGATCTTAAATGAGGGCAACTTCTTAATTCAAGAGTGGCAAACTATGTCCCCTTTTGTCAATAGGAAGCCTTTGCACCCTTACTTCTCAACATTGAGAGATGTTCATGTAAATAAGGCTTTCTTAAAATCTGTTGCATTTTAGTTTGAATCTTCTTTGTTTGCCTTCCTCATGGCTAGAGTTGGTTCACAAAATCTAGTTGGTCTACCTGCAGTCATGTTAACCACACCCAAAGGCAGCTCTGTAACCCAAACCATGAAAAACCGGTATTTTCTATTTGTGAATCATATCTACACCCTAATGTGCCAGATTATTTGCTCACAGCTCTGCCTCAGTGCACATGCTATGTGTAGAATGGAGTGAGGACTATCTTTGGAGATCTATGATGCCGCTTTGAGGTGGTTTCCTCAAAGGTTTTAAAACCTTGGTTACAGAAACCAAGAATATGGAGTCAGAGAAGGGCTGCTCTACATGTTGTCTACAGAAAGGGCTACGAAGAAGACAAACCAGCTTCTCATCTCTCTGCTGTTCATGTGGCATATACAAAATTAACCAGGTACAACATAAAGTGCTTTTTTCCCCTTGAGATACATAGCTATGTTGGGCAGCTCCTAGGAAGAGTACATTTCATTGATGTATGTGATTATGTAGAACGAGTTAGTTTCTTCATGGGGGGAAACAATATTGTTTGAGTCAAGGCTTTAGATCTTTTACTAGTTCTTAATTGATTAGAAATCTAAAATTAGGCTTGCTTCATCCACATGAGAATTAGAATTTTGTTTTGATCTATCAGGGGTGAATATCAAGTCTTGTTCTCTTCTGAAAACAAATGACATGGAAATCCTCATTTAAAGCATAATTTGAACTTATTGCAAATTTTCAGCAAGTTGTAAAATAACTGTGGACTTCTTTTGAAGGTGATATGCTAGAAAAAAGCAGCAAAGCTGAAGGGCAGTACCTTCCAGATGTTGTGCTGTTCTTCCAGTCACCCTTGGCAATGCTGCTGGGGTTTGTGGCATCTAGCAATATCTAGAGGCTCAAGATCCCCCAGCCATGTTATAAAGCATGTACATTTAAATTAGGAATATAATGAAGATATGTTCCCCTATACTGTTTTTCCTGTGGCTATTTGTCTTGTTGCTTGGAAATCATGTTTCCCTTGTTTGCAGCTTTTGAAAAACGGAGGAAGCAACAGCAATAGAGATTGTTCTGAATGCAATCATAGCCTTTTCAGTCACAATCTTCAGGTCTGAAACATATGAACTAAAAAGAAAGAGCATTTGAGCTGTTATAAAGTGCTCTCCCCCTACCAATCATAGTTCTACTCACAAATATGAGGTTAGGTGGAACAGCAGTGCAGACTCAGCAATGGGATCCAGCAGTGTGGTTTCATTTTAAAACTGAACACAGCATGTGTAATCTTGAAAATCGAGCAGGGCACGTTTAATCTTGAAAGGAGGACCCTGTGTATTTAATCTCAGTTCTTTTAAAGCCTGCCACTGCTGAGTTGAGTAGGGGAAGACTTTTTAAAAAAGGCATAGTTCTTTACAGAATCAATTTCATCTATCGTTACAGATTGTTAATGTGCCCATTTGCAGTTAGCCAAAGATACATGACTGAATTGGGTTTTACCCCAGTCCACATTACTTGCAGTGTACAAAGAGTTGCATGGTTAGTGCATAATAATTAATTCACCATTCTGTTCTCAGCAGGAACGAGAAAAAATGTCCATGCTTAGATTTTAGACTTCTTGGGGACAACATCTGTTGCTTATTGTTTGTCCCAGCACTTGGTCTTTGAGATACAAGATCTCAGATTCCATGTGTAGCCGTCCTGAAAACGGTATATCTGCATTACATACTTTGAGAAGCTGATGCCACTTTAATTTTTAGGTTTTTGTGTTATGGTATCTCAGAATCTGTACTTTGGTGAACTCTAGTGTAATCTCCTGCAATATAGTAGAGAATGCCAACCTGCAGATCCTAGGAATCCATGGAATAGAGCTATGACAGTTAACCTACTATAACTTTGTAGGCAGAACTGTTTGTGCAGTCTATAATTGGTTTAGCCCCTAGTAGAAGCTGTTCTAATTCAATACAAGTCACTCTGTGTTCTACTTTAAAATTATTACATACTGCAAGCTTTGGGACCTTTCTGTGCCACTTTTCCTTCCTTGCTTGCTTTAATGTCCAACTAGAAGATTCTCAGAGATTTTGAAATCTTGCCTGTGCTATCACAGTTTTCTTCTTCTGAGTGAAAGTATTTCCTTTCCGTGAGGTTCAGATTAATCCTTCATTGATAATGTGACTGCGGTGCTTTGGAGTCTAGAGTGAAATCTCAGAAATACCTTGTAGCTAACCAATTAAGATGAAAAGACTTCATCTATGCAAAAGAGCAACTACTAATGAAGGAAACAAAAGTTGAATTTGTTATATAATTTATCATTATGATAGAATATTGCTGGGACAGCTCTTCTTTCAAAATCTCCTTTAATTGGCATAACGAGAGATTGAGTTTGAAAGGAAGAGGGAATGTCTGCTTTGATACATGCAAAAGTGAATTAAATGCTAGGAAACTTCTATAGTCAAGAGTATCATGTGTGGAAGATTCAGAACCAAGGCTGTGGGCATGTTGTTTTCCTTGAATCTCTATCACTAATGTGTAAAACTTGGAAAAATATTATTTAGACCAAGAGTTTGCAACCTATGGCCTGTGGGCCAGATCTGGTCCATGGCACCAAATAATCCACCTCTGACCTTGCTCCAGCCACCACCACCACTGCCAGAATCTGCTGCGGACTCATTTACAGCCACCATAAATGCATTTATGACAGCTGTAAATGGGTCCACAGCCGTCATAGGTGTGTTTATGACAGCCATTGATGTGTTTTTATGGCAGCATTTATGCCAGGGAACCACCAGTCTGGCCTGCTCTGCTGTCTGAGGGGAAGTGGTCCAGCCCATGGCTGAAAAACATTGAGAAGTCCTGATTTAGAGTACGACTCTGAGAAACCATCAACCATGTTGGCTAAAATTTCATCAGGATTGTCCTTTTCCTTCTGTACTGTAAAGTCAAATTTGACTTATGGTGAGCCTCTTTAGTTTTCTAGGTAAAGAATGCACAGAAGTGGGTCAGCATTCCCTTCTCCTGGGGACATCCTTGGACTGTGAAGGCCACACAGACAGGCTATTCTGAGATGGACATCCTATGGGGAATTGAACTCCCAATCTCTGGCCCTACAGCTGAGCTGTCTAGCAAGTATGTAGACTGGGGGTGGGTGGGAAGAGACAACCAACACACCTCTAACTTTCCCAGAGTTGTTAAATGTGGAGAGAACAAATTGAAGAGGTTCTAGGATCTATGTAGGTTGTTTAATGAAACCAACCCCATCCCAAACCTTTTCCCATCTCTGGTAATACTGTACTGTTATATTGACATTACAGAATTGCTGAGATTACTGAACTATGAGAAGTATCCGAATGCTAAGCAAAATAACTTTCAATTCTGTTGCTGCTGCGTGCCACAAAACAAAGGATACAGGTTTCCTTTTGGTGCTGCTGCTGCCCTTGAGTCTCCAAATGCTGATGCTATTTCCACTGAGAACCCACCCTCTCCCAAATACTGAAGAGATGGTCAAGGGAACCTGTTGAATGGGATTGTGAGCCAGAGGAAAAGGGGGAAACTTGCATATCAGACAATTGCAATTGCTCATTTAAGTGCAGTAGTTGTAACTCATGGAGGTGCTTGTAATGGTGGGTGATCATTTAATCCCTCCTTTCTTCCAGACCTCACTACAACCTTACCCATTTATTTAGATCTCCTCACTCTCTTTATAGCATTTTTGGAGGCAGAAGGAGCTGGGGAAGGTATTGTTAGTTGGGTTGTTCCATTTTTCCTCAAAGCAGCCCACCTGGACAATATCCACATCTGGATATTTCCACTACTGTTTTGAAACAGAGATGAGCACTGAACCCTAGAGTCAGATACTACTGGCTTTCAAGCAAGGGAAACCTTTACCTATAGGGTTCCAAGAAGTAAGATCCATGGCCTTCTGTTAGCCTGATGTTAAACAAACTTGTGTCTGCATGTATTGATTGGAATTGAAATAATGTGTTGCATTCATTTATAGTTTGGTCTGGCAAATTATTGTAGCAATTGAAGCAACAATAATGATGGAAGTAACCTGATTGTTGAGTAGTAATGAGAAATACAATGAGTTCCTAATACTTAATCTACGCTTACTCTAAATTCCTGCTGTTCTTTTCCCTGGCCTGAAGGACAGACAACCAGGCATCATCCAAAAGATTTTGCACCCTGAGGCAGGATATCAGATGCCTCCCCAAACAAACAAAAAATGTGTGGGACAGAGTTGTATCCTTTAAAAACCTCTAGAGATCTACTTCTCCCATATTTTGGGGGAGATATGTAAATTATTTTTTCAAGTGCAGCTAAGGAGTTATATAAGATTGGTCCTTCAGTTGATAAGTTAAGTCAGAGTTTCTCAACCTCAGGCCCCCAGATGTTATTGAACTTCAATTCTCAGAAGCCCTGATCAGCGGGTGTACTGACTTGGCCTTCTAGGAAATGAAAGACTTAATTTCTCAACTGGGGGGCCAAGGTTGAGAAACCCTTGGTCAGTGGTGGCAAAGCTATGGCACGCATGACACAGAAGGCACACAGAGCCCTCCCTGTTGGCATGCGTGCCATCGCCACACGCAAAGTTCACCCCACCCATCTGCCCAGCAGCCCAGTGGGAGTGCTTCCTCCATCCCCCAGCACAGAATTTGGTCTGCCCAGCAGCCTAATGGGAATGCTTCCTTCCTCCAGCACAGAGTTCATCACACCCCTCTGTTTGGGCACATGATTTCTAAAAGGCTCATCCCTAGGACGGTTGGTTAAGTTGTTCCTATTATTTATTTGTTTGTTTATTACATTTTTATACTGCCCATCTGGGATATTTACCACTCTGAGCAGTGTATAGACAAATAAACAACTGCAGAAAAATAAAAACAAACAAAATAAAATAAATGATAAAATAAATATCTGATAATGCCTGAGGGCAAGCAAGCTATAGTCCTTTCTCCATTGTCTCTCTCCTCACATGAAGAAAGACATGCTTCCTGTATGTTGAAAGTTCTCATCATGCTTCTGAACACTGATTTCTTCTTTAGAGATTGAGAATCATGTGGAGAAACTCAATACACACAAGAGGCTCTCCACTTTCGACTGATGCTCTCCATGTGAGGAAAGCGACATTCTTTTCTCCTCCCAGATTTCTCATCTATTTTATAATGTCTCACTAGCACTGTATTGTAGCAATAGGAAGGAAACAATGGCAATTTGGACTAGATTATTTTTGTTGTTCAGTCGCACATTCCAACCCTTTGCAACCTTATGGACCATTGCCCGCCAGGCACCTCTGTCTTCCACCATCCTCCTCAGCTTGCCCAGCTTTGTGCCCATTGCATCTACAATACCATCTAGATGATAGATTTCCTCTTTTAAAAAGAAAACTCACTTATTTTGCTCTCCTTCTTCTCCATGCATATCTATCCCAAAATAGGATGAACTTACACATTTGTTTGTTTCCAAAGATGAGTCTATCCTTTTAGGCTTTATCTTGGGGACTTTGTCATTACTTTGTCCTTATAATGGCACTCATAGTTGCCAGTCTGGCCTGGTTAGAGGCAAGCTATTATTTGACTTGATTGTCCAGGCTTGAAAGGGCTAATCACCTGGATCATTTCCCTCTCTGCAGTTCTTTGGTCTTTATTACTCTGTGATGTTTTGCCTTGAGCTTGCAATGATTAACCTCATGTCCAGTTCCCCATTAATTTGTACCTAATTCTGTCTGCTGCAACTGAATAATGGTAAGGCACCATTCAGGTTGTTTAATTCACTATTACTCTTCACTGAAAAGGAGACAGTGGTGGTTTCTCTTTCAGTCTGGCCAGGTTATCCTTCTATGGTAATGGAGTAGACCATAGTGCCAATGACTCAACATTGAGTGTGAGGCAGCAGTTAACTAACCTAGCCACCCTGAGGACTAACAGCCTTGGGTGCTGAAGTCTTTGGAAGAGTGATGGTCCCCAAGTGGATTAAATCGCAACACTATGAATCCAACCCTTGAATCCATCTCGATGGAGAGTAGCAGCTTCATCAATACTGGCCTGGGGCTGAGGAGGACTTTGTGTACCAAAAGGGCTCAGGACCAGAAAGTGACTCTTGGAAATGAATCAGTGGTACAGGTGTCACACTGCTATGTGGAAGGCAGATGGAAGGCCACTGAATTATATTATCAGGACAGTCTTCATGGCTAATCTCCATAATGATCACCAATATTTGATTCGGATATGGCAGAAGAAGAAGAAGAATGTGGTTACTCATACTACCAGTGAAGGACTGATGGACTGCACAATTTCTTTAAGATAGCTGGCAACAACCAAACGGTTTTGATTTCAGTATCCAAATTCTGTATAGAAGAATAAAACTGTTACCTGGACAATCCAGCCATGTCATTGAGGGAAATTGTAAAGACTGAAAATGTTTTAGATTGATGGTTTATCGCTATTACTCACTGAGCAAGGAATGGAAATAGGAAGAAGATGACAAAAAGCAGAAGCAAGCAATGTTTGGAAATTACACTGCTCTTTTTTACGGTCAAGTGACAGTAATTTGGCAGACGTTTACCCCTGTATGTTGGAGGGTAAAAACTTACACAACTTTGCATATGATAATTTATAGAAACTAGTTTCATAATGTAAAGAGAATTACAGTATATCTTGTGGGACTTTGGTGGCTTAGTTGTTAAGAACCTGAACTTGATGGTTGGAAGGTCAGCAGAGTGAGCTCCCGTCTCTGTTCCAGTTCCAAGAAGTTGCAAGTAGGTAAATAAATAGTTACCACTTTGGTGGGAAGGTAACAGCATTCCATGTGCCTAGGTCCTTGGTCTGCAAATAGTGGCTCTCCAGGTGTTTTGGACCTCAATTCCCAGAAGCCTCGATCAACAGTAGTGCTGACTTGGGCTTCTGGGAATTGAAGTCCAAAACACCTGGAGAGCCACTATTTGCAGACCACTGGCCTAGGTAAATAAATAGTTACCACTTCGGTGGGAAGTGACTGCCACATGACCATGAAAACATCTGCAGAGACAGACAGTGCTGGCTCTTTGGCTGTAAATAAAAAGGGAGACCTGTTATATCTCACTGAATCAGCCAGATTTGCAGTCCTACTGCTCATTGCGGATGAGCAGCTTCGGAGTCTTTATCTCCTGCTTTATGGATCTTTTTCTTTAAATTAGATTTGGACTGGACAGCTCTTCAAATTTAAGATACCATGGATAGGAGGATTTCCTTCTGTACTTTGAGGACCTATTCCAGTCATGGTGAACCTTGGCACTCCAGCTGTTCTTGAACTTCAGTTCCCAGAAGCCCTGATTAGCAAGAGTACTGGCTTGGGCTTCTGGGAATTGCAGTCCAAGAACCCCTGGAGTGCCAAGGTTTGCCATTCACAGTCCTATTCTCTGCAAAAGATCACCAGATGCAGCTCTCAGGAATGAAAAATTCCCTCCCCCATCTCTATTTATAAGAATTCCTTTCTTAATTAAGAACTAAGCCCTTCTTTCAACCTTTGGAGCCAAATATTTCTGCATAGCTTTTCGAAGCTTTTGTGACATTCTGCATTCCAGACTTATGGCCACTTTTGTAGAGGAGGTGGGTTTCTTTCCTCCCTTCTTCTTAGGTTAATGTTTTATCTATGGATTAGTGTTTAAGATATATCTTGTATTTTAACCTGGTGTTCCCCCCACTCCCTTTTTATAACAACATGTTTCTTGGAGTGAAACTCCTCACTGTTTTAAGAGTGATTTATAATCCAATGCAGTTGTACAGTACTTCACTTAAAGAGCATAATGCGTTCCACAAGATTTCTCTTTAAGCGGGTTTGCTCTTTAAGCGAAACACCATTGTAAATGACCAATTGTGGGGAGGATTGCAAACCCCGATTTATTTGTTAAGCAAGTTTTTGGTTGGTTTTATTTGTTAAGCGAAGCGAACATTCAGAGAAAATCCTGCTCTTTAAGTGAGTTACTCTTTAAGCGAGGTTTGACTCTATATGGTATGATAAGGGACTGTGGTGGCTTAGTGATTAAGAAGCTGAACTTGATGACTGGAAGCCTGACAGGCCAGCAGTTCGAGACCTAAGTGCTGCACGATGGAGTGCGCTCCTGTCTCTGTCCCAACTCTTGCCAACCTAGCAATTCGAAAGCATGAAATTGCAAGTACTGTAGATATACAGTACTGAAGATATGTAGGTAATATAGCAGAGGACCCCAAACTACGGCCTGAGGGCCAGATGAGGTCCCCGATGCCAATTCACCCGGCCTGTAAAGCCCTCGTTGCTCTTGGAAGCATAAGTAAAGCATGCCCATTACTTCCGCTTCCAGGAGCAATGAGGGCTTCGTAGGCTGGATGCATTGGCATTGGGAGCTGCATTCGGCCCCCGGGCCATAGTTTGGGCACCCATGATATATAGGATGGTGGAGGATAGGGGTGCCTGGTGTGCAGTGGTCCATGGGGTCACAAAGGGTCAGACTCAACTGAACAACAACATATAGGTACCACTTTGGTGGGAAGGTAAACAGCATTCCATACACTCCAGTGTTGAGGCATGCCTGCCACATGTCCATGGAAATGTCTGCAGACATAGACAGTGCTGGCTCTTTGTCTATAAAGAGAGATGAGCACTGAACCCTAGCATTGGATACAACAGGCTTTTGAGCAAGAGCGACCTTTATCTTTACTGTATGATATGATATGATGTATCCTACACAGTTAGCAAAAATCATATATTTATGTCCTCACCTTGAATGTGTGTGATTTAAATTAATGAAGACACTGCCACACTAGAATTAGTTAAATGTGTCAGGCCATTCACCATCTTTTGTTTGTTGTGTGTTAGAGTTTTTACTGTGCAAGGAATTTGAAAGCAACAGCATGTAGGAGCCATGTCTCTCAATCTGTAATGTGATGCAAGGTCATGTTAGGCCTGCAATGACAGCTTGGCAAATTTCTAAGCCATGTTGCTTCTGATGACCTGTCAGATAAATTAGAATGTGAGTCTGTGTTTATCCAATGTCTCCACCAATCTGACTGTAAATAGGAGTAATAAACCACTGTGTCATGTTATGTCTGTTTTATATAGTAATTGGGCTGCAACACTAGATTGGGAACAAGTTGAACAAGGAAACAAAAACCTGGTTTGGGTAACTCAGAGAGGGGAGGGTATATAAAGCTTGACACAGGACATAAAATTAAATAGAAGCTGGGAATGGTGCCAGGAAGACCTCGAATTTCAGTTCCACAACGCTTTTCATTCCACTGTTCTTTCCTTCCTGCTGGTAAAAATGTCATTTCTCCCTTTACAGCTTTTTCCTCTTCAGGGACCTTCTCATATGGCTGTTTATTGGTAAACAGCTGTTTGCAATTGTCAACAACTGGCTTATAGTTTGAGCAGCTTCCGTTTGCTTTGATTGGTGTTGATGTGAGACTAACCATGCCCCTGTGTTTCAACTGGTTCAGGGAAATTATTTGGGAAACAGTTGTATGAGAACCACAAATAATTAACACAGAACATGAATTAATATTTGCACAACACATATTGCTAAGGCTGCTACCCAAAGTGCATTCAGTTAGGAGCAAAGCCCTGTAGAACATTGGTGGGAATTTCTTCCTGAGAAAAAAAGCGTAAGACCAATATAGAATGAACATAAATAGAATTTCTGGAATTTCTTTACTTGGAGCAAAGTTACTCCTTCAGCAACAAATAGTTTTGACCTGCTCTATGTGTTGAAGAATGATGGCATATTTTCTTAAAGCCTGTGAAAATAAGCCTATAGAAAACTTTAAGAGCAATTTGGTCAGCACATCATTGGAAGTGGACTGTTCTTTTTGCGAAAAAGCATTTCTTCGATGCAGCTTTCACTCAGCTCCATTATCTTGCCGGCAAGCAAGTTCTGTTAATGTCACTAAAAGGTGAACAAGGGATTAGTATGCAAATCCAATTTCCAGGGCCATGTCTCTGAGGAAATTGTGTTGGAACAAGGTAACAGCAGCATCTGAATGTGAGCTGAGCAACTTTTATCATTTGAACGTTATGTTTTCCAGGTGTGGTGGTATGTGCTGCTGTTGTTGCTACTACTAATCTGCTAGTAATAGCATAGAGAAGAATATTTTCCTAACACAATAGACTTCTTTATCAGAGATAGACATATATAACTGCAGTCTAAAGATCTGCCTCCTGTAGTTTCGAGGTGTTTCCCCAGAGTTTGGAAATGTTAATTTTGAACTGTTGCTCTCAGAATCTTGCCACCAGCATTGGCATACTTGTTCTGACTGGGGGATTCAGGGGAAAGAAGCCCAAGAAAATAGCACTTCTAAGCTCCAGGCTTGCTCTGTCACTGAGAAGTAGACTTAAATCTCTGCCTTTCACCTAAAAACAGCTGGAGAACAAATGTTTACCATTAAATAAAACCAAGTAGTTGAAGATAATGATTGAAGTAACAAACATCAGTTCCAAATGAATGCATCATTGATCAGAGGAATCAGAGAGAAAATATAAGATAAATTCCATCAGCAGTTTGGATAAATATAATACTGGGCCCTGCCTATGCACCACTATCAGTTAGGTCCCATAGAAAGTATAGGCACCTGTAAACAGAGCAGTCCTTGGTGTTAATCTCAAATTAGCCATGAATTTCACTAGTCAATTAAGACACCTTTCCAGGTCCAGTGGTGGGCAGCAACAGGTTTGCACCCCCCGGGAGTGGGGAGCAAAATTGGGTGGCCTCTGGGCAGGGGGGGGGGGATAGCAAAATTGTGTGACCACGCCCACCTCCCTGCACTGCCCCATCAGGTTTTGTCCCTGCAAGTGGTTCAAGGTCTCCCTTGCTCAAAAGCCAGTCATATCCTGCTCTAGGGTGCAGTGTTCATCTCAATTTACAGCCAAAGAGCCAGTGCTGCCTGTGTTTGCAGATGTATACATGTGGCAGGGAAAATTTTTGCTGCCCACCACTGTCCAGGCCTCTTCTTTCAAGTGCTCAAACCTCACAACAGTTCAAGTGAGAAATGCACATAGTAAAATCACAAAAGGCAGAAGAAGAAAAATCTTAGAAAACAGGTCATTTTCAAACACTGACTCTTTGGAAAGCCACAGACCAATTCTGCTGGCTCAGAATGTGGAAAGTGGACTTTCTTTGGAAGAATGCTCTGTAATTTGGGCATAGTAACATGGATGTTTCTCTCCAGGCAAAGTATGGCTTGCCCTACCACTGGTGGCATGGCTGAGAGGCAAACACATTGCTCTCTCTGCCCCGGAAGGAGTTTGGGCTGCTCTGCCAAAGTTCCACATAGCTCTCCAGAGCAGTCTGTTTTGCAGAGTCCAAATGTGTACAAAGTAACTGGAACTGTACTAGAGGTATTCGCACAATTGCAAGAACAAGTCCAGCTGCTTTTCATGGTCAACAGTGTTCAACCTTTCTAGGACCAAACTCTGAGAGCATCTCTGCCAGGGACTGGTACCATGATGTGGAAAAGGGTGTTAATGCAATACTGGCAGGGTTTGAATTCGCACTGGGAGATCTGAAGAGAGTGGAAGACTCTTGTGTTTACACAAAGTAAAATTCAAAACAGGGCAAAATGGTATGTTGCAGATATGAAGAATCCCTGGAGTATTAAAATGAATGGTTGCCATAGCAGGTGTCTTTCATACCTCTCATAGTTTACAAATAAGCTTGTTTTGTTTTGTGATTGGCCACTAAGGTTTGAACATAGTCTTTGTTTGCAAGTATGATAGCTCAGTCATGAAGGTCTATCTTGAACTGTATCTCAGACCTCTACCAGATTCCCAGTTCAATAATGGGCTATCTGTAATGTTATGTATTGATTGGTCCCTACAAAATAAGTATGGCCAGGTTATTTTGTTATGGTAATAGACTAGTCCATACTGCCAGCGACTCAACACCAATCATCAGGTGGTGGTGAACTAACCTGACAATCCTGAGGACTGACCACATTGGGTGGGGAAGTCCACAGGGAAGGGTGATGGTCCCCAAGTGGATTTAATCCCACTTGAACCCATCTTGATGGGGCGGCAACATCTTCATTAATACTGGCCTGGGACGAAGGAGGACTTTGTGTGCCCAAAGGGCTCAGGACCAGAAAGTGACTTGCGGAATTGGATCAGTGGTATGGATGTTATGCTGCGGAAGGTAAATGGAAGGCCACTGTATTATATTGTTCCCACAGTAGCCAATATTTGAAATCGGATATGGCACAAGGAGGAGGAGGGTCCCTATAAAATAAAGCTGTTTTGAAAAGAGTCCAGAAACAGTACAACAGGAATGGGGAAACCAGAGCCTTCCTGCTTCACCTCCAACTCACCTATATAGAGCCGCTTCACCAAATGCCTTTTCAGTGGAGTGTGTAATTAGTTCCTTAGACAAATCTTTATTTCCACAGTTTAATCTGCAAAATGAGGATAATAATAACTGACTACTTTCAAAGGCAAATCTGTAAATTATCAAGAGCTTGTGTGCAGAAAGCTTTTGAATTGTCCATGGAGCTGCAAACCGTGTTCATGTGTGCTTGTAACAAAAATGATGTATTTTCCTTATCTTATTATAAATCGTTGCATGTGTGGTGAATTATTTAGGATGTCTCCCCCCCCCCCATATGTTTGTCTATAAATACTTGAACTTGTGTATGCTCAAGGACAACAACAGTAACTTCAAATAAGTAAATTTATAGCTTCAGGAGAGGGAGAGCAATTATGAACTGAGAAATGACCCAAAGTAAATAACATTCTCATGACCTGCAATATTGCCTTCATCAGAGGATTCCTGAGATTTGCAATGGTCAAGTAGAAATTAATGGGGATTGACTTTGCCTAGAAGTCTAGAGAGCTCTTGCCAGGAAAATAGACAGTACTAGACTAGATAACCAATGTTCAGACACCTGGTACAAGGTAATTTCCAGGTGGAACATCATTCAACCACAAATAGAAGCTATTAACAATCTTTGTCATCACATCCTGTTTGTACCTTAAATTCAAGGATGCAGTTTCATTTTAATGAAACATAAAAGTGTATCTCACAAGGGCTAAGAGGTATACAAACAGACAGACACACTTTCTTCTTCTGCCATATCTGAATCCGAATTTTGGCAATCCTCATGTCGATCAGCCATAAATACTGTCCTGAGAATATAATGCAGTGGCTTTTGATCTACCTTCTGCATAGTAGAATGACACCCATACTGCTGATCTAGTTCCATGTGTCACTTTCTGGTCCTGAGCCCTTTTGGCACACAAAGTCCTCCTCAGCCCCATGCCAGTATTGATGAAGCTGCTGCCCTCCATCAAAATGAATTCAGGTGGGATTTAATCCACTTGGGGAACATCACCCTTCCCTGTGGACTTTGGCACCCAAGCCGTTAGTCCTCAGGGTTGTCAGTTTGGTTAACCGCTGCCTGGCACTCATCATTGAGTCGCTGGCAGTATGGTCTAATCTATTACCATAGCAGGATAACCTGGCCACACGTGCACAACTAAATTATTCAATTGTTTCCATCCCACATAAAAAGACAGTTGGGAATGTCATCAGAGTCTTACTTTAAAAAAAATTAAAACCACAAAACCTAGTCAAACAAAATTCTCACCCATTGCTAACTGCATAAGGAGTACCAAAAACATCAGTCTTGTTCTTAGGCAGACAAATGAGATACAACATGTAAATCATTAACAGTTGTAAATCAAACAAATGAAAAGTTTAAATCAGTCATGAATAATAATGGGAATGTTTTGTGGATACTAATGAATGTGTTTAAATTTTCTTTGCTAGTTGTGAGTATGGAGGTTGACTGCATGTACTGTATCTCTTTGCTGTTCTTTTAATCAAAAGCCAGCACTGGAAAGATACACATTAAACACAAAGCTAAGGAGACCTGAGAAGCATCTAATTATTTTTCTTCTGTTACTAGCTGTGGAACTATCCTGAGATATGGTAACCCTATTCCCAGGAAGCAGTTGGGTTGATGGGGGCAGACAAATTAGGGACACCACAGACTTTAGAAACATGACTTTTCTTTTAAAAAAAAGGTTCCTAAAATTCTACCTGCATAGTCACAGAAGACAGTGAGCTTCCTGGAGCTCTAGCATCCCCCCTTTCAATACTTTGCAAACTCTAGAACATGAGCGTGAAACTGGAACATGGACTGTTCTTGAAATGAGCTGTGAATTCGAGCACACCCTTTATAGCAGGCCTGGAGACTATTTTCAGAGTAAGGTAAATGTTCCTTCTCCGTGGGTAAGATGACATCAGGTCATGGGGCTAAATGGGTGGACTGAGATATCATTGAGTTTTTTGCTAAAGCACCCAACTGGGCTTTTATGGCTAGAAATCTGGTCAGGAACCTGATTTACTTTATCCTTACTTTCTCTATGCTGGGAGTACTGAGAGCTAAATGGTCCACCAGAGATAACCTGTCATCAGAGCTTCTTCTTCCATGTCTAGGCCTGAGGTGAAACTACCAAAATGAGGGCACCTTTTGGGTAGTTCGTTTTGCAGTTCATTTTGCCTGACCTATTGTGAGAAAGATTACTCAGCAACACAAAGTTGCTGTTACCAGAGAACACGTGATTGTGGTTCAAAAATACTACAATCTTCAAGGAGGCTCTTTCTGTGTACCCCATCATTAGAGCTGAAATCACATTAGTGTTCAGGAGATGTTTTGGAGGTAATCTAGACACCAGACTCACAAAGGAGGGAGTGTAGTATGACCTGACAACAAATCATAAAGCAAAACAAACAAACTAAAGGTGACTCTGTGTGTGTGTGTGTGTGTGTAGGGGGGGTTGTTGTTGTATGGTTTTATGGTGTTTGTTTTGCTCTTTTTAACACTGTGAGCTGTCCAGAATGGGAGTGTATCCCAGATGGGCAGTGTATAAGTTGAATTGATGATGACGACGGCGACAACTGCTCTGGCAGCTGTACACATTCAGCTCTATAAGAATTATGTCTTCTATATGTTCCATACAGATGGGCCTGAACAGTTCAGTTATCTCTTGTCTAGTGGGCCACATACAGCCCGTGGGCCTGGATTGTTCACAATTGTTTTCCGGCTAGAAGCAAACCTTTACAAGGAGACTCATCCCTTACTTCTTGTTAGTATATGTCAGAACTGTGTTGTGTTTAAAGAGGAGCTTTATCAGAAGGATGTTAAAGCAGTAAGTTATCTGCAAGTAGTAAATAAGCTTTTATTTTTCAAGGCTTCAAACTTAGAGACTCATGTAAAATCTGCCTTGGTTTGCTTTCAGTGGCTTTAAAAGGCGTGGTGATGGTACAGAATTTATATATCCAACCAAGAGAGAAGACACTTGTATATTTATGATAAAAAATCCCTATTGTTGAAAAAGAGTAAAGGCTAATTGCATGGGCCAGAGGCTTGTCCTTGAAATGATATAAATAAAGTAGTTTCAAATGCACACTCATTTATTTATTTATTTATTTATTTATTTAGATTTATTATCCCGTCCCAATCAGGCGAACCTGACTCTAGGCGGCTTACAGAAATTCATAAATTAAAACCTTAAGGTTCATAAATTACTTAAAAGTCAATTAAAAAAGAATTAAACGCTGAATTTCCAAAAATCTAAAAGATTTAAAAAGGTTAAAAGGTTTAAAAAGATTTTAAAAGTTTAAAAGAGTGAGGGAGGGGTGGCTGTCCCATCATATCAGCCACCCAACATGGGACCCCAAATTCCTGGAGCCCCACACCTGCCCTGCCAGCCAGGTTTTTAGGCCCTTCCGAAAGGACAGGAGCTCTGTCTGTAGACGTAACTCAGTTGGCAGGAGGTTCCAAAGGGCCGGGGCGGCCACGGAGAAGGCCCTCTTTCTGGTGCTAGAGAGATGCGCCTCTCTAGCCGATGGAATGATAAGAGAGCCTCTCCGATCCGCCCTGGTGGGACGGACAGATGTCCTTGGGACGATGCAGTCTCTTAAGTATCCTGGCCCACTACCATGTAGGGCTTTAAAGGTAATAACCAGCACCTTGAATTGCACCCGGAGACATACTGGCAACCAGTGCAGCTCCCGAAGCAGTGGTGAGGCACGAGCATAACGCCCGCACCCCATCACTACCCGAGCAGCCACATTCTGGACCAGCTGCAGCCTCCGAATGGTCACCAAGGGCAGCCCCATGTAGAGCGCATTACAGTAATCAAGTCTGGAGGTGACCAAAGCATGTGTGATCATGAGCAAGGAATCCCGGTCTAGGAGTGGGCGTAGCTGGCGTATTACACGAAGTTGTGCAAAAGCCCTCCTGGCCACGGCTGCCACCTGCTCCTCGAGCAGTAGTCGTGAGTCCAAGAGGACCCCCAGATTACGCACCAGGTCTGTTTGGGGCAAAACTGCCCCATCCAGAACCAAAGATGGTAACTCCCGAGATAGCGCAGGACCCCTTACCCATAGCCACTCAGTCTTGCCGGGATTCAGTTGTAGCCCGTTGTCCCCCATCCAGACCCTGACAGCCTCCAGGCACCTGGATAGGACTTCCACTGCATCAATTGGATCTCCACGGGCTGAGATATACAGCTGGGTGTCATCTGCATATTGGTGATACCTCACCCCGTGGGAACGGATGATCTCACCCAGTGGCTTCATGTAGATGTTAAATAGGAGAGGCGAGAGTACCGAGCCCTGAGGCACCCCATATTGCAGGGGCCTAGGGCTGGACCTCTCGCCTTCCAGCCACACCGACTGGGTCCGGCCCCTCAGAAATGAAGAGAACCAGGCCAGCACAGTGCCCTGGATCCCCAATCCTTGGAGCCTTCCCAGAAGGATACCGTGGTCGACAGTATCGAAAGCCGCTGAGAGGTCAAGAAGAGCCAGGATGGTTGGATGACCTCCATCCCGTTCTCGCCAAAGATCATCCACCAATGCGACCAATGCAGTTTCAGTACCATATCCGGGCCTGAATCCTGACTGGAAAAGGTCCAGATAATCCGCTTCATCCAGGACTTCCTGTAGCTGCCACGCCACTGCCTTCTCCAAGACCTTACCCAAAAAGGGTAGGTTGGATACAGGTCGGTAGTTGGTAAGTACCGTAGGGTCGAGGGATGGCTTTTTCAGGAGGGGACGCACCAAAGCATGTTTTAAGGGTGCTGGAAAAAGCCCCTCCTGCAGAGATGAATTTATAATTGCCTCGACCCAACCGCCTGCCACAGCCTTAGATGCCTTGACTAGCCAGGCAGGGCATGGATCCAATTCACAGGCAGTGGCGCGAACAGATCCAAGAAGCCTGTCCACTTCCTCAGGGCCAACTGGATCGAACTGATCCCAGATAACATGGCCAGACTGTACTCTGGTCAACCCCAGCTCTGTCTCTTCCACGCCGGGATTAAACTTCAAGCGAATCTGAGCGATTTTCTCCGCCAGATAATCAGCAAAAGCCTCAGCCAATCCCTGCCAACCAGGGCCAGACCCCCCTCTTCCCAGGAGGGACCTGGTCACCCGGAACAAGGTCGCTGGGCGATTATCTGCGGAGGCAATAAGGGTGGTGAAATATTGTCGTTTCACCGCCCCCATCGCCACTAGATAGGCTTTAATGGCAGCTCTAACAAGTGTTCGATCAGACTCACTCCGGGTCTTCACCCAGCGGCGCTCTCGGCGTCTCTTTGCCCGTTTGAGCTCCCTCAGCTCTTCTGTGAACCAAGGGGATGATCGATGCCCGCGGGCAAGGAGAGGCCGTAGTGGAGCGATCACATCCAAGGCTACCGTTACTCTCTCGTTCCATGAGTTGACAAGAGCCTCAGACGAATCGCATTGCAGGTCAGGAGGAAAACACCCCAGTTCCCTCTGGAATCCTTCCGGATCCATTAGTCGCCGGGGGCGGGCCCATTTAACTGGCCCTACCTCCCTGCGGTGAAGCCTCGCCCCCAGGAAGTCTAGAGTCACCAGATAGTGATCTGACCATGGCACAGGGGTAATGTCTAATTTCTGTAGTTTCAGATCACTCTGCCACAGCTCCGATAAGAAAATTAAATCCGGGGTGTGACCACTGCTCCTGGTAGGGCCCTGAATTACCTGGGTCAGGCCCACAGCTGCCATGGAAGCCATGAACTCCCGAGCCGCCTCCGAGCCAGCCCCTAATGATGGCAAGTTGAAGTCCCCCAGAACCATAAGTCTGGGGAGCTCCAACGCCAACATCGAGACCGCCTCAAGGAGCTCAGGCAGGGAATCTGCTACCCTACAGGGAGGCAGGTATAGGAGTAGGATTCCCGACTGCCCTTTAGGGCCCAAACGCAGGAGCAGGGTCTCACAGCCCGGAATATGTGGAGCCGTGGCCCTGACGACTCCCAACGACTCCCTGGCTACTACGGCGACCCCACCGCCCCTCCCCTTCTCCCTAGGCTGGTGCCAAATACCGAACCCAGCTGGACACAGTTCGGATAGAGGAACCCCGTCCTCAGGTGCCAGCCAGGTTTCGGTGATGCATGCCAGGTCAGCCCGCACCCCCAATATGGAATCTGAAAGCAGGGGGGCCTTGTTACAGACTGACCTGGCATTCACCAGCAGCAGCCTAAGGGAAGGGTCACTCTTGACCGGCAGCTCAGGAACCAGAGGTGTAGTCGGGGGGCCAGAACAAGGGACAGCAACTAAACATCTGTCCCGTGTTCCCCGAGTGCGGCCCGCCCCTCGGTACCCGCCATACCGCCCCATGCCCGTCACAACACCAATTCGGGCCACAGGAAACCCCCTGCCCATACCAGACAGAGCCCAATCCCTATTCCCTAGCTGGCAGGCCTTTCTCTCCCTCCCCCCATCCACATTCCCCCAACCCCCATCCAATGTCCTCCTAGGAGGGTGGGGCCGGCTGCCCCACCACTGCCCATTCCTCAGAGGTGCTCCTGGGACCAGCCAAGATCCTGGCCATTCTCCTCTCCCAGGAGGGTAGTGGGGCTCGCTGCCCCATAGCTGAAAGTTCAGCGGAGGTAGTAGAGGTGTTCCTTTTGGAAGTGTTCCTTTCAAATCTCTCCTGCCAGGCAGCAACTGAGACACATCTCTTCCCCACCCGGCCCGGCGTAATTGCAAGGCTGAAGCAGTCTTGAAGGGCCTCCTTTTAACTCTCTCCTGCCAGGCAGTAACTGAGACACATCTCTTCCCCACCCGGCCCGGCGTGGGGTGTTGCAGGTGGAATTGCGAGGCTGAAGCAGTCTTGAAGGGCCTCCTTTTAACTCTCTCCTGCCAGGCAGCAACTGAGACACATCTCTTCCCCACCCGGCCCGGCGTGGGGGGTTGCAGGTGGAATTGCGAGGCTGAAGCAGTCTTGAAGGGCCTCCTTTTAACTCTCTCCTGCCAGGCAGCAACTGAGACACATCTCTTCCCCACCCGGCCCGGCGTGGGGAGTTGCCGGTGGAATTGCAAGGCTTATGGGAGTGTTTGCAAATGAATAACATTGCTTTATGGCCACTTTATTGTTTGGTTCAGTATCAGAATTATTAGATTTATTTATTTTCAATTCCACAATGGAGAGTTATCATTGGTAGACGTATACTTTGTCTACATGACGATCACTACAGCATCAAAGGTGTTACATGAGGTGGAAGCTTCTTGAAAACTTTTCCAACTGGCTGTTGAGGGGCCAAAGCTCCCTAGCAGAATATAGTGTTTATATGCAAAAGTTCCAGGTGGACAACCTGAAAGGTGGTGAGCCGAGCAGACATCTTCATGGGAATTAGAGGTAGAAGCTATGCAGCTTGCCACAATAATGCCGCCTTTGAACAGCCCTTCTGGCAGGGATGTGGAGAAAGCCATAATTCACCATAATTCCCTATCTACTGCATGAAGAAGGAGTCTCATCCTACCTCAGGTAGGAGGGCCAGTTCTGGATCAATAAGCTGGGCAGATTGCTGGCCTGATTAAATGATTCATATCCTATATATCTCCTGAGTTTGTGTGTCCCCAGTAGTAATGTATGGATGTATGCCGTGGTGGGCATCAGCAGGTTCGCACCTGTTCACCAGAACTGGTAGTAGAAATTCTGACTGGCCTCACCCATCCAAGTTTTGAAATAAAGTAGTCCTATTTTGGGTGCAATGCAGGATTTTTCCCCTGGCTACGCCCACCATACCATGCCCACAGTGTGGTGGTAAATTTTTTGCAGCCCACCACTAGATGGTATGGCTGTGAGAGTTGGACCACAAGGAAGGCTGAGGACAGATGAAAATAGGCACCTTTGAAATGTTGTGCTGGAGAAGACTTTTGAGAGTCCCCTGGACTGCAAGGAGATCAACTCAGTCAATCCTAAAGGAAATCAACCCTGACTGCTCCTTGGAATGACTGATACTGAAGCTGAAGCTCAAGTACAGGTACTTGTGGTTACCAAATGAGAAGAGAGGACTCACTTGAGAAAACCCTGATGCTAGGAAATATGGAAGGCAAAAGGAGAAGGGGACAGCAGAGGATGAGACGGCATCATTGACACAGTGGGTGCAGATTTCAGAGGACTATGGAGGATGGCAGATGACAGAGGAGCCTGGTGTGCTGTGGTCCATGGGGTGCATAGGGTTGGACGTGACTGTGCAACTGAACAACAACAAACCTTTTCCAAGCTCTTGGTCCTCAGGCAGGCCTCACTTCCAATACCCCAATGAAAGGTTATTATTTGAAGTCATTGCCAGGACTGTGCGGCCACCCTGGGCTGTGCTATTCCCAGGAAAGCCTCAGACGCTTGAGTTAAGACTGCACAATGCAAACACATAAAACAGGATTTATCTGATGAAACTGAGTGGGTGGGTGAGCAAGAGGTTTGGTCTGGAACTCTGCTCTGGGGTAAATTTGCTGTCATCATACTAAACAAAAATTTATTTGTGAGCTGTGGGAAACTCCACTGTGGGCTGCTGAATATGGCACTTGTCCATTTCAGTCTGATTCAGCTTGGGTGTCATGCTTATATCTTTCATATCAAAATGCTTGTGGTGTGGATGAAGTACAGTAACCAAAAGTATTGCAGAACATCCAACCCTTTTGAAATTCATATTGCAGAACCAAGCAATGAATGTTTATTATTTGACTGTATGGAGTGTGCAGTGCTCTGTATGGGATTAGATGTTGTTTGCAAGTTCCCACGGCAGAAGTTTTGGCATTTGCCCAGAACTATGCTAAATTCTCACTGCAGCAAGCTTAAAGCCCTTGGTAGATCACAAATTCATAGCAACTAATTTCTGCCTACCCCATTCTTGCAGTGATTCCACTGGCAGAATTATATGGCTCCATGCTGAATTGCTTTTTAGGAAGAGATGGGCTGTGAAAGGTCAGATCTGATAAAGTCAGTCTTCACATCATGGCATAGGTTAAAGTAGCAGATTCTTTTAGGATTACTGTACACTGATTCTCATCTTTACCATGTATCAAGTTTAATTCTGCTATGTCCTATATTCATTTACAATGGTACCTCATACAATGATTTAAATCTGTTCTGCAGGGCTTATTGTTGTACGAAACAATTGCTATATGATGCATGCATCGTATAGCGATTTCCCCTGTGGGATGCATCGTAGAACGGTTTTTTCACTAAGTGATTTTTCTGACTGAAAAATTGTTGTACGATTTTTTCCATAGGGAAAATTGTTATGCGGGATGCGGTTTCCCCAAAAAAACCTAATTGTTATGCAATTTCGTTGCTATATGGGGCGATTGTTGTATGAGGTTCCACTGTACATTGCTGTTTCAGATTCATTATTAAATTAATGTTTGGCCGGACATCCTGCTATGGTAATGGAGTAGACTATACAGCCAAAGACTCAATGTCGAGTGTTGGGCAGGGGTAAATAACCTGACTCCCTAAAGGTGTCAATGGCTATGGGCGGATGAGTCCCTTTAGTGGGGTGATGGTCTCACTCAGTGGAGGAAATTCCACTGGACACCATCATATTGGGACCAACAACAAAATGAGTAAAGGAAAAACTCTGATTCCCACCAGTCATGGAGTCAGAAGAGGCCAGGTCAGATGGACCGGCTGATGACGGCAGCCTTGATAATATCCTCAAAGGTGCTCAGTCCATTGCAGTCCCAGTGTTAAATCTTGCATGTCTCTTTTAATGTGTGCTGCAGGAGATGGCTCTGAGATCATAGTGTGTGGGTCACTTTATGGCAAGCTCGGATCCACCTTAAACAAATTCAAACCAATGACATTTTTCCTGCTTCAGGACAAAATGCATTCTCAGATACGAGATGCAGTTGACGATGACTAAATCAATATTTAAAAGGTAGCTTATTCTTTTAAATATCGTTGCATTGATGTGGTTTTCTGATTTCTGGTTCTCCAACCACAGAAATCTCCCAAGGGAATTCTAAGTGGCTTCTGAGATTAGACGTGTAAAATTTGTGCCTGCCACATGACCACAGAAATATCTGAAGACGCAGACAGTGCTGGCTCTTTGGTTGCAAATGGAGATAAATAATACCACGCACTGGAGTCGGATATGACTGGCTTTCGAACACAGATGACCTTACCTTTAATATAAATATAAACATTATTTAAAACTATTTTAAAAGGCAGTTTTAAACAGCGAAGACCAGATGGAACAACAGGCTTGGCTGTCAATTAGAATCTAAACAAGGACAAAGTCAACCTGAGAGCCACAGTCAAAGTGCTGCTACAGAGAAATATCTGCCTACCTGAGACTCCTAACAGGGCCTCTCATTGAATATGAAAAGAGACCATCATTCATATATTCAGGCCATATACCGGTGATGGTGAACCTTTGGCAGGTTGCACTCTGTGCTGGGGCAACGGTGCGTGTGCCCACAGAGAGGGCTCTGAGTGGTTCATCTGGCACACATGCCATAGGTTTGCCACCACTGCCATATACTGTCTTTTACAAATTTCTTATACAATTTAGAACTCAATGTTGATTTTTTTTCTTTAATTGCAGAGAGTCAGAATGATGCCCCCAAAATGTTCACAATTTTCCAGTTTAATCTACCTAATCTAATTTATGTAGTGAACATTTACGATTGGAAGTTGGCTTTGTTTGACACTTCACCAAGCTAAACGTTTAAAATAAAATTCTTGCTTTAATTATAAGAATTAAAGCACTTCTTCTAGCAAGTGCACATGCTGTGCATGCATTTTGAACCATTCTCCTTTGTACCATTTACCTTTCTAAGGCTAATGATCAAAATATTATGCTCTCTCATGCATGCCCTGTGACTTAGACTTACATTTAAATTAATTAAAAAGCAACTAGATAACCCTTTTGACTTCTTTAATGAGACCCAGGGGGCTATTTTTGCCATTATTTAGATAATTGATTAATAGGTCACTTTTGAATGGCTGCTTAATGCTAATGGCTGTGGGTTTTTTACATTTATATTTTCTTACAAATGGGAAATCAGGCTGATGTTTAAACATGTTATTCAGCTATGTTGTATTTAGCAACAGAATGCATCCACAGCCAGTTCAGAAAGCAGTGCTCTACACCTTGAATACAATTTTAATTTTGATTGCCACTTTAGTTTTATAGTTTTGCCTTTTGCAAGGCTGAGATTTGTTTCTTTCTGCTTTTGCATTAGTATGCATGTGTTTATTTCCCATTAACATTCATATTTATTGTAATGTATATTTTGGCAAGCACTTTCCCCTAATAATAATTGTTTTATTTATTTATTTATTTATTTATTACATTTCTCTACTGCTCAGGGATTGTAGTGGCTCAAGTGGCTAAGACAGTGACTGGAAGGTGGCAGGTCAGCAATTCAATACCCGAATACTGCAGGACAGAATGAGCTCCTGTCTTTGTCCCAGCTCCTGCCAACCTAGCAATGTAAAAACAAGAAATTGCATGTAGATAAATAGGGACCACTTTGGTGGGAAGGTAAACAGCATTCTGTGTGCTCCAGTGTCTAGTCATGCTTGCCACATGATCATGGAAACATCTGCAGAAGCAGAGCAATACAGCTTCCCACAGCCATTAGCAACAATAGATTATTCAGATTAGCTCTAAATGTCCCCCTTTTCAATCTCAAATTTGCAGAGAACGCCCATTCTGGTCCTCTCAACCTTTTACATGCATGTCAGAAAACAAACAAAAACACTGTACCTGGTTACTTCCTGTTTTGCTAAAGAGAATTGGCAGGAAAGTTGTAATCTAATCTAATCTAATCTAATCTAATCTAATCTAATATAATATAATATAATATAATATAATATAATATAATATAATATAATATAATATAATATAATATCTAGCAGCATATAGCAATCTGTGTATCAAATTTGATAATGTCCCAGAAACCCATTTGGGTGGTATCCCACTCTGGGCAGTGTACAAGCAAATATCAAACAACATGGCAGAACACCCAACAAACCAGAACAGACAACTGACAAATACGTCCCAAAACAAAACAACTTGACATCTGAGGGCATAGGGAACCAACCTGACTGACTAATTTATAGCCAAAGGGACAACACTCTAAAAGGCTTCCTTGAACAAAAAGTTTTTAATTGCTTTTTAAAGAGAGCCAGTGATGGGGCCTGGCACAGCTCTATCGGTAGAGTGTTCCACAGTGTTGGTGCTGCCACTGAGAAGGCTCTATTTCTAGTTATAGACTTCCGAGCCATCCTTGAGCACCTGGAGCTGCGCAGATTGTGATGAACAGGTGATGGGAGAGTTGTTCTGAGGGAGAGATGCTCCAACAGATAACAAGGTCTCAAATTATATAAGACCTTATATGATAACACTAACACTTTGCGCCTGACACGGTCGTCGTCGACTGCAACTCATATCCGAGAATATGTTTTTTTCCTGAAGCAGTAAAAATGTCATTGGCATGAATTTGTTTAAGGTGGATCACAGCTTGCCATGAAGTGACCCACACACTATGATCTTGGAGCCACCCCCTGCGGCACACACAAAATGAGACGTGCAGGATACAACTCCAGGACTGCAATGGACTGACACGATAGGCAACAGATAACCAGTGTAGGCCTGCCAAGACTGGGGAAATATGATCAAATTTCTATATGCCTGTCACCAGCCTAGCTACTGAATTCTGGACCCGCTGTATTCTCCGTATCAGACACAAGGGCAGTCCCACATTACAATAGTCAACCAGTGAAATTACCAATGAGTAAGTCAGGGTTACAAGTGGTTTTGTAGAGTGTTTTCACTGATGTAAGTAACCTGTGCACTTTCCCATCATATACATACAATTTCTATGAGCAGTTTCCCATACATGCTCTTTTGCTTTTCTTCTTCTTCTTTTGCACTCTGATTGGAGAACCTCCACACAAAATCCGTGTCTTCAAGAAGTTTGAATACCTACATTTATATTAAAATGCAGATCACACTTCCCTATCCTTTCCATAGTACACAGAGGTGGGAAAATATTACAAGCTTCTGGTTCACACAATGCCTTGTGCTGTATTGTGAGTATCAGTTTGATGAGTAGGTGGATGGGAGAAAAGTGTGTTTCTGTATGAGCCAGGCATCAGCAGCATTCTGACTTTAAAAGTCAGCTAAAAGGGATAGATGGCAATCTTAACCCAATTATGTTCTGGCTATAATTAGAAGAGGCAGAAGCCTCATGCACTGGTTTAATTGCTGTCCTGTGTAAGATCAGCTAAAGAGATGGAGAAGGGATGGAATAAACAAAGAAATGAATGATGAATCTCCTCTAACCAAAGGATACAGGTATTGTCCCAGCATGGATTGAGGCCAGCTATCATCAACTTCTCCTTTGTTTTGGCCAGATGTGAAACTGCCAAAATGAAGCCACCTTGTGGTGAGTTCATTCTGCAGTTCCTTTTGCCTGACCTAGTGTGAGAAAGATTGGCCAGCACAAGGTGACCGTGGCCCGGGGTATGCCCAATTGTAGTTCAGAAATACCACAATCTTCAAGGAGGCTTTTTCTGTGTACCCTGAGGCCAAGATGAAAGTAGTTCTAAATAATTTCAACTCCCAAAAGTTTGGGTTCAGCAGAGCTTCAGCAGGTCTTCAAACATTTTGGCTTGTTAGGATTGCACCTTTTGTGGGAGAAAAAAAAAAGGAAAAAATATGTTTGTAATTTTATCTGTAACGGTGAGTTACCTTGGAGGTGATGGAACTGTGTGTCTGTCTGTGTCATATGCCATGAAATTGCTGCTGACTCATGATGACCCAAATCAAAACAATATTTTTGATGATTCCAGATTTCTGACTGAACAAGACAAGCCGTTCTCTTAGCCTTCATTTCCTGTCTAATTAAATTAAACACTGTCATGCAATTTGAAAATAAGAAGTATTATATAAATTATTAATGGTATTAAGTAGCTTGACTTCTTCTGTATAAGTCTTGTCTAATGCCTGAGCCAAAAAAACAAGGCACCAAATGAACTTTCCAACGTGTCTTATTGGAGATAGCTTCCATAAAGGTGTTTTAAAATATATATACAGTAGTAGATAAATAGGGACCACTTCAGTGGGAAAAGATCTTGGGGACATGAAAGACGTTTCATTCAGGTGTCCTGAATATATATTTCTTGTCCCCAAGATCTTTTTCCACTGAAGTGGTCCCTGTTTATCTGCTTGAAATTTCTTGCTTTTGAACTGCTTGGTTGGGAGGAGCTGGGACAGAGATGGGTGCTCATTCCATCATGCAGTACTCAGGTTTTGAACTGCCAGTTTGCCAACCTTCCAGCTAACAAGGCGAGCTTCTTAAACACTGAGCCACTGCAAAAAGGTTTATATTAGAATTTCTCTCATTAAAAATGATGCTGATGAGAACAATTGAATTTCTGTACAATATACCTGAAGGGCACAATTTCTCTATAGATTCTACCTGTCTATGGGAGTCAAAACATGAGCTATTTTGGGAAACCAGAAATAGACACTTGTAAGGAACCTCCGAAACAATCAAATGGTAATTATTACATGAAAGCATGTAGATTGTTAAATAGTTGTTATGTTATCAGTCTAAAATTACATTGGCCACATTATTTCTAATCTGTTTGTTTAATATATGCAATTTATATCCCACTTTTGCCTAAAAATACTCCCAGAACAGAAGACAAACAGTACGTCAGTCCTTCCCCTCAATATTAAGAGACAATGTATAGGTTTTAAGGAGAGAAGAAGAGAGAAGAAAATAATTCCTTGTTGCAGTTCTTAAAATTATGGTATTAAATTAAATTAAAATTTAATGACAAACTAGTTTGTTATTAATTTATTATAAAATTAACATAATGGATGGGAAAAGTAAATGTTATATTGCAGTTAATTCTTATACTCATTTTCAAACCTGTAGATCAGGAATTCTCAACCTTTTTAAGTCGGGTGCTGGGTCACGCTACGTCAGACAGCCTTGGGGACTGGACAGGCATTTTGCCCTTCCTCCACTACATGGCACTTACTGGTGTGGTGGAGGTGGTGGTGAGTCACATGAAAAGCCCATGTGCCGCAGGTTGAGAATCCCTGCTGTAGATCCTCAACTTCTGTTAATTTATAACAAGAGAAAAGAAGGAAAAATGAACATGCCATCCTTCATATTTTAATTGCAGTTGTCTCCTCCCAGTGTTATTTATGTTTTGCACATTCATCTCCCACCTTTCTTCCATCAAAGAACTTTCGGCAGCATGCTTTGCAATCTTGGGTTGTACTACCAACCAAAGTAGTAACCAGATCTACACCTGCTTAGCTTCAGCCAAATAGGAGCATCAGGTACTTTCCTTAAACTCTGATAGAGTACTAAAAGGCACATTTAAGGAGCTAGGGTCCACGCTGCATTGGTCAAAGTTAGACATATATCCAAGGTTACCAGTGCTGAGAGGGGACTGGAGCTCAGATATAGCATCAGTGACTCTTGTCCATCTCTAAGTAGCTATCTTTCTATTTGATTTATATTCTGTTCTTCGAGGCTGAGGTATCAGGTGTTGGAATTATTGAAATATTAATCTGACTTGTATCCCACTTTTCTCCCAGGACTGGAGCTCAGTTCCTGGAAGATGGAGTGTGTCTACCACACAGCATATCCTATACCTGTTAAATAATTCATGTACCTTTAGGGGCATCAGAGGATCCTCTGTACACAAAATATAGTTGAAGGAAGGTCTCATTTTGTCCTTTGCCTTCAGCAGCTAAATCAGAAAGGTGCATGGAAGGTTTAAGTCATTGCCTAGTGTTGACTCACACAATTTGCGACTTGTGTCTTCTATACTAGTCAACCACTGTCATGTTGTCCTTCTAGTTCCCACCTGGTCATGGGCCTGTGTATAAATGATTGCCATGAGCATTTCTCCCTTCAACAACTCTGGGGTTAGGGGTGTTGGAACCCCATATAGTTCAAACTTCATGTATAAATCTTAGGCATCCAAGGGATGGGGGGGGGGAGGCCCTTTGACCATTTATATCTGAAGAAATGGATTTGTTCCATGAAAGCCCATCTTAAAATATAGCAGACTTTAAGATACCACTACATTTTTGTCTTTTATTTTGTTTTGTTTCTTGACTGTGTGAAAGTGTCTCTGTTTTTACAGATTTTATTGTATCATTGGGTGTTAGTTTTTCAGGTGGAAGAGGGTGCTTTCTTTTGACAGCAAGAAAACTTAGGGACATTTTAGTCAGTTGAATGATTACATTTCACAGCACAAAAAATGAAGACGTATCTTTGCTTGGGCATTTTTAAGTGACAGCTGCCACATAGTCACAACTGGTTGACACAGTCTGAAATTGTCAAAGATGCAGCCGTTTTCACTGCCTGGTGTAATTTAAGAAGTTTTGAAATGACTGAGCACATGCCTCTAAATGAAAGTGAGTCACTGCCACATGGCAGCAATCACTGGGGTTTTAAAATAATGAATTTGGCATGTACGTGTTAGAAGGAAAAGGATGGGTGCTGTTTCTCTCTTGGGAGAAGAACCTTTCAAGTCTGCTCTTGTTTAATTTTCCTCCCTTGAGGGCTGGATGGCAAGTAATAGAATGGAAAGATGCCACAAAACCAAACCTGATCAAGCCAGTTTTTTTCTGGCAGCCATTTATTGTTGCTTCTTAAGTGCTTGCCTTACTCTTTTTCTGGAAATGCTCAGAGATCCATCCCATTCTTTCACAGTGAAAGAAGATGTGGAAGATTAGATAGAGATGGCAAACAAGCAGCCTATATGCTACATATTAATATTATTTATTTAACTATTAATATTTTAATAAATGTTAAAAGGCACTTACTAATATGTACATACAGGGGGAGGGGTGAAAAGCCAGCATCCAGAAACTCAGTGTTAGTTATAGTCTTGCTGCTACCTTCAGTTGGGGGAAAAAACACAAAACCAAACAATAACACACAGCCATTAACTTTTTAAAAGAAAGAAGGTGGGGAGCAGACATTTTGTTTTGGAGCTGAATTCAAATCCTGGAAGCTTCATGATGGAAGGGTGATTCAGCTTAAAAAAAAGTCCTGCATTCCCCTTGATTTTAGAGGTAAGTTCTAGGATTTAGATTTCCACTGCCATTTTTCTTCTTCTTCTTTCTTCTTTCTTCTTCTTCTTCTTCTTCTTCTTCTTCTTCTTCTTCTTCTTCTTCTTCTTCTTCTTCTTCTTCTTCTTCTTCTTCTTCTTCTTCTTCTTCTTCTTCTTCTTCTTCTTCTTCTTCTTCTTCTTCTTCTTCTTCTTCTTCTTCTTCTTCTTCTTCGAGTGCCACATCTCTTCCAGATATTGGCTATCATGGCAATAGTCTTCCTGTTCTTAACTCCTCAGAACAGTTCTTCTGAGGACATGCTACACCAGTCTCTCAAATTCTTTAGCTATGAAGTCCGTCTATGTCCAGGGCCTCTCTTCCCAAGGATCTTTCCTTGCAGAGCAAGTTGGGAGTATTCTATTCTTTATGTTGTTCGTCATGATATGGCCAAGATATTGGAGCTTTCTTTGCTTAATGGTCTTAAACTTACTTAATGGTTTTTAAAGCTTACTTTGGCTGCCATGATGGATTTGCAAGTGGATACAGCTGGATTTTCAGTGGCAACTTCTTCGTAGGATCTTTGAGCTGGGAAAGGTGACACAACATGTGGACCTTGTGGGTGGCTTCAGGTAATGGAATTTTGGCAGCCAGGAACCAGTGGGGTGACTAATAAATGTGTTCTTCCCAGGTTTACAAGATTAAGCATGTTCCATCCTGTTTCTGTATAGGTTTTTTATTCTGGGATATGCACAGAATGTCAGGTGCTGTTGTGTCCATTCTTTTGTAATGCATGTCTTTTTCTGAGGTGTGTGTTTCTCCCCAAATTGTTTTACACAGATGTAGCACAATTTGGACTTTGGAATAACATGTACATTCATCAAAGCTCAATTGCAAACCTTGGAAAAGCCAAGATTTCAGCCTACAAGAGATACTTTGTAGCCTCCCTGAATTCCCTCACCTACATCTTTAAACCACTTTAGAAGGAGGATTTGCTCTACGCACCTCCATGTGCGTGATGGGAGTGATTTTGCCATATTTTGATAGCTACTCATACCCTCTCATTTGTAATTTTTTTTTAAAACAAAAAAGACTATTAAAGCATGTAAATTTATGTCAGTTATTTTATATAGTCCATTTTTTAAACTTTAAAGCCATTTTACCTAATAAAACTGACTGTAGTAGCATTTACAGACTGAATTTTTGATTTGATCATGTTAAAAAACCCAACAGCAAATTTTTTCTAATTTCAGGCAAATGACAAATTAAATAACATCTATGGGAGAAGGGGAATAATAGTTTGCTGCATTGTGCAGATACCCTGACAATTAGCTTTTGTTTTTCCAGGCCTAGATACAACAGGCAGAACTTTGACGAGCCTGTATATATTTCAGAGATCAGTTTTCGATGAAGTAATCCAGCGGGATGTCTTGTACTATTAATAGTTATGAGTAAAACTTCAATATAAACAACTGTGATCTTTCTGAATTAGTTACCTTTGATCATGTAGGATATGTTTTGAATCTTCAAATACATATTTGAAAATGTAACAAAAGGTCTGGCAAGTAAACACTCGGGTGGGACTTCTTGTGTGAAATAACATTACTTGCAGTGGTTTATCTGATAGGTATCAAGAGAGGTACAGTAATACCCCGGATAACGTTATTTATTTATTTATTTATTTATTACACTTGATACCCCGCCCCAATCGGGAGAACCCGACTCTGAGCGGCTTACAAAACACTAAAAATAAAAGTAAAAGCATAAGAAACAGTTTACTCCAATAAAACATCAGTTAAAAGGTCATCAAAATATTACCACAAAAAATAAAAACAGTACACAGTCCCACTTCCAGACCCAGGTTGGCAGTCCTTTAAATAAGCCACCTGGTAAGGGAACTCGTATTCCCAGGTCCCCAAACCTGTCCAGCCAGCCAGGTTTTCAAACCCTTCCGGAAGGGCAGGAGCTCTGTCTGAAGGCGCAGTTCAGTGGGCAGGAGGTTCCAGAGGGCCGGGGCGGACACGGAGAAGGTTCCACAAGTCATGATGTTATCCGATTTTTAGTGTTGTCCGATGCATGCATCGAACAACGCTAAAAAAAGCCCTGACTTCAGGGACAAACCGCTTTAAAGGCAGGCAGGGAAAGAAATGCGATCGGGTCTCTTTCTTTTCCTCCCTGCCTTTAAAGCCACCCCCCACCCGCAGTGGTCTCTGCGACTGCAGTAGGGTCGGGGAAAGGCACACGCCTTTCCACCGACCCTACTGTAGTTGCAGAGACTGCTTGTGTCTCTTTCCCTCCCTGTATTTAAACTACAGGGAGGGGGGAAAGAGAGAGAGACGTGATTGGGTATCTCTCTCCCCTCCCTGCATGTAGTTTAAATACAGGGACGGAGGGAAGAGAGAGAGACCCAATCACGTCTCTCTCTTTCCCCCCTCCCTGTAGTTTAAATACAGGGAGGGAAAGAGACACAAGCAGTCTCTGCGACTGCAGTAGGGTCGGGGGAAAGGCATGTGCCCTTCCCTGACCCTACTGCAGTCGCAGAGAGCGCTGCGCGTGGGGGATGGATTGGGTAGTTCTACCCAAACCACCCCACACCCGCAGACCATTGCCTCGGATAATGCTAAGAATCATTATCCAGAATCGTTATCCGATGCAATTTTTTTCCAAAAAACTTACATCGTTATCCGATTCTAGCATTATCCGATGCAATCGTTATTCCGGGTATTACTGTATTCTTTGTTGCTTTTGTGACATCTCTGGCAGCATTGGGTTATCTGCTACAATTGGTGGCACTGCTACTTTTCAGCAGATATGAGAGGCAGATTTCTTGGTTGATTATAGCAAAGAATTCAAGAAGACATTTGTTAATCTTATGTGGACATGGTACAAAAGAACATGGCTAGATTTTAAAATAAAAGGACAAATAAGGATGTTGTTCTATTCTGTGCTGTTATACAGTTGTACCTCGCTTAAAGAGCATAATGCTTTCCATGGGATTGCTCTTTAAGCGAGTTTGCTCTTTAAGTGAAACACCAGTGTAAGTGACCAACTGTGACTTCTGGTGGGGGTGGGGAATTGTGAAACCCGATTTATTTGTTAAGCGAGTTTTTGGTTGGTTTTATTTGTTAAACGAGGTGAACATTCAGAGAAAATTCTGCTCTTTAAGCGAGTTAATCTATAAGCGAGGCGCTCTTTATGTGACGCTTCACTGTAATTCCTAACCTTCAATGAGAAGAGAAGAATCACTGGAAAAAAGAATGATGGTAGAAATAGAAGACTTTAGGGAAAGACAGTTTTGTGGGTCTAAGCCAGTGGTGGCTGACCTATGGCACACACACCATCATCTCAGCACAGAGTTTGCCCTGCCCTTCTGCCCAGACAGAGCACTGCCATTCAGGAAAGAGCTAAAAACCTGGCTGGCAGGGGAGGTGTAGAAGGAGCAACCACTACCCCCCCCCCCCCGGCTCATTTAGAGGATGACCTCTCATGTTTTTTATCAGTTTTTAATAAGATTTGTAACTGGTGCGAATGCTGGTAGCCTTTTAGTGTTTTAGGAATTTTAAGTGTTTTTATAGGGAACTGTGGGGATTTTATGTATTTGTGTTGAATTGCTGTAAAAGGGACTGCAGTGGCTCAAGTCACTAAGACGCTGACTGGGAGGCGGAAGGTCAGCAGTTCGATTCCCGAGCACTGCAGGACGGAATGAGCTCCCGTCTCTGTCCCAGCTCCTGCCAACCTAGCAGTTCGAAAGCAAGACATTGCAAGTAGATAAATAGGGACCACTTCGGTGGGAAGGTAAACAGCGTTCCATGCGCTCCGGTGTCTAGTCATGCCTGCCACATGACCATGGAAACGTCTGCAGAAGCAGACAGCGCTGGCTCTTCGGCTTAGAAACAGAGATGAGCACTGACCCCTAGAGTCGGATACGACTGGCTTTCGAGCAAGGGAAACCTTTACCTTTACCTTTATTGAATTGCTGTACGCTGCCCAGAGTCGCCTATCGATTGGGCGGCTATACAGATCACACCAAATAAATAAATAGATAAATAAATAAAATAAAAATCAGAGTCTAAGGACTTTGAGAAGGCAGGATCAACAGGTGTGCCAGAATCAGCACTAATGAGCAAATTAAAACAGGAGGACAAAACAGAATATAGTGCTAAGAAACAAGATACAGTAATACCCCGGATAACGTAAAGACTTGGTTCCACAAGTCTTAACGTTATGCGGTTTTTAGCCTTATCCGATACATTATCCGATACATGTATCGGATAGCGTTAAAATCCTATGGAGCTGTCTCGGATAACGTCAACTCCATAGAGATACATTGTAACCGGCACAGAGTGCAAGGGAAAGGATGTTCCCCGTACCCTTTCCAAACACCGTGCGGGCAGGCGCGCGCGTGTCAGATGGGGGTTGGGGAGGCTACGAGGAAGATCTCCGTAGCCTCCCCAACCCCCATCTGACACGCGCGCGCCCGCACAGTGTTTGGAAAGGGTACGGGGGATGTTCCTTGTACCCATTCCAAACACCGTGCGGGCAGGCGCTGGGGTGTATGGATTGGGTAGATGTTCTACCCAATCCAACCCCCCCTACACACACGATTGTACCAGATAACACTAAAAATCGTGTTATCTGATGCAAGATTTTTCCAAAAATCTTGCATCGTTATGGGGTTTTAGCACTATCCGGTACAATCGTTATCCGGGGTATTACTGTACAGTGGAAAGGATATAGTGCTAAGAAACAAGATACAGGGTTCTTCGTTGTATGATTTTTTTCATTGTACG
This sequence comes from Furcifer pardalis, assembly GCA_030440675.1. NCBI lineage: Eukaryota > Metazoa > Chordata > Lepidosauria > Squamata > Chamaeleonidae > Furcifer > Furcifer pardalis. The sequence goes on from CP126897.1 coordinate 92,093,159, forward strand.
GGGTTCCACTGGCTGCACATGCGTTGTACAATGCACCCATTTTTTCCCAAATCCTCTTCATTGTACAATTTTTTTTTCACTGTATGATGCATTCGTTATATGAGGTTCCACTGTATCTGAGGCCCAGTGATGCATTTGTAAATTTGGGCAGGCAGATGCTCACTGTGTCATTGCTACTGCCACCTCCCTCTACCTAAAAAAAAAGTCCCAAATGCAAGCCAACTGCCTTGGTCCATATCAACACACACACAATCTCTCTCTCTCTCTCTCCTTTTTCCTCTCCTTATCTCCCAGCTGCCATGAGGACTGAGGCTAAACTCATCCTAGTCCCTGCTAGTCATAAAGCCCCATAAATAGGATCTTGGATATCTTTGGCTGACAATATTAGTGCTTCTTTATTCAGTTACAGGGGTTCTTGGAAAGTACTTTGTTTTCTAGCAGCTATAAAAAACACCTCCTTCTCCGGAGAGTTTTCAAAGCTTTGAGTTTGTTCAGCAGCACTGGCCTAGTCTGAATTATTTTTACTGGCAGGCTCTACATCAACATGAAGTCAAGTATGGCCAGCTATCAGAACTCATTTGTGGCATCCCATTCAATATGGTATCCCTGATTGCTTAGGATCTCCCATATTACTGGTACAGAGATTTATTTTTTTCCTACTTTTTCCTTAAGACAGGAGTTCTCAATCTTTTAAAATCGGGGGCCGGGTCACACTCCTTCAGACATCTTCAGGGGTTGGACAGCCATTTTGTTCTTCCTCCACCACATGGCACTTCCAGGTATGGTGGAGGTGTGGGGGCACAAGAAAAGGTGCTGCAGGCTGCATCCGGGACACAGGCCGCAGGTTGAGAGTCACTGCCTTAAGACATAAGGTTACAGACTGTGTTTGAACACTTGGCTGCCAGTTGAATTATTTGGGCTGAATTCCCAGAATGCTTTTTTTCCCTGCATGGTGGGGGAGCTGTTTGATGCTGATGTAAATTATGAAAGGAAGCTTACAATCATAGCTTTCTTTTCTTCAAATGAATTTCCAGGGAAGTTCAAAGGCATACCTTTTGCAATTAAACATCCAGAGAAAACAGTATACAGTGGTACCTCGCTTAAAGAGCATAATGCGTTCCACAGGATTGCTCTTTAAGCGAGTTTGCTCTTTAAGCGAAACACCATTGTAAATGACCAATTGTGGGGGGTACTGCAAACCCCAATTTATTTATTAAGCGAGTTTTTGGTTGGTTTTATTTGTTAAGCGAAGCGAACATTCAGAGAAAATTCTGCTCTTTAAGCGAGTTATTCTTTAAGTGAAACGCTCTTTATGCGAGGTTTGACTGTACTGTACTTGTGACCCATGAACTTGCTCACAAATTACTAAATTTAACTCTGCTAAAACTGAGTCTTGTTTGTAGGCTGTTCCTCCTCGTTTTTGGCACAGAGAGAAATTGAACCATGACTCTGGCATTTTTGCAGCATTTATTCGAAAGAGAATTGAGTCGCAAGTGACATTTCAGATTAGCTATTATCCTCGATTGCTTTCCCTCTGGGTTTCAAGCAAACAGACTATTAGACTGAATTTTGCAAATTTCACTTCACAGAATAGATGAATTAACTTCAGGGTGTTGTGTGCCTGGGTTATTGGCTGTCTGCTATGGGTGATAAAAATGAAGGCAATACTCATGTTTCCGTACAGATGTTGATGCATTTAGCTTAAAACCATTCTGGTTCTGGCAGCATAATAAAGTGTGGGATATCTCGAGACTGAATACTCTCATTATAGCAGTCTCCGTGTAAACTGTGTTCAGAGGAACTCATTAAACTGGGAAAGAAAAAAAACACCAACTGGCAAATTAAACAGAGTTGCACATCATGCCTGTGTGAGAGGCATTCTTAAACTTGACATTAGCAGACAGTGTGGGCAGCCACTATAATTCAAACCTCCCTTGGTTTGAAGGTTGAGATGTTCTACAGAATTAGTAGCATTGGTACTGGTATCTAGCACATTTCACTGGAGGTGAGATCTCATGGATCAGGGGTTCCCAACCTTTTACGCCATGGGCCTGGTCATGCTCCCAGGCAGCTGAGTGGGCTGGACCACACTTCCTGGAAGTGAGCACAATTACGGCTGTCATCAATGCAGCCACCTCTGCGTTTACAACAGCTACACATTTTACGACTGACATAAACTTTTTAAGATGCTGTTTTTATTGTTAGGTCTTGTAGTTATTGGTTTAATTGTTGTTAGCCGCCCTGCGTCACTTTGAGGAGGGCGGCATTCAAATATGGTTATAAAAATAAATAAAAGTGTCTGCTTCCACTTCCAGGTGTGGTGGAGGAGGCAACTTCCCAGATGGAATGATGCCATGGGCCGGGGCTGGCCCGTGAGCCATAGGTTGGGAACCCCTGTCATGGAGTGTCTGGAAAATTCTCAACAGGCTGCTTCACCTGAAATTGAGATGACACAATGAGACATTATGGAGTGCTATTACATCTTACGGATCGTTCCATGAAATATGATTGCAGTTCAGACTGCATCACTGAGACAGTGTTGTGTAGAAGATATTTCACAGATATTGCAGTCTCAGGCAGCTTCTTGAGGATACTCCAGGTTCTCTATGAGATCTCACTTCTATTCAAGACTGAGAAAAATAGCATAGGTTTGCGGATTTATGCTTTCGAACTACAAATCCCAGAATTCTCCAGGCAGCAAAACCACTGGGATCTGGGGGAGTTCTAAACCACAAATCTCAAACTGATTGCAGTTTTGTACACCTAGAGGCCCAAGGTTGAGAAACCCTGGCCTAGAAGAAACAGGCTAATCCTCAAGGTGTTCCCAGAAGCCCAAGCTCCCCTCAAGGTCGCAAGTTTCCCATCCCTACATAAGTAATTTTCCTAAGCTCCATGTCTATAGCTCATGGCTTTGTAGATCTCTCAGAAGCAGCAGTTGGAGCCTGTCTCACTCTGGAGAGCAGTAGTCACAGGGTCCTCCTAGGAAGGGGCAAGAAAGTTTACTCTTTCTGGATCTCTGCCTCCAGCAGTCCATTTCACTCGGTATGGGGTGACAGTGGCTGATTCATTTGGTCACTAGCCAATGAAAGGAGCGGGCCTGATATGTTTTCTCAGAAGACTGTAGTGTAGAACCCCCAGTTAAACAGCTGGTAGAGGTTGGTGTGGAAGCCCGGGCCCCCTAGAAGGATGCGTCCAAGCAGAAGAGACAGTATGCTGCTAGATGGATAAATAGCTTGTTTTGCTGAAATTTAGCTTCCTACGTTCCTTTTAGTAATAAGATTGAGATTGCAGATGTGCCTTTTATCCTTGATTAAGATGTGTGCCTCAAGATTTGGGTTAAGTGAAAAGAACAGGAAGTCTACAAGAGTTCTTAAAATAAAAAGCTACTGTCTCTCCCCCCCCTCCCTTTTCACCATCTCACCATCATCTCAGTGTGTATACACTATAAAACTACAGCTGCAAAGATGAATTTTGGTTTTATGCATATGTGTCTTTTAGCTTTACAGTTTGCTCATGACAGCTGCTCAGAGGTTAATGATTTGTGTGCTGTCACAAAGTTATAAACTGTCAAAGTTCTGTAGTCTTGGACAGATCCAAGGCTTTCTCACATCGCAGCTGCTTCATGGGAGTCCCCCACCTATACTGGTGACTTCAAACTCCTTTTTTCAAAACAAATCCACACTGACCTATTAGCTTTAGATGGAATCCTAATAAAGCCAGCTGTAGCCTGTCTTAAAGCTGTGTTTACAAAGAGAGTCTTCTTTAATAGTGTCAATCTGAAAGAAAAATAATGGGCATATAAGTACAAAGATGAGTTATGACCAGACTCTACTATAACACCCCATTCTTGTTCACATAACATACCAGCTGTGCTAGTATCAATTTTCCGTGAAAGAGAGAGAAACCAAGTGAGTTCCCCATCCACTAGTGATTATCTTCTGATTTAACTGACTGAAGAGTAGAGAAATAACGGTTTTTAATGTTGATATTATTGGAGGTAAGAATCATAAGATTCCCACTGAGGAGGGAACATCTCTTTGTCACAATGGTTTATATTGCCTAATTTGTATGTATGAATGCAAAATCAGAAGTTTTTTTCGATTGAAGCAAAATTTATTATACATGGTTATATTTTTATCTATCTATCTATCTATCTATCTATCTATCTATCTATCTATCTATCTATCTATCTATCTATCTATCTATCTATCTATCTATCTATCTATCTATCACATTTATATACTGTCCATCTGGTAAAACTAATAAAATAATATAACAAGCAGCAGCATTCGGATAACAGTAAACCATATTATGGAATAAGGAAGAGAACAACCAGGGCCATAGTATTAAATGAGTGGAACAGTTCTTGAGAGGCCTCCCTAAATAGCTCAATTTTAAGGAGCTTCTTGAGCATCTATAGAAGGGGTTCACAACCTATCACCCATGGGCCAAATCTGGCCCACAGTACCAAATAACCCAGCCCCCAACCTTGCTCCAGCCGCCATCGTAAATGTGTTTACTACAGCCATAAAGGAGTCTGCGGCCATCATAAATGCATTTACAACAGCCATAAATCAGTCTGCAGCCATTGTAAACGTGTTTACGTCAGCTACGGGTACCACACCAGTTCAACCTGCTCAGCAGTCTGAGGGGGCATGGTCTTGCCCATAGCTGGTAAAAGTTGAGAACCCCTGATTTATAGGGATTTAAGAATATTTACTGTGGCCGAGAGTTCCATAATGCTGGAACCACAGCCGCGAAGGGTCTATTCCTGGTTACTGTTTTGTTTATATTTGGCCGCCCTTCACCCTCAGAGTGAAGAAGTGACCGTTGGTCCTTACTGTAGATGGACAACTTGTGAAGGTTCATGATCTCTCCTTATGGTTCATTATCTTGAAATCACACTTGAACAGGACAACTTTGAAAGGAATATTCTTCAAATGGAGGTCACTCTTCTGTAGAAACAAGACATGCAATCACTATAATTTTAAAACATTTTGAGCCAATGACCAAGTTTCTGTTGCATAAATGACACCTGCTTAAGAGCAATGATATCACCAACAGGGGGAGATTGACAGTAATTAAAGAGTTTCTGCTTTGATCCTCAGGCTCTTATGACTTGGCCACAATGAGACTCATGGTGCATGAGTTAGACAAGCCCTGAGATGGAAGAAGGAACTCTTCAATTACAAGCTATCTCCTTCTACCATGTCATCACCATTATATATTGTAAGATATTGGCCAGCGTGGTATAACAGATAGAGTGTTGGTCCAGGATAGAGTAGATACAGGTTCATGTTCTTGTTAAATGACAACAGTACAATCTCTGCTTTTCTGTTGTGATTTACCTCACTGAGGTACTGTGTGGTTCACACATATTTGATACTCTAAATATTTTGGAGGAAGCCTAGAAAAGGAATTGTTTTTGTGACCTGCTCTTTCTCTCTCTGGCAGCTGTTGTTGAGTCATCCTGACACTCTTTTTAGTACCAGGCACTGAGACAGTAATGTGAATGGCAAGTGACATGTACCCAATTTAGCGTGGCAACATGCAGAAAACCAATCTACTATGAATTATTTTTATATATGCACTGGCATTTATTTAGAGAAGTGACATCCAGGGCTGGAAACCAAAGGGCTGACAAAACTGTAGTGCCCATGTGCATAAGCTCTGATATGCATGAAGGCAGGTTGGAAGAAAATGGGTTGTGGGTCTCACATGAAGAGTAGATAATGTCATTGATCAACTAGCAGTCCTTTCATTTCCTCCCTCTGATTTCCTCCCTTTGTCCTCCATTGTTAAGACTCATTGGACTTTCAACTGCCTGCCTTCTTCTTCCCTGTCTAGGCCAGACGTGAAACTGCTAAAATGAAGCCACCTTTGGTGAATTCACTTCCACAGTTCCTTTCGCCTGACGCGGTGTGAGAAAGATTAGCTGGCAACCCAAGGTTGCCGTGACCAGGGTACACCTGATTGTAACTCAAAAATTCCACAATCTTCAAGGAAGCTCTTTAAAGTAGCTATGAAAGCACTTCTTCATTTTTGCTTTGCAGAGTGAAACCACTTACTGTGTGGGCTTTTTTATTTTTAGTAACAATCATAGCATAATATCCTTCAAATGTGTTTACTTTTACACATCTGAAACCAGAATTCACTACATATCTTAGTCCACAAGAAATGTGTAGTCTAGAAAGGGCTTGAACTATAAATTATTATAAACTAAGTATCTTGGGAAGAGTTTGCATAATATGGCTATTTATGGAGTCGTACCCATGGCAATTTTGGTCCAATGCCCAGTTATGTATACGTGGTTTTAAAAAAATGTCTGCAGATTCCCTGAAAGACAAAATATATATTCATTCTTTCCCACTGAACGTATGTTTATTAATTAGAATGTCATCTTATCCAAATAATTCCACCTCACTTAATCTGCTTTCCATATGTAGACCTTTCCACTAAAACACATTGCTGAGGCTTAATTGAATCAGTGCCATAGAATAAATGCATAATACATGGACTTGTGCAATTTTATGTCCCTATGCCTTTAGAAAGATTTATTACAGATGATTATAGTAATTTAATGAGGGGGATATTTTAAGTGTCTTTTGGAACACAGTTTCTCTCATGTAACATTTAATATCTTAGCATTAAATTTTCATTAAGACTTGGTGTTTTATAGTTGCCCAGGTAACCTGCTTCTGTGGTACAGTGAGATGACCATCTTCAAGATTATGTTAAAAATGACCAGCCTTGTGCTGAGTTAAACAGTTGGCCTTTAAAACATAATATTATCTTCAGCAACAACAAAGTTGGTATGAGAAGTTGTGATCTTCCAGGCATTTTTGGCCTCCAAAATTCAGCAGTTAGAGATTATAGGAGCTGTAGTCAAAAAGAAATCTGGCCACTCCTGTCCATAGTTGGTTTCTGAGTTTCTTTCTCTCTAGCACAGGAAATAGCACTGTACATCTGTGTATTCAGTGACAATGGCAGAAAATAAGAACACATCTACTCATACCAACCCTGCTGTTGCTGAAGATGAGTTGGTAAAATCCCAAGCAATTTACTTCATTTCTGAATTGCTATTATGATGGCATCCAGCTCAATAAAACGTTTACCTTCCTTACTGATATTGCAGTCTATTGCTTCAGGTCTGTCTTGTGCAAATTCACACATAAAGGGTAATTTTTTACTAACAGCAACAGCTGGCTACAGTAACTTTGCTGAAGCTAAGCCATTCTGGATCTGGGTGGTTTCTGTGTCATGATAGCACAGGGTGCCCAAACTTTTTGGGACGTGGGCCAGACACATGGTTCAGGGGTGCCCAAACTACAGCCTGGGGTTGGATCCGGACCCCGATGCCAATTTGTCTGGTTTACGCCACCCTCGTCTCTCCCAGAAGTGGAAGTAAAATGCTCCTGTACAGGCACATTTTACTTCCGCTTCTGGGAGTGATGAGGGTGGCATGGGCCGGATGAATTGGCGTTGGGGGCTGGATCCCCCCCCCCGGGCTGTAGTTTGGGCACCCCTGTGATAGCAGGTTGGGCTATATCAGTTGCAGCATTACAAACTGTGAGTTATTTATCTTTCACGGTACAACAGGCTGGCACCGAGTCAGAATGCTAGCTATTGATGTTAGTTATGATGTTGCACACTAACAGGTATTAGCCAGTCACACTCATTCAGGGATATTTAAGTAAACTGTCTACAATAAGGTTATTCTTCTTTTTGTTTTGTCTGTGGAGAGAATGGTGGGCAAGAGATTTTCAGAATTCATGGACTACAGTCTCCAGAATTCCACAGCCGTCATGGCTACTGCTAAGAAGACCTTATGATCCCTTTCAGCTCTATGATTTTATTGTTCTACCTCTAGTAATCAGTCTGTGCTTGTTTATTGTGATGAATGTCCATCACTCATTGACTATAGCATTAAGTCTTGATTTTGAGGTGTACATGAGCTGTGCTGTAGCTTCCATTAGTACATCATATAAATTGAAATCCTATATTTCAATCAATGAAGCTCAGAAATTCAGATGAGAATTATTACATGATAAGAGATTGCATGTTTTCACAGATGTTTAGGTACTTAAATATTTGAGTGCTACAAGCTACCTGTCCTCCACATTGTTACCTCAACACCCATAACAAAGCACAAGACATAGCAACAGCCAGCTCCCAAACTACAAGGCATTGTCTCTCTACCATTTCATGCATCCATATACCTATTAACTACAGAAGTGACTGGAAAAGGTTGTAACTACATCACAAAAAGAGTTAAATTACTGCTTGTTAAGTTCTTCCGTGGCTAGGCCAGACATGTAACTGCCAAAATGAAGGCTAGTTTTTTCTGCAGTTCCTTTCACCTGACCTAGTGTGAGAAATGTTAACTGGCAACACATCATAATACAATGTATGCATACCTTCACTATTGCAACAACAACAAAAAAGACTAATTAGAATTAAACTATCCATTAGTAAACAGCATTCTGTGCACTCCAGTGTTGAGGCATGCCTGCCACATGTCCACAGAAACATCTGCAGAGGTAGTCAGTGCTGGCTATAAACAGAGATGAGCACTGAACCATAGAGTCGGATACAACTGGCTTTTAAACAAGGGTGACCAAGTTAGCTCCAAAATGTAGTATTGTGTCAGGGCTTTAGATTCAAAACAATAAAAATTCAGTGATGTTGTTACAAAATTGACATTACAATCAAACCTCGCATAAAGAGTGACTCGCTTAAAGAGTAACTCATTTAAAGAGCAGAATTTTCTCTGAATGTTCGCTTCGCTTAACAAATAAAACCAACCGAAAACTCGCTTAACAAATAAATCGGGGTTCACAATCCCCCCCCCCAATTGGTCATTTACAATGGTGTTTCACTTAAAGAGCAAACTCGCTTAAAGAGCAATCCTGTGGAACGCATTATGCTCTTTAAGCGAGGTACCACTGTACATCTAGGCAAACACACACACACACACACAGAGAGAGAGAGAGAGAGAGAGAGAGAGAGAGAGAGAGAGAGAGAGAGAGGCATTCTTCTCTACCTGGAGAGCAACATTTCTGAAGTTGGAGCTTCTGCTCTTCAGACACATGTTTCTTCATATTAGAAGAGAAATAACGGAGGAAGGGCACTAGCCATCTCATTCTAATCATGTTATTGAAAAATTGGCAAGTAACGACTAAATAGGACTTGTGTCACATACTATAGTGAAATAATCACAGTGATCTTTTGGGCAACAACACAGAGCTGTGAACCGTTACTCACTTACAAATAAACTGACAGGAACATTCACACATTTGGACGCTATCATAATATACATTTGGATGCTGTCTTAAACAATGCAGAAATATTAATAAGTTTACATTTTAACAAACTCAATTATGCCTGTAACTAACAGAAAAATTATTGCTTGACACCCAAGCTTTATTGTCAGCTGGAACTTTGATCCAAGTACTGTATAGATTATTTCCTGGTTTAGGAAAAATGCCACTTGTGTGAATTTGTTTAAGGTGGATCCCAGCTTGCCAAGAAGTGACCCACACGCTGTGATCATGGAGCCATCTCCTGTGGCACATATGAAATGAGACATGCAGGATTTAACACCGGGATTTTGTAAATGGATTGCCACAGCCTTGAGGATATTATCAAGATGCACCTTCGGAGCCAGTCCATCTGGCATGGCCTCTTCCACCTCCATGACCTCCTCTGTTCATTTTGCCATTGGTCCCATTATGATGGTTTCCAGTGGCATTTCCTCCACTAAGGGGACCTTCACCCCACCTAAAGGGGTTCATCCACCTGTAGCCATTGGTCCCTTTAGGGGAGGGATTCGCAACCTGTGGCCAAGATGCAGCCCATGACACAATTTCATGGTGTGTGCCCCCCCCCGCCTCCACCACACCCGGAAGTGCCATGTGGTGGAGTAAGGGCAACATGGCCATTGGGCCCCTGAGGCTGCTTGAGGGAGCGTGACGTGGCCCCAGCTTTAAAAGGTTGAGAACTGCTTTAGGGAGTCAGGTTATTTACCGCTGCTCAACACCCAGCTTTATACTGCAAAATGAAATGATGATGTGGGAGGGAGGGAGATCAAGATGGTTCTTGTCCCTATCTTTCCCCACTGAAAATCTCACCATTAATCCACATTGCTGTTAATGTTAATGGACTTCCAAGACAGAAGTGTCAAGATGTGCTATTGTGGTCAATAATGTAACCTCTGTTTACAAACTATTTCAGATTGTCATCCCATATCCCTGACATTTTGTATCCACTTTCAGCAGGAATGAAGAACTTGCAATCGAAACACATACATCCAGACACAAAGGGCTATTTTTACTGTGTGGAAAAATATGGTTGGAGGGAATCTGTAGGTAATTATATGTAGTTTGGTATGAGAAGAAGAAAGTTGGCCTTTGTTGTTCAACAAAAGGAGATGAAGTTCACTGGGAACCATAAATCAAGGACAGAATAGATACTCACAAATATGTCAGCTTAGCTGCATCTGCTGATTAGTTTCTCTTCTGCTGCTGGTATATAATTAAGAATCAAAAGCTAAAGTTGAGAGTGGATTTAACAGAGGTTTTGTGGGGAGGAAGAATTTTCTTTGCCTGCTTCTCTCATGGAAAGGTTCACTGCATGTGCAAGTACAAAGATGTAATGAACATGTGAAGATTTTCTTACTATTAGTGAAGAAGGTGTCTTGACACAATGAAATGCCTAGCCAAGAATAAACTGCCAAGCATTATGCCATCTTCACTTCTTCTGCTTAATGTGGGGTGATGTAAGAGAGTAGCTTCTCCTCCATCTAGACTCCAACTCCCATCATTCCTGCCCAGTACCTGTAGATGAAGTTGTAATCCAAAATATCCTGAGCAACCTCAGTTGAGAAAGAGTACAATATAGTGTAATTATTCAAGGAATCCTAACCCTTTCACAGTATTCTGTGAATCTTCCATTGACGTCTTCAACATCAAAAAAGTACTCAAATATTTCATGGATTTTAAAATTTTATTTTTTTTATTTTTAATGATTTATTTTTTAATTTTTTTAAAAAAAAATCTCTTGCACTATGCTGTCTGTCTTAGATTTATCCTATGGCATTATTTATCCCATGTCATCATTTTATGATACAGTATTTCATCTGACATGATTTGGATTAGGATTTCACTCCAAAGGACCACTTCTGCCAACTACAGATGCCTAAAACCACCGTGGTGAGTTCTAGGAATAATTTTGCTGAGATGTGGTTAGGAGGTGACTCCATGGCTGTATAAAAACTGTGTTTCCAACTATTAAAAGATATTTTGCAGTAATTCCCCCCACCCATTTAAAGCTTTAACATGCGTAAGGAGTATTGTTGCTTTATCCTTCCTTTCCTTTTACCCCGACAATGTGTAGTAGATGCAATGTGTCCTTTATTGCAAAACTGACCGATGTTTTGCCTGGGGGCTGTTCTGGGTACTGCAGTATTCGATAAACCTAAGAAGCATGAAATTGGTTTCTTGTTAACAGGCAACAGTGTACATTAGGTAAAGTGGAGATGCAGTTGAAAAATCAAACAATCTCAGAGGAACAATTTGAAAACAACATTTGAGGTAAAACCTGGCAATGTAAGCAAATCATGAGAACATTGCTTCCTTCAGGTCAGTGACCAGAATCCAAAGTGCTATGTATCCTAAATATGTACGGATCTTTCAGCTCTCCTTTCCAACAGCAGTCCCTGTGTGTTCTCCCCTTCCCTGCCCTCCAAAAAAAACCCCACCCCACAGAGAAGTGTTTTACAGTGAAAGGGGGGCAACGTTGGCTCTCCAGATGTGTTGAGACTGCAGCTACCATTGTTGGCAGCAGCGGTGGCAGCTGCAACTCATATCCAAGAATGCATTTTTCCCAAAGCAGGAAAAATGCCATTGGTATGAATTTGTTTAAAGTGAATCCCAGCTTGCCATGAAGTGACCCACACACTATGATCACAGAGCCATCTCCTATGGCACATATGAAATGAGATGTGCAGGATTTAACACCAGGACTGCAATGGACTGCCGCAGCCTAGAGGATATGAACAACATGTGCCTTCACAGCCAGTCCATCTGGCATGGCCTCTTCCACCTCCATGACTGTTGGGAATCAGAGTTCCTCCTCTGCTCATTTTGCCGTTGGGCCCAATATGATGGTTTCCGGTGGCATTTCCTCCACTGAGAGAACCATCACCCTGCCTAAAGGGACTCATCCACCCATAGCCATTGGCCCTTTTAGGGAGTCAGGTTATTTACCACCACCCAAACCTTGGCGTTGAGTTGCTGACTGTATGATCTACTCCAGTGTTTCCCAAATGCTGTTGTTTGGACTTCAGTTCCCAGAAGCCTAAGCCAGTATATCGACTGATCAGTGCTTTGGGGAATTGACTTAAGCTTCTGGGAATTGAAGTCCAAACACCAGCATTTGGGAAACACTGGTCTACTCCATTACCATAGCAGGATGTCCGGCCAGACTACTGCAACAACCATCATCCCTCATCATATAACAGATGATGTGAGTTGCATATGGAAATCAAGAGGTTGCTCACTCATCCTCTACAGAGCAGCATCCCAAAAAGAAATTTGACCAGTTTCCTACACATGTGCAAAATTGCATGCAAACTTCTTTGATTCTAATCTTTAAGTCTTGTTATGACAGTGCCATTATCTTGGTTGCTTTATTCCAGTGGTTCCTCCTGTGGGGTATATGCCCCATAGGGTGACTTCAGTTCCCAGAAGCCTAATGGCTAATCAGTGCTTTGGGAAATTGACTTAGGCTTCTGGGAACTGAAGTCCAAAAACCAAATATTGGGAAACACTGTTTTCTTCTATTTATATTCTGCTTTTTCTCTGAGGAGGTCTGGATGGCAAATGCAGTATCGACCTCATTTTTTTTCTTCAAAGCACCCGTGGGAGATAGATTGAGTTGAGAAATAAGTGACAAGCCTGAGTTTCCTCAATGATTTTTCAGGGCACAATGGGGATTTGAAGCAATTCTCCCAGGTTCTAGTGCAGTGTTTCCCAAATGCTGGTTTTTGGACTTCAATTCCCAGAAGCCTAAGTCATTTCCCCAAAGCACTGATCAGCCAGTGTACTGACTTAGGCTTCTGGGAATTGAAGTCCAAAAACAGCTGGAGCACCAAGGTTGCCGCCCCCCCCCCCCGCTCTAATCCCTTCTACAGGTTGGTTAAATAAACTGTATAGCTGCAGGGCTACTCATAAATTCAAACTAAATCTAAGCAAATGCACACAAGATTACAATGTACTAGATGTTGTTGTGCTGTGGTTAAGCTTCATTACTGTAGTCTAAACTGCTGATGTTGTGAGTTCAGTCCTGATGGGACCTAGGTTGACCCACCCTTCCATCCTTCCAAGGTTGGTAAAATGAGTACCCAGCATGTTGTGGTAAAATGCTGATTACCTTGTGAATTGCTCAGAAGTACTATAAGTGCTATGGGGTGGTATATAAGTTTAATTGTTATTGCTAGATGTCTCTCTGTATTAAAGCTTTCCTGAAACAGCTTTACTGATCTCTGAGCAAGGCACAAGTCAGTTGTTTGGAAAGGTTTTTTACCTCTATGAAAAGCCTCCACCATTATTTCCTAGATATTTTACAGATCAAAGAGAAGAAATGGAGTGGTTTTTAATGGAGGGCCAAACTTTTGTTTGGGGCAGAGAAGGATTAAGATGCATTAAACTAGTTCTGTCTTGTGCATATTGGTAGCGTGTTGATATTCATTAGAAAAAATACGGCCTGAAGGCTGAATCAAGCAGATGTGAAGAAAGATGTACAATAGAACCTGAACGCTGTGACTCTCAACTCAATGTGTTAATTATATTTTTAACATCTTTTAACCCTGAGACGTGTAGAAGCCTCATCTTTCCTGCTGTGCTGTTATGCTCTTTTCTCATAAGTTTATCTCCATTTTAATTGATTTTTTTTTAAAAAATTAGCATCTAAAGGTATTGTATTCTCATATCCCTCATGAAACCAGGATCCAAGATTCACATAAATTAATATAATACGTTAATCACGATTTTAGTCCTGCTGGCTTCTATGGTGACTAATTCTGCTGACGTGCAGTGCAATCCTATACATATCTGAACTAACACCACTTATCTAGTAAGTAGATATGAGTTAGTAGGTATGGTATTCCAAGTCTAGCAAGGTAATCCTGCTATGGTAATAGAGTAGACCATACTGCCAGTGACTCAATGGCAAGTATCAGGCCGCAGCTAACTAACCTGACAACCCTGAGAACTAGCGACCTTGACGAAGTCCACAGAAAGGGTGATGGTCCTCAAGTGGATTACATCCCACTTGAATCCATCTTGATGGAAGGCAGCAGCTTCATCAATACTGGCCTAGGGCTGATGAGGACTTTGCGTGTCAAAAGGCTTAGGACCAGAAAGTGACTGGCGGAACTAGATCCGTGGTATGGGGGTTACACTGCAATGCGGAAGGCAGGTGAAAGGCCACAGCATTATATTTGTGGGACAGTCTTCATGACTGATCACCATGATGATCACCAATATTTGAAATTGGATACAGCACAAGGAGAAGAAGGTATGGTATTGGAACCTTAATCTTTCTAGACCCAAATGAATTTCATTCCCATTTTACAGAGACTGGATGACTTGAATAGAAGTATACTATGACTGTTTGAAGATTCAAGAGGCATGCTCCTTCTAGGTTTCTGTATAGTTGGGATGGCTTTTATGTACTTGTCTGCACTGTTCCCAAGTATGAGATTACATTCTTTGTGCTACATCAGACTAATGGCACAGTACGCATTGTTCAACCTTTCAGCAAAATACTTAATTTGTGGAGTCCATTTCTATGATATTATTTTTAATAACCTAAAGAAGTGCAAAAAAAGAAAAAAGAAGAAGAAGAAGCAAAGAAACAATTGTTAAAGTTTCAAAAGCTTTTGTTCTGGCACTAGATTTTTCATCACTTCCAAATTAAAAAAAATCCTTTCCTTTTATTCCAAAGCCTTCTGAATTGAAATCGATTTTCCTCCTGCAAGTCTTGTTATGAATCATATGTTTACCAACCAGAAAATGACATTGAATTGATATGAACTGAACCATGTTGCAATATGGTATATAACATTGTTAGCTTTTTAATGATCATTTTTGACCTGAAAAGGTGCAAAGAATGGTCTTGTTCTTATTCTCTGAACATTTTCTATATAAAACTGCCAAATAAAATATGTGTATTATGTTTCCAGGCTTTCTCTTCATAGTGTGGCATTGCACGATTTTCATGCTATCAGCATAATCCTGAAAAAAGCACATCAATGTAGTCAGATATGGTGTGCATTAATAGTATGGGACCATTGTCACTTTAAAATGCTAAGATTACAAACACCAGATTATTTCTCAATTTAACATAGTAAGAAGGAAAATTGCCTGCTTTGCAGCAGTTTGTAGCGGTGTTTTGTGTTAACACTTCATCACTACCCTCTTATTGCTGTTCCTGGTGTTGAGTCTAATTACTAAGGATTTTTAGATACAGTACATCTCTTTCCTTTTTGCAACCACAGACAGTTTTAATTAAGTAATATTATGGATTCATTATACACACCCACGCATGTTCTTCACATTATTTTTCTTGATTACAGTCTACATGGTAGCAACTTTGGTTTGTGTACAAAAAACATAAATAATGAGAGTTGTGAAGAGTTGACTTTTTCAACTGAAACTGGCAAAATATTCCAGCTAGCATCGTTATATGTTCTGTTGCTCACCTCTGCAAAAAATTGGTGGTACAACAGTCCAGTTTCCCGTAAGTGTAATTCCTCGTTATTTAAGAGTACACTATATTACTTGTTTATTCCACATGGGAAACTAATGTTCAAGATTTTAAAAGAGGTGGACCCTAAAAAATTTTTGTGACTTACAAGCCTTTCTTTTAATGCAGGTTTTCTCAACTTAAGGCCTGTGGGCCAGATCCAACCCATGGAACCATTCCATCTGGCCCTCGACCTTGCTCTCACCACAGTCGCCACCGTCCTTGTCTCCTCCACTTGCCTTGGCATGTCCCTAACCCCGCTCCATAGCAGGGCATATGTTATAAGAAGGCTTACAACATGTGTCCTGCTACAGAGCAGCATTAGGGACATGCCAAGCCAAGCAGAGGAGACAAGGATTGAGGTGGGGACTGCAGAAGCAGAAGCATCAGACGCATGCGGTGGCTCGCATCTTTCTCTCACAGCAGGCCAGCAAGATTGCCCTTGCACTCTACTGAGGGGATCTCTGTAAATAAGGGAACTCTTTGAGTAATCAAATTTATTTCCCCCACCCACCAATCCCCCCAAAATTGGGATGTGTGAGGGGATCTGGGGGTACATTGTCCTTTAGTATCTCTGTTGTTAATTTATTGCTTGGAATTTGACACTGAATTCCATGGCCCCGGGCAAATTCCATTACTACTTGCAGCTGACTCTTCTCAGATAAGTCAACTTGTTGTTCTGGAGTCTAATCTTGGTAGACCCTAACTTCCTCAAATTTGCTGAATCTTTTTGCAGAGCTTGACTTTTTTTTAACTTTTTGGACTATGAAAACAATAATATTTTCTAAGCCATTGGTCATATTGGCTAAGGGAGTCTAGGAACTGTAGGCTTAAAAATTAAGTTATCAAAACTCTGGTTGTATATTATTTTTTAGAACTGAAACTATAAGACTCAATCTAAGACTCTCTGCTGCTCAGCATGGTGTGAACCAGGGATTCTCAACCTGTGGCCTGTGGGCCGAATGTGGCCCATGACACAATTTTATGTGACCCACCAAACCAGGAAGTGCCATTTGGTGGAGAAAGGGCAGAATGGCTGTCCAGCCCCCAAAGCTGACTGAGGGAGCATGACCTGGCCACAAGCTTAAAAAGGTTGAGAACTCCTGGTGTAAACTGTAAACTCTAGCTTTTGTCTTGGAAAGTATCCCATTTGAAACACAGATTCATTGTATTCTGGGGATGAAACCTTTAATGCCCTTAAGCAAAACTGCCACAATGCAGTTATAGTTAGTGTTTCATAGCAAAAAAAAAAAAGATCTTGAATGGGTATAATTTAGATAAAAGCTTTTTACAATTCAGTGTGGCCTCTAATTTGTAAGCAGATGTGATCCATTCATTTTAAGCCCTGTTTTATTTATCAGGTGTTTCAGAAGCCATAAAGAGAGATACCAATTCCTGCATTACTTATGTTTTGATAAATTCTTAAATGCTCTGCAAATACACATACACATACCGCATGCACAAGCTTGAGAAACTAAAGTGGAGGACTGTAATATTGGCGAGCAGCCTTTTGAACCAGTGGTATATATGAAATACTCCTTACGTAATCTGTGACAGCCATGTTCTGGAAGCAGAGAGATATCTACCTGCTTGGAGTTCAGATATGCTTTGAATCTTCATAAACTGGAGGCAAAATTCCTTAGTAATTGGAGGAGGGGGAAATACCCAAATTAAAAACAACCTGGAAAGCCAACTTAAATTTCATCTCCAGCAATGTGTGGAAAGAGATTGCTTTCTGAAATCAAGTACTATTGTGCTTGGTGCTGGAACTAATACAAATTAAATTAATAGTTATTCTTCATCACGTGAAATTTCAGCACAGCACATGGCTAAAATTGTGATTCAGAAACTATTTAATACAACTTAGTTCTGTTGAATTTTATTGAATAATCATGAACTGCAGTAATATACTTTTAAAACAAAACTCCAGAGAGTACACAAAATAAGTATTTAGTAATAATAGGAATTTTATGGTGAACCTGGCTCAGATGAGATTTACCCTGCCATCTCTCCATGCCAGCCTCCCATTCTTTAATCCTGGGGTAGGCAACCTATGGCCCACAGGCCAGATCCGGCCCACAGTACCAAATTAACCAGCCCATGCCCTCGCTCCAGCTTCCTCCACCACGGGAATCGGCCATGGACTCATTTATGGCTGTCGTAAACACATTTACGGCAGCCATAAACGGTGGAAGGACCACCAGTCCAGCCCCCTCAACTGTCTGAGGGAGTGTGACTCGGATCCTGACTTTAAAAGGTTGGCAACCCATGCTTTAGTCTTTAAATTCCTGGCAGGAAGTGATAATCCATGAATTATATTCATGGGGGCGGATCTTTATTTGCATCAGAAGCATTGCAATTAAAATAAACTCTAAAATGTAAGATTTTTAATTTAAAATATAGCATTTACATTATTTAAGATTGTCTCACCAGGTTATCCTGCTATGGTAATAGAGCAGACTATACTGTCAGCGACACTACACCGACCATTAAGCCATGGTTAACTAACTTGACAACCCTGAGGAAGTCCATAGAGAAGGGTGATGGTCCCCAAGTAAATTAAATCCCACTTGAATCCATCTTGATCGAAGGCGGCAGCTTCATCAATACTGGCTTGGGGCTGAGGAGGACTTTGTCTGCCAAAAGGGCTCCGGACTAGAAATCAACGCACGGAACTGGATCAGTGGTACAGATGTCATGCTGCGATGCAAAAGGCAAATCAAAGGTCACTGCATTATATTGCTCCAAGAGCAATCTTTATGGAGGGCTAAAGGAAGTGAAAAGATATTAGAAGTTTTTTTAAAGTTTAAAATTAATGTTTAAAAATGGTTATTAAAAGTTGAAAAAGTCTATAAAGCAAAATATTGAAGGGTTATTTTGAAATTTAACATGAAAGCTGATTTCTTTGCTCTAAGAAGCAGTGACGGGATGTCCCCGGTTCCATACGGTTCCCTGGAACTGTTAGGAACAATCCCGGAGGGTTCTCCGGGAGGTTAGTCAACTTTTGAGGCGTCCGGTTCCGGACGACTCACTGAAAGAATTTTTTTTTAAAAAAAATCAGAGCAAAAATGGCTCTAATTGACTGCGCATGTGCAAAAGCTCAATCTGATGTATTGCACATGCGTCAGATTGAGTTTCTGCCCATGCGCAGTCAATTGGAGCCATTTTGGCTCCAATTTTAATTTTTTTTCTTTCGGCATCGGAGCTGCACCTTTTCAGGGCAGCTCCGGCGGCGGCGGCGGCGGCACCAGCCCTCAGTTCCTCAGCCAGCGCGCCTTCCAAAGACCCCTCCCCAGCCTGCCTGCCCCCCTTGGGCGGCCCTGCCCGGGCGCGACGGCAGCATTGCTCACCGCGGTAACGCTCCAGCCCCGGCCTGGGACGCCTCCTCCTTGAGCAGCTTGGAGATCCCATTAGCCGGGCTGGGCTGGCTGGACCGGGCGCCCGTCAGGAGGAAGGACAGCATGGAAGGACTGGCTGGGCAGGAGCCTTTTCAGCCCGGCTGCGGCTATGGTGGCGCCTGCCGCGTTCGGAGGAGGAGGTAAGTGAGGGTTTTGTATTTGGGGTGGGTGGGCGAGTTATTTGTGTTTTGGGTGGGTGGTTGTATTTTTGTTTAATTTTTATTTTATTTATTTATTTTATTTATTCAAGTTATTTACGGGTTTGTGATGGTTGGGTGGTTGAGTTGAGGTTGTGTGTGTGTGTGTGTTATTTTTTATTATTATTATTATTTTTAGCCCCGCCCACAACGTCATGACATCAGCTCTGCCCATGACGTCATGACATTGGCCACGCCCATGACGTCAGTGACGTCATGGCGTGGTAGTAGATTTTTTGTCATCCCATCACTGCTAAGAAGGTATGCATATTTAAAGCTTTAAGAGTTAAAACTGGTGTCAAAACAGAAAAGCTACTGGTAACTAGCAACTCTGTGACTCTGGAGAGTTAAGTTTCCATTTTTGTTTTGAGAAGCCCATATAGCTAAAAGCATAGGAGTAGGGCAAAGATACAGGTAAAACCCAGTAATCCAACTGAGATAACTATTCTTTGTCTCAAACAAAGATATAAAAGTCTACTCGCTTCTGATAATACCACAAACAGCTTTGTATTCTAACTGAAGGTTCTCTTCCCTCCATTCAGACTAATTCCACATTGCTTAATGACTGCACCATAACTTTGTGTGACTTTTTGAACTCATCTTTTAAATAGAGGCTTATCTTTCAAACATTCTTATCAGAACTCAAGAGTCAGTGTTACCTAAACTGTTCATCCTTGGCAGCAATTGAGGGGAAAAAAACCTCTTCTAGCAATTACCATAAAACTGTTATCCCACCTTTAATGAAATTATGATCATGCAAACAAAGTGGAACCACTTCCCTGAAATAGCATTTGTAAGATCTATGTCACTTGGCAGGAATGGGGAAAATAAACAAAAATTAATAGGGCCTTCAAAATTTGGTGGCTCTTAAAGATTATAAGAAATATCATCCCATTTGTATAGGATTGCATTGTAACTTGACTTTTCAGTGTGAGAAATACATTTTGTTTTCATGACCCTGGTTCTCAGAAATCAGGGAACACAAAAGGTTATATTGGAACCCTATTCAGAATAAGCTGGAACTTGTTTCGATTATCCAGTCTTGTCATGGCTTGCAGGGACTCAGTAGAAGGTATCATTCATTTTATGAGACTGTCAAGAAAGATTCATGGCTAAAAGCATGGTGATAATCACCTAATATTTATGTGGTGTCAGACATCTAACAGGAATTCTGAGTCCCTTTGCAAACTTTATACAAAACTTGAATCATTAACTAGCTCTGCTTTTCAAGCACCTTTGGTTTTCCAGTACTTTGACCTTTAATAACAGTTTTTTCTCAGGTAAAAGGATTCCTAGATTGTTGTAACTTATTCTAAAGAAGAAACTCCTTTGCATTAATCTTTGTAAATCTCTGTATTTTGCTTTTGCAAAGAACCATGAAAAGCATTCCACAACATTGATGCTCTAGTTTTTTTATTTCAGTGAATGTTTTTTTAACACAAAAAGAAGTTATTTATTGCCTAAGATGACTGTGGAGGAATTTCCTTGGAAGCTAAACCTGGTCAAACTCTTTTATTTTTTTAAGGTCATATTTCTGAATAAAATATACCGGTAGGTTGAAAATATTTAGAAGGCACTTACTTCTTCTGAGGAATAATGAATGTGTCTCTTAAGTGTGCATAAAAATATTGCAGTGAATGAAATAACATTTATTTCCAGTATGATTGAAAGATCCCAATCTGGAATTTGGTCTAATATTCTCCAGGATAGTTGTCTGGTGGAAACATGTTTCTTGATGTCATAGTCTTAATATTGTTGGAGAGAGACCAAACAAAAACCTAGTCAGTCAGTCATGTCCTCGCAGCAAAAATTCTCTGCATGAGATGTTTTCTCCTGAGGCAGGTGTTCCCAAACTTTTTGTGCGATGGACTAGTCACGTGGTTGAGTGGGCTGGTCACATGGTTCCTCTTGCTGTAAATGCTTCTGTGAAATGCATCCGCAGTTGTTGCAAATGCATTTATGAAAGTCACAGGTGCATTTATGGCAGTGTTTACGGCAGGCACATTTATGCATTTACAGGTGCATTTTATAGCTGTCGTAAATGTACCCACTTCCGCTTCCGGTGGTGGTGAGGGCAGAAGCAGGCCACATGAAATGGTGCTGTGGGCCAGATCTGGCCTGCAGGCCATAGTTTGACCATCCCTGTCTTAAGGAAATCTCAGGAACCAGGAAACGTAGGACAATCTTTGAAAGTTTTGTGCTCTTTTTTTTCTGGAAGAAATGCCACATTGTGTAAAATCAAGACAATTTCTGCACAGAAAGACATTTTTCCTGTGTAGAATTCACTTGGAAGGATCAGGTAAAACATAAGGCTATGTGGAATTGTTACTTTTTTGTTGTTGGAAAGAGCAGGAAGCTGCACAGAATGCAGTAGGTTCCTGCATACAATAAAAGGCAAAAGGAAGGAAAGAAGGAAGGAAACCAGAATCTAATTTTTGTGAGGATCTTGAAAATCTTGCTGATGTAGGAGGAAGTCCAGGTGGGAAGTTTTGTTATGGGAAGACTTAGAAAATTACACAGGAGAAGTTTTGTGAATACTTATTACAGTATATTTCTCCATTTGGGTATTGCCACCAGCCTTGAATCTCTCCATTTTATCTCCCCTCCCCCTCCATCTAAAGCTCATTTTATCCTATTCCTGATTCCCTTTGCATTCCTCCCCCCCCCCCAATCCTACACACAATACTATAGAGTAGGCCCATGGTTTCGGTTAACTATGCCTGGAAAACAGTGCATGAAACATTTAAAAAAATATGTATTTCCAAGATGTAATTATAAGAACAAGGCACTAGAGGCCACTATATACAATGTAGTGTATAGGGTTCACTACTTTCCACAGTTTCATGTACTACCCTGTTTCCCCGAAAATAAGACATACCCATAAAATAAGTCATAGTAGGATTTCTCAGCAGTTGTGCAATATAAGCCATACCTCAAAAATAAGACATAGTGATAGGCATGGCTATGCAGTGTCCCGGTGGTAAAGAAGACGGGCACCCAGTGGCGTAATAAAAACAAGGCATCCCCTGAAAATAAGCCATAGTGTGTCTTCTTGAGGAAAAATAAATATAAGACAGTGTATTATTTTTAGGGAAACACGGTAGTGGTAGCCTTTGGAATTTCTCTCTTGAAAGGCTACTGCAAGCTTACTGTAAACTTTTTTCGTGCATATTCTTCACAGCATGAGCATTTTTCACTTGTACCTCATAATATACATGCTTTTTTCTTAGCAATTTTTCCCCAAACAAGGTACGTTTGTAAATTATTTCCTTAATATCTGCATTCTAGGTAACTCTCACAAAATATAGATTTTTATTTGAATTTTTAATTGGTCAATTGCAATGTGACATCTTCCAAAGTGTAAAGTAATTGTGTAATTACATTTTGGCTTGCATACTGGCCCAGGGCATGTGAATTAGTGAGGAAATGCTCATTCTATTCCCATTATTTTTGCAGTTGTTGTTTGCTACTGGTGATGTTTCCAGCTATACTGTAGGCTTCCGACATTTTCACGATATTTTTGTACTTTCTGATTGTCTTCTTCCTCCTTTTGGTGTAAATGTATAGCCAAAAAAAAAAAAAAGAATTTGTGACTCCAAAAGTTGGGATTATTATTTCTGTGATCCCTGACTGTTGTACTTGCTGGCTAAGCTAACAAGATTTCAATCAATAAAATATGATGACTTGTTTTTGCAGTATATAAATCTATTATCCCACCACCCCAACCCTCATAGCAACTGACATGTGGGAGTGTACGGCCTTAGATGTCCTGAGGAAACAGTCTATCTTGATGAGAACTGACAGTTTTAATTGCTTCATTTTGCATAAACAAGCAAAATGCATGCATTCCAAGATTTTTCTTTAAAATTGAAAGAGATTGTGGAGTTCCACACTGAGTAGTTTCCATTATGTTGTAGTATTTTGCCTGAGGCAAACTGAACAAACTGAGACAAAAATGAGGCAACTGTGAAATATGAAGGAAATACTCTGACTCATTTATATTGTTCTGGCATAGAAGCTCCTTAGAAATTTGGGTCAAAATAAAAGCAGAATGGTAAGAATGTATGCCGTTTCTGCTGCATGATGCAAAAGAGAATGGTATCTTGTGTTTTTATCTTGTATTCAAGAGCTGTGCTATGTAGTCCATGCTTTCTATAAGAAACATTGCTAGTGTTGTCACTTCCCTTTACATATCTCACCCCAGGGTAGGGCATTTCTTGCTGAAGTTTCACTTTTAAAAAAAATACTTGGCACAATATTATGTACTTGCAATGATGCTGTGCTTCTTAACAGTTATTGCTACTGTAAGATACATGGACTGAGAACCTGGCATCTCAATGATTGTCCACAGGGTAGATTTGGAGTACTGTAATTCAGAAAAGTACTTTTCCTAAACCCTGTGAAGAAAGAAAAGTGACTTTTAACCCTCCTGATGTTTAGGATGATAATTCCCATGAGTCTGAGGCAGTATAGTAAATTGTTGTCTTGTACTGTCGATGCATCTGTAGGACACTAGATAACCTATCCTTAGTCTATGAAAACCTGCACGCTTTCACTGTTAGCAACACAGTATTCTTAGATCTGTGCTAAATATTTTTTATAATTTAGGTGTTGGCTATCTGGTGATGTCTGTGTATAGCAGGAGTTCTCAACAATTTCAAGTTAGGGGCCAGGTCACGCTCCCTCAAACAGTCTGGTGGTCCAGCCGCCACTGGAATTGGCCATGGACTCATTTACGGTTGTTGTAAACACATAGTCGTAGGTTGAGAACCCCGCTGTATAGAGTCACCTCTTAGGTTGTTGAAAGAAGGTGTTCTCTTGACAGAATTCTATTAGCCTTTTTCCTGCATCATATTGTACTCCAAGGCCAAGCATGCCTGTTATTCCAGTTACCTTTTGACTTTCTACTTTGGCATTCCAGTCTCCTATGATGATAAAGACATCTTTTTTGGTGTCAATTTTAGCAGGTGTTGTAGGTCTTCATAGAACTGGTTGACTTTGGCTTCTTCTGCATCAGTAGTTGGGGTATACACTTAGATTACTGTGATGTTGAATTGTTTGCCTTGAATTCAGACTGAGCTCATTCTGTCATTTTTGAGAATGTATTGCATTACTGCTTTTCTCACTCTTTTATTGACTTTTCTTATTCTAAACCAGGGGTGCCCAAACTTTTTGGGCTGCGAGCCATTCACATGATTCAACAGGGTGGTCATGTGGTTCCTCCCACTGGAAGCAGAAGTAAAACATGCCCACGTATGTGCAAAATGATGCCGTAAATGTGCTCACAGCTGTCGCAAATGTGTTATACTGTGCATGTGTGGGGCTTCCGGGAGCAGCAAGGGTGGTGTGGGCTGGATGAATTGGCATCAGGGGCTGAATCTGGCCCATGGTCCGTAGATTGAGCACCCGGTTGTAAACCAATCAGTTGTTCCATGTACAGTATAGTTTTCTTTAATGTTTCTGATACAAACAAGGGAGAATTGAGGTCAGTGTTCTAATCAACTACAGTATTTAGCTTCCTGAGCCATTGGTATTTTTCATGCCACCCCCGCCCACGGCCCTCCTGGCCCAATATCTAATGCCAATCTACCCTCTATGCCTCCCCACTAATTTCTTAGACATACTGTATCTAGGAGGGTGGAACAAATTCTTGTCTGGCTCCTTCGTAACCTAGTCAAGTATATACTGGTGTAGGCTGAATAAAGCCATTTGTTAACTTGTGTCACTGTTGGAACTGATGAGCAGATGACAGGTGCATATTGAATGAGAAGAGGAATGCATTGAAAGCTTTTTTTAATAATAAGGTAGATACATAAACCTTGTCATTTGGATGATTTGCTGCAAAATAGCTAGGTACCCCAAGGCCTATAGGCTACAAAGGGGGATTGGCAAATACTGACAAGCTTGTAGTGTGCTGTCAACTTTGATTCTAATTTAGTGCTGCAAAAACTCAGCCTTATATTAATGCAAAAAATATTTGAAATAAATAAATTACACATTTATATTTAGTGTGTTCTCCCACTCCAGCCTCACCTGAGAATTAGATCCCTGTGAAGGGATCTAATGTATTAATTTACGTTTTTGTGCTTTGTTTTATGTTGCCTGTATTTAACTCTGTTTTGTAAATCAAGTATTAGATGCAGAGGTAATGACTTCCTGATGAAAAAGGCTTGACTTTGGAATATCATTTTAGAGTATTTCAAAACAGGAGGCTTAATTTGGCTTTCCCTTAATTCAACCTTTTTAAGTGGGGCCAGGTTACGCTCCCTCAGATAGCTTTGGGGCTGGATGGCCATTTTGCCCATACTCCACCACATGGCACTTCCTGGAGTGGTGGAGGTGGCAGGAGCCCGCATGAGATGGTGCCATGGGCCGCATCCGGCCCACAGGCTGCAGGTTGATAATTCCTGATTTAACCAGTAGCTTTTAATATAAGATATGCATTTTCAAAAATGTGCATTTGAAATCTATTCCATTGGAAATCCAAAATTTTCAGATGTAACTCTCCAATAGCAGGAAAGAAGTTAAAAGGTACTTTGGAATTCTCAAGTGTAAACAGTCTCTTTAGCTCACACTGTAACATCATAAATAGGAAGAAAAACAGCAAATAAGCTCCAGTGAAGAATTTTAGAAGAAAAGCGGAGATTCTTCAATTTGTATTCCTGTTGTGTCATTTGTGTTGTAAGACTGTGGTAGCTTAGTGGTTAAAACAGTGAGCTTGAAGACTGGAAGGTCAGGGTTTGATACCCAAGTGCTGCACTTCCATCTCTGTCCCAACTCCTGCCAACCTTGCTGTTGTTCAGTCGCACAGTCGATTCCCACCCTTTGCGACCACATGGACCACTGTCCGCCAGGCACTTCTGTCCTCCACCATCCTCCTCAACTCGCTCAGTTCTTTACCCATTGTCTCTACAATACCATCTAGCCATCTCATTTTTGGCCGCCTCCTTTTTCTTTTGCCCTCCACCTTCCCCAGCATTAAGGCTTTCTCAAGTGAATCCTCTCTTCTCATTTGATGTCCAAAGTACTTTAGCTTCATCTTTACTATTTGACCTTCAAGGGGGCAGTCAGGGTTGATTTCTTCTAAGATTGACCTATTTGTTCTCCTTGCTGTCCAGGGGACTCTCAAAACTCTCCTCCAGCACCACATCTCAAAGTCATCTATTCTTCTGCGCTCAGCTTTCCTAATGGTCCAGCTCTCACAACCATACATTGCCACTGGGAATACCATTGCTTTGACTTTTGTTTGCAAGGTGATGTCTCTACTTTTCACTATGTTCCCCAGGTTTCTCATCGCTTGCCTCCCAAGAATCAGTCGCCTTTTTATTTCATGGCTGCAACCATCTGCAGTGAGCTTTGATCCTAGGAAAGTAAAGTCTGTCACTGCTTCTACTTCTTCCCCATCTATTTTCCAGTGACTGATAGGGCCTGTTGCCATTATCTTGGTTTTCTTTATATTGAGTCTCAAGCCAGCTTTTGCACTCTCTTATTTCAACCTAATCAGGAGCTTCTTTAGGTCCTCCTCACTTTCTGCCAGGGTGGTAGAAGTTTGAAAACAAGAAATTGCAAGTAGATAAACAGGTACCACTTTGGTGGGAAGGTAAACAACATTCCATGTTTAGTCATGCCTTCCATGTGTCCACGGTAACATCTGCAGACGCAGACAGCACTGGCTCTTTGGCTGTAAACAGAGATGAGCACTGAACACTAGAGTCGGGTATGACTGGCTTTCAAGCAAGGGCAATTGTGTCATGCTCTCCCTAATAATTTGTTCTCTGGAAGAGTGTGACATTGTGATTGGATTGATACAGTGTCCCAAAGATCACCACATGTAGGAAAAATGGAGAATTGTAGCTAAATGTACTTTTATGTACAAAATATTCATTGCAAAATTTTACAAAATATTGTTTACGTGTTGGCTACCTCTTTTTACACACACAAAGCCTCTTCCCCACACATGGTGAATAGGTCCCAAGATATCTACTATTATGCAATTGTTCCTATTTATGGTGGCTTTTGGGACCCCCCATATAGTTCACTTACCAAAAAATTAAACATTGTATGGATATGAAGTCTCATACTACATAATTATAAACTAATCTTTATTTCATGGTGAATAACCTTTTGATGATAAAGTGTCTTTAATAGAAGAACTTGTTCTGTCCCTATGCTGCAATTACCAATGGGAGCAGACACTCCTATTGATGGCAGTGTCAGGCTGGCAGTTTCCTTCAGGGTTGTAGCCAAGAAAGTAAGAATTCAACCTCTTCTTCCCACATAAAGTCATCCTAATAAAATTGTATTGTCCAACTTCAGGCCTATGAATAAATGCCTTAAATTTCCCAAAAACCACCACAGATAATGTGACATGTAGAAAGTTCTCGATGGTTCTGTTCATCATTCTTTGTTCTTTCAAAATTTAAAATTTCAGTACATATTTTTCAGCAGTGTTAGAAGTGAAATGAAGAATTAGAGAAAGATGGATTGCCTGACCAGAGAAAGCAGCCAGGGCAGTGATGGCAAACCTTTTAGAGACCGAGTGCCCAAACATTGGGGCAGGCCAAACTGTGCTGGGGGGTGAGAGGAAGCACTCCCATTGGGCTGCTGGGCAGAGTGACAGGGTGAACTCTGCTGGGACGGCAGTGCTTGTGCCCACAGAGAGGGCTCTGTGTGCCCCCTCTGGCACATGTGCCATACGTTTGCCACCACTGACCTAGAGCAACTAGAAAGCACCTCCGTTATTTCAGATTAACATATTGTGTACTATCTATGCTGAAGACATTTGGGCAACTCCTACCTCACTTTGTGGATGTTCTCAAAGAAATTTAGAATTATTGTTGGAATTGTTTCTTCACATACAAGTAACACCTTTTATTCTCAGAATTATGAAATATCTGTTTAACCAACGGAGTGTCACACTGAGATTAGAAGAAAAGGAATAACTTGATAGAAGACTGGAAGTAACTTGATGTGATGGAAGTATTACTTCTTTTTGCTAGTTGAACTAATACTGAAATTTTCAGTCAGGTACTTTCTAGTGTTCTAGTCAGTTTAAAGAAAATGAGCAATAAAAACAACAGAGGCAAAAAGAAGGCTTGTACTTATAATAAAAGGACTTTTGTTCTTTCCTATCCAGTCTTCTTGTTTTCAATACATCATAACCACTAAATAGTTGTTAAAAATTTAAACAAATGCTTTCAGGGTTTCCCCCCACTGACTTATCTCTGCATGTTACTTATTTCCAGTAAGTCATAATCGGCTTATGAGGAATCATTTTCCAAGCAATGAAATAAGTTTCCAGCAATGTCATGAAGGAGAAGGATAGTAGTTTTGTGAGAAGAATCAACAAAAGGAAGCAAACAAAAAAAGAACAGATGTGGGGATGAATTGGGGAAAGAAACAGCAATATAAAATAATGAGAGAAATGTTAAACTAGTGGGAGAAGGTTCAAAGATACACTCAAAGCTTTAATGTAAGATCCATTAATCCATGTATCAAGGCAGAAGGGGAAAAGGTGCTTCTTTCATTTAACTGTGAGATTTAACAAGCTGAGTCCAAAACGTGGTTTTGAGAATCTGAAGCTGTGTTGTCAATTGCTTTGCAAAGCATGATGGAGTAGGTTTTGGAAATAACACAACCAGTGGTGTGCTCCAAAAAAATTTACTACTACACTGTGGGCGTGGTATGGTGGGAGTGATTGGAGGAAGCCCTGTGTTGCACCCGAATTAGGACTACTTTATTTCAAAACTTGGATGGGTGGAGGGCAACAAGAATTTCTGCTACCGGTTCTGGCAAACTGGTGTGAACCTGCTGATGTCCACCACTGAACAGAGCCTTAGATGTCTCTACGGAAAGGCTTAATGAATTTCATCTACCTTTATTCTTTGTGTCTAGCCAAAGAGGGTCCCTGTGCTTATTTGTAGACGTTTCTGTTCCTTTGTTCAGCAAACTGATTTGCCAACTGCTTGCATTGCCTAAAGCCTCCCTTCCAACTAAACTTCTACTCTCAATGATGTTCTAAGATGCTTTTTTCCTTGGCTGAAACTCTCCAGTGCTGTTTTAAGACCTAGCTGTTCAATTTCCCACTGGCGTTTTACTCAGCGGAATCTTCACCCATTATAGTACTATCGGACAATCTTTTTGTTTTCACACAGATCAACAAAATCCTCATCTGCAGGAAATATGCATCTAATCCCAATTTCCTGTCTAATATCTTTTAGAGTCCACCTCCTTCCAAGTTAAATGTCAGGATCTGCATATTTAAATCTACCCCCCCCCCCCAATTCTGCTTCTCCCTCTGCCTCTGATGCTTAGATGGCTATCAGTATTAGGATTTTCATCTCAAATGGTGGAAGTAGGTGATTCATATTGTGGTTAGGTCTGAAAGTCTGCAGTGGTTTAATAGTAATAGGCTCTATTTTGATTCTGGTATGTAATTTACATGTCTGAGTAACATTTGAGGATGTGCATAAAAATAACATTTGGGATTCCTTCGTTTTGAGATGCTGAAATTATTGAATGTCAGAGGCTCTATATTGGAACTTATAAAAGAACCAGAAACTAAAAGAGCACTGTCCATATCCTCCTCTTCCCATTTAGGTAAACCAAAAGCACCCATCCATAGTAATGTTAACTTTTGGACTAGAACTCCAGAATCCCTCAACCAGGAAATCTAAGAATTGTATTCTCAAATATGACTTTACCCTGGTCTCATTACTGTACAGTTGGATACATTGCCATCTTAACCTGCCAACAGTCCTTTCTGAACTTGTCTAAGATTAAGCCAGTGGTTCCCAATCTTTTTTTAACCATGCCCCATCTAAGCATCTCTAAAATCCTGGTGCCTCCCCCAGCCCCCAACCCGTGACATATAATTCTTATTCAAAAACTGAACTCCTATTTATGTGGAGGAAGACTAAAAGGCCATTAACTTGGTCTAAACAAGCTTCCAAAGAAACCTACTATTAATAACTCATTCTAAAATAGCCTCCTTTTTTAAAAAAAATTACCCCCCTGTAGGACATGTACCCCATGTTAGGAAGCATGGGATTAAGCTCTACTGAACACAGTAAAATTTACTTTTCAGTAAACATGCATAGGTGGCTGGATAGCTTAGAGATTTAGGTATCTTACTCTAGAGCTAGAGTTTAAGAGTTTGAATCCTTGCTCTGCCACTTGAGAAAAGAGCCAACCTTTACAGCTATGGGTGAAGTGCACAATCCCAGGATGTATCCAGAAGAACGGAATAGTAAACCACTTCTAACTACTTCAAATGAAAAGAGAGGATTCACTTGAGAAAGCCTAGATGCTAGGAAAGGTGGAGGGCAAAAAAGAAGGGGGAGGCAGAAAATGAGATGGATAGATGGTATTGTAGACACAATGGGTATAGAGCTGAGCAGGTTAAGAAAGATGGTGGAGGACAGAGGTGCCTGGAAGGCAATGGTGCAATGACTTGATGGGACACAAGTATTCGGTATTACTAAACATGGATAAGATTTTTTGGTTAATAATTGTGGCCTGATGCTCCCAATGCTGTTGCAATAACACCAGTCTGATTCAAGTCAGCCTGTTGTCTCCTGATCTTGCAGGGCCAGTTGTACCAGGGAAGATCACCTTAGGTCACTTGCAGCTATTATGTGAGTTACGTAGGATAGGCTCCTTTTTTGTTTGTATGTTCAGCCAACTGGGTTGAATAGGTTCACACTGCTTTGAAGTATGAGCAAAATTGTCCTGCATTTCAGTCTTGTTTACCTTTGCTGATTCTGCTGATGACTGAATTCACGGGCTGAATGAACAGGTTGGTGACTGAAGTAGCCAATGACTTGGCAAATGGGATGGTAAAATAAACTTCAGTGAAACCCGGCCGACATAATTGAAATGGAATTTATGAAGGAATAGCTCTGGAAATGAACACTGATGTAGCATGGGACATATGTTTCTATAACAAGTAGAGATATTGGGAAACACATTGATTAGGAGAGTGCCATATCTATCTATCTATCTATCTATCTATCTATCTATCTATCTATCTATCTATCTATCTATCTATCTATCTATCTATCTATCTATCTATTATTATTATTATTATTATTATTATTATTATTATTATTATTATTATTATTATTATTATTATTAAATTTATTTATCTATCATCTTCCGTTGTTTATTTGCCTGTTTGCAAAGTTTTCCAGAATGGCTAATTACAATCACTAAGTAAGTCCCAGGCTTACAGTCTAAAAAATGTGACATGAAAGGGGGGAAATCGATGGGGAAGAACAAGACATCAGTTGAGGACCAAGTATTCAGAGATTTAGAGGGAATGGGGATCTGAAGTTCAAATCAGGCCAGGTTATCCTGCTATGGTAATAGAATAGACCATTCTGTCAGCAACACAATGTCAATTGTCAGGCAGCAGTCAACTAACCTTGATAACCCTGAGGACTAACAACCTTGGGTGGTGAAGTCCATAGGAAAGGGTGATGGTCCCCAAGTAGATTAAATACCACTTGAATCCCTCTTGATGGAGGGCAGCAACTTCATCAATCCTGGCCTGGGGCTGGGGAGAATTTTGTGTGCCAAAAGGGCTCAAGACCAGAAAGTGACTCGCTCGGGGAACTAGATCAGTGGTAGGAGTGTCACACTGTGATGGAGAAGGCAAATGGAAGACCACTGCATTGTATTGTTCCCAGGACAATCTTGATGACTGATCATCATGATGATAGCCAGTATTCAGAGTCAGATACTGATCTTCAAGAAGAAGATGAGGCAAGCCCATTGGAGAGAAAGACTGGAGGATACTGAAGAATGTATTTTGGGAAGGTGGTGTTGGAATAAAGCACAATTTCAAAATGATCACCAATATTCGGATTTGGATATGGCAGAAGAAGAATATAAATCTGCCTCTTCAATTCTTTATGAGTTCTTTTCTGTTCTATCCAAGCCTTTTTCTTTTCCAGACTACTGTTGTTTGTTTCTGTACATTTCCATTTTATTCTTGCATTTCTTTCTCCTTTATTTGGTTGCTTTGTTTTGTTAATTTCTCCTGTCTTTTCCCCTACCCCTGTTCTTTCCCCTACCCCCTCTCTTTCTTATCCACAGGCATTGCAGTGCATGTTGGTCTCCCTCCATTCAGAACTTGACATTCAAAGGTACTTGATGAAAATTGAATCCTCTCAGAGAGTTAGTACTATATTTTCTTTTCCTACATTTTCCCTTAGTTTGAGCTTGCTGTATTGTCTTGGTCTTAACAGTGTGAAGTTTGCATCACTGTCCCTAAAATTGTCCATGGTTACATCTGGACTTGCATGAGTTTTTTAAGTTTAAGTTTGTGGGGGGTTTTGTAGAAAAGTACAGTAAAACATCACATAAAGAGCACCTCACTTAGAGACTAACTCACTTAAAGAGCAGAATTTTCTCTGAATGGTCACTTCGCTTAACAACTGAAACCAACCAAAAACACACTTAACAATTAAATTGGGGTTCACAATCCCCCCCCCATCAGAAGTCACAATTGGTGACTTACAGTGGTGTTTCTCTTAAAGAGCAAACTCGCTTAAAGAGCAATCCCATGGAACACATTATGCTCTTTAAGTGAGGTACCACTGTATATGAATGTTCTTCATCACATTCGTTTGAAAGTGCTGAGTTTTTGTATGAGAAGCTACAGCATGTCCAAAAATAGCATGGAAAGGATGTGGAAATAGTCTCTCTACCACTGCATTTTGAGAAGTGCACAATTTCAGTAATGCGAAAGATGTTCCCTTGTGTTATATGTATCTGACTGTGTTGGACTGTTAAGATACAGCAGGGATTCCCAACCTTTTCAAGCCTGAGGTCGGGTCACACTCAGTCAACTTCAAGGGCCAGATGGTCATTTTGCCCTGAATACATGACAGGAGCAGCTATTTGGTCCCAATAGCATCTAAGGGGTGGCAATTTTTGTTTCTTGACTTCCCTTGGAGGCGGCACTTGAAATGGTGGCATGGGCCATATTTGGCCCTTGGGCCTTAGGTTGAGAACCTCTGATATACAGGAAAGATGCCAAAGGGCATTGGATTAAATAGTATATGTGTTTTACAAGGAATTTCAAACATAAGTCACCTCAGCCCCTGTCCCTGGAAGGCATTTTATCTATGCTTCCTTAAAATAACAGTGATTATTCTTAAAAGAAAACAGTATATCATTTGAGCAGTAATTAGTTTGATTTTTTCAAGGGCAGGCTTGAATCTGAGAATCCATATGTTATCTTTACCTTTTGCAAAACAATAAGCAACACAAGCACAGATCCTTTTGTTCTCTTTTACTTTTCTCATATGTCTTTTGGATTAGTTTAATTTAATTATGTGCCATCAAGTTGATTCCAACTTATGGTGTCCATTTCCAGAGTTTTCTATGCATAGAGTACTCAGAGGTGATTTATTTGTGTTCAGTTATTCTTTTCCCCAAAGGTCTACATAATAATATATTTTTACATGCCTTTTTCTGTTTTTCATTTATTCTTAAGGAACTCTTGTCAGTAAAATTCCTTAATAAAGAAATTAACAATAATTAATTCAGGAATTTGCTCAGGATGTCTCCCTTTCAAAACTGTACAGTGAGTTATTATTTTATTTATCGTCACTTGTATACTCCCAGAAATGTAGATAGCTCTGATAATATTATTGCTTCATTTTTAATAAAGACTTTGCTTCTGCTGATGCTGCTGAGAAGCTGTGAAGTATGTCTACAACACAACATATAACAGTGGTGGCAAATTTATGGCATGCATGCCAGAGAGGGCACTCAGAACCCTCTCTGTCGGCACGCACGCCATCGTCCCAACATAGAGTTTGCCTCGCCCTTTTGCCCAACAGCCCAATGGGAGTGTTTCTTTCCTCCCCCCAGCACAGAGTTCACCACTCCCCTTGCCCAAAAGCCCAATGGGAGCCCCTCCTGCCCCCCAACACAGAGTTTGTTCCGCCCCTCTGCAGCACGAACAACAGCGTGTTGAATTTGGGTATTCAGTCTCTAAAAGGTTCGCCATCACTGACATATAACCTCTTTCTTTCTGTGTTGGGGGTGTTATTCCAAATGGACGACACAACGTAGCAAATGCTTAGAAAGAGACACAGATGTAGACTCTTGGGACTCTTGTCAGTAAAACTGATTTATTAAGAGCTATCCTGTGGAATGTAAAGCTAGGTTTTATTAATTCTTCTTTAAAATGATAGATAATTCCCAACCAAAATTGCTTTGTGTCTCAGTAGTTCAATCTGTAATGAGACATTATGCTCCTGCATTTCTTGAGCTGTTTTCAATCGAGCTTGGAGTATGGTATGGTATTGTCTGTCTCTTTTCCCTGAAAATCATCAAAGAGAATTGTCAT
Source organism: Furcifer pardalis (assembly GCA_030440675.1). Taxonomy (NCBI): domain Eukaryota; kingdom Metazoa; phylum Chordata; class Lepidosauria; order Squamata; family Chamaeleonidae; genus Furcifer; species Furcifer pardalis. The sequence goes on from CP126897.1 coordinate 92,127,925, forward strand.
TTCACTAAACAAGTAGATAAATAGGTACCACTTTGGTGGAAAGCTAACAGCATTTTCTGCATTCTAGCATCTAGTTATGGCTGCCACATGACCATGGAAATGCAGACATCGCTGGCTTTTTGGCTGTAAATGGAGAGGAGCACCAGTTCCTAGAGTCAGACGTGACTGGCTTTTGAGCAAGGGGGTCATTTATCTTTACTTAAATGTGTAACCTGAGATAATAATAATTTTGTGTCAGAAATTATTCTGGATTGAAAGAATTTTTGCTGGAGAAACTCTGCTCAAGGGACGCCCGAATGAGGTTCCTTTCATGTCCCCAACATCTTTTCCCACAGAAGTGGTCCCTTTTTATCTACTTGCAATATCTTGCTTTTGATCTGCAAGGTTGGCAGGAGCTGAGACAGAGACGGAAGCTCACTCCATCATGCGGTACTTGGGCCTCGAACTGCTGATTTGCCAGCCTTCCCACTAACAAGGTGAACTTCTTAACCACTGAGCCACTACAACCCCTGCCCGAGATAAAATATTCTTTTCTTCTGCCTTTCTTATTTTCTATAACTTCTCTGCAGAAGAGCCAATAAGGAAAAGTAACTGTAAAAGTTTGCTAAACCCTGTATTTCAGTAATTTTAGAAGTCCTGTTTGCTGGAGTTTAGAACTGAGTGACCAGGCTTAGTGGAGTTATCTTAATTATTTCTCAAATGATTAATTCAGTTCTCAAACCTTTATTGTCATTAAAATTGGCCATGGCTGAAATCCCAAGGTCTGTGCATTGAGGCTTTTCCTCTTTCTTGCTAATCCCAGCACTTCTCTACCCATCCTTGCAACCAGAGAGCAAGAACTGGAGCTCTAAATCAGGAAGTCCCTGAATGTCATTTCCTTAGACATACAGAGCTGCAAGACCTTGGAGAGAATACTTGCAACAAGGAAAGCCCTCCTTCCTCCATATATCAGCTGGGTTGCATACAGGAATTTATATTTTTTGGAATAGTAGCCATGTTAGTCTGTGGTTCAGGCATATCAGAAAACAAAAACATAAAAATAAAAACCTGATTGGATCTCAGCCTATAATAAACAACACAAAAGTTTTTCCGAACCACAGGTGTAGCCCAAGGGTTCCCAGCCCACGGCACTGTTTCATCCAGCCTGTCACCGACACACCCAGAAGTGGGAGTGAACGCCTTTATGCATGCATGGATGTGTCTTACGTCAGCCATAAAATGCACCCATGCGTGTGTAAATGCACCCGTGACTCATAAACGTGGAAGTGGCTGCATTTATGACAGCCATAAATGTTCCCACTTCCAGGGGGCGTGGTCTGGCCCACTCAGCTGTCCGGAGGGCATGGTCAGACCTGTGGCGGAAAAAGGTTGGGAACTAATGTACTTCCTTGAAACTTTTTCCTTTGCCCATAGATGCATGCTCATCGACCAAAATGGGGGTGTCTCATATCAAAGAAAGAAAATTCTGGGGTACCTCCTTGCCATAATCCTGAACCTTCTGTCCACCTTATCTTCCTGGGTGACACAAATCCACTTGTTTGGATTAGCCCCCTACTTGCCATCAAAGGCCGTTAAGGAAGCACCGTCTGTCTATCCAATGGCAAAGTCCTGCGATACTAAAGAATATGTTCCTAGCATTTGGAATGTGAAAATAATTGACAGAAATGCTATTCAATCAGTATGATATTCTGTCATATTAATCATCATGATTGATTGCTTCTACTTGAACAAGAGCAACAAAATGATGGGAACGAAGTGGAGGCAGCAAGCTGTCCCAATCTATGGAGCAGCCGCAAGGGGAAATTGTGGAATAATTCTCCCAGTGCGTTTTGCATTCCACTGCACAATTTCCCCCTCTGCAGCTTTCTTTAGCTTCATTAACCTGAGTTTCCTGCGTGTTGTTGTTTTTGTGTGTGTGTGTGTGTGTTTGTGAAATGATACATTTATTTTTTTTCCCTCCTTGTGGCCCCCAAAACCAATGTTCATTGAATATTGCACATTTCAAGCTTCTCCCTCGTAGCTTGAGAATGAAATAATGATACATGGCAAAGAAAGATGAATTATAGCATATCCAGCTGCTGAGTGTTCAGATTTTCTTTCCCTGAACTTCAGTCTGTTTCTGTTTTTACAGATATAAAATCTTCAACATTCATGAAAAGCAGGGATGCCCAAATTTTTTGGGCCGCAGGCCGGCCACATGGTTCAGCGGGCCAGTCACATGTGTCCTCCTACCAACAGCAGAAGTAAAACGTGCCTTGCAGTCTGTTTTGCAACAGAATGAGATAGATTTTTAAGCTGCCATTTTCTCTGCTTAAACCAGGGGTGCCCAAACTATATCCTGCAGGCCAGATCTGCCCCCCGATGCCCTGGAAGTGGAAGTAAAACACGCATGTACAGGAGTGTTTTACTTCCGCTTCTGAGGGTGGTGCTGGCCAGATGAATTGGCACTGGGGGCCATATCTGGCCCATGGGACATAGTTTGGGCACCCCTGGTGTAAAGCTGTTTTCTGTGTCTTTCCCCATGTATGTTCTCATTCAGAATAAAAGTTAGTTTAATGAATATATGGAAGCAGAATTTGGGAAAGTTACATTTATTTTTATTTTGTTTGGACTGTATCTCGTAGTACCACCACCACCACCACCACCACCACCACCACCCGGCCATTTCCAAACTCTTTGGGAAAGAAAGGCAAAGTAAAGATTGGCTATTTCTTTTACTGGAGGCAGACCAAAGGAAAACATTTTAACACAATGGTTCCCAAACTTGGAATCCCAAAAGTTCTTGGAATGTGGCTCCCAGAAGCTTTGACCATCTGCTGAATGGTGAGCTTTAGACTGCCCGATATTTACTGCCTTCACAAGGGTAGGTAAAGTTAGAGGTAGCCCTTGCTTGAAATCCAATTGTATCTGACTCTAGGGTTCAGTGCTCATCTCTGTTTATAGCCAAAGAGCCAGTGCTGTCTGTGTGTTTGCAGACATATATGTGGACACGTGGCCGGCATGACTGAACACTGGAGTGCACGGAACACTGCTTACCTTCCTACCGAAGTGGTCCCTATTTATATACTTGCAATATTTTGCTTTCGAACTGCTAGGTTGGCAGGAGCTGGGACAGAGACAGAAGCTCATTCTGTCTTACAGTACTTGGGTCTTGAACTGCTGACCTTCCAGTCATCAAGTTCATTGACTTAACCACTAAGCAGCTGCAGTCCCTCACAAGATCAGAGAACCACTTAATAAAACATAGAACCCAATAGATTCCACATTTTTCTGGTGGTAGAATTAGTATTGCAGTCAAAGCCTTGGTTATTCTTAGGAATATGAAGATAACCCAGGCAGCTTTTGCTACTGTGCTCAGCCCCATGGTGCATAACTGAGTTGAGAATAGTGAGGTAAGGGAGATGATTGAAAATTAGATTGGTAGAATGAAAGAGGCTTTGGGTACATCTAGCATAGTGATGGTGAGTCTTTTAGAAACCAAGTGCCCAAACTGAAATCTCAAACCTACTCATTTATCACAAAGTGCCAACACAGCAACAGAGGAGAGAGAAAAGGCTCCCATTAGACTGCTGGGCAGAGGGTGGGGGAAACTCTGTGCTGGGGGGAGGGAGGAAACACTCCCATTGGATTGCTGGGCAGAAGGCTGGAACAAACTCTGCTGGAGTGACCACATGGGTGCCCACATAAAGGGCTCCGAGTGGCACCTCTGGCATGCATGCCGTAGGTTCGCCACCACTGATCTAGCAGAATATAGGTCAGAGTTCACTTCAATAGGGCTGGCCCTCCCATGGGGTATCATGAGACAGCTACCTAACACAGAGATTTGTACAATCATGAAAACATGGAAATTTTATCTCTTAGGATTGCAGTTCTACCAGGAAATGAGTAGGTATGAGACATTCTTCCCCAGCTACCAAATTAACTTGTCTAGGTTAACAGAGCACACTTTAACCTTGGAGGTAAAGAATACAATTAGCTGTTTCTCAGATGGCAAAATATCTTTGGTTGGCCTGTATTATCAAGTACTCTGTGTAGTGATGGGGGGGGAGGGGGGAGGGTTTTTTCCCTACCAGCCTCATCTCTGAAAAGAGATGCCAGTGCAAGAGAGAAACTCCCCAAACAATCTGTGCGACTGGATATCTTTATGTGGTACTGATAATTTTAAAAAATAGTTTTCTATATTTTTGTGTTTTAATAGACAATCCAGGATATGCTCCTTCCATGAGTGACAGTGTAATATATAACATAATATAAATGTGCAGTATATTAGGGGAGAAAGTTATGAGATAGGCAAGTAGAAGGGATTGTAATAAAGATGATAAATGGCTGACATTATTAGAATAATGTCACAATTCATTGATCACTGTAGAAACTTAGTTTTAAACATGTCATATGTGTTATAAGAAATATTTTAGTCACGTAATTTTTCTCTTGGGTGCCAGAGGATAAGGTAGCTAGTTGGCATTGTTGATGCAATGGGCATAGATCTGAGTGGGCTGCGGAAGATGGCGGAGCCTGGCATGTAGTGGTCTATGGAATCGCAAAGGGTCAGACTCAACTGAACAACAACAGCAACCTCCTCCTCCTTTTGTATTATTTGTGACAGGATTCAGTGGAGTATTCAGTGTTAGGAAACACACTGTTTTTCTTTGGAAAGTTTTCCTTTTTAAAGGATACAGTGCTGTAAAAATTATTTTATGTTATTTTTGGTCTTGCATTAAAGATAGATGAACATCAATACAGGTCACCCCTTACATCCATGGGGTGGGGGGATACATTCCAGGATCTTCCACAAATACCTGAAACTGTGGAAAGCAGTGAACCCTGTATTTCAGTACACATACTGGAGTCATACAAGTGTGCTGCAAATGTCTCCATCAGTCTTTCATGTAATTTAGGGATTTTTCATTGAATGTGTTTGGATCTGTGGATATTGAATCAGCATCTATGGGTGGGTAACCTATATATGCATCTGGAAAAGGAATGGGGCTTACTGTGGAGGTAAAATGTTGAGGTCTGTACACACATTTTAGTGCAAACTCTCCAAATGGCTAAATAAATGTTCATTTCACTGCTCCCTCTACTTCACCATATGTCTTCTATTGCATAAAATCTTACTTTGAAGGGATATGAATGGGAAAGCAGAGATGAACACTATGGATGTCCCCAGGATTGGAGAAAATATTTCTTCCAGGGTGCCAGAAACTATTAAAACAGTCCAGAATCCTAAATGGAACAGGGGTGTGTATGTTTGCACAGCTTGGAAATGTTTTATTCCTCTTTTCCTGCTGCATACCACCATCCCCAGCATTTTTGTCTTTTCCAAAGACTCTTGCTTTCTTATGATGTGCCCATCATTTTTGCATCTAGAGACATTTCAGGCTTGATTTGCTTAGGACCCATTTGTTCATCTTTCTAGCATTCCAGGGTATGGGCAGAGCTATCTTCCAGCACCATATTTTAAATGAATCAAATTTATTTTCATGTCATCTTTCTTTTCTGCCCAGCTTTTACTCCTATATATGGTGAATGGGAATACGTGTATAGTAGTGTGAATGGTCTTGTTTTCCAGTAACACATCCTCATACTTGATCTTTTCTAATTTGTTCATTACTGCCTTTTCAAGTCTCACTCATCTTGGCTGCAGTCCCCATTTAGACTGATGATTGGACCATGGTATACAAAATCTTTAACTATCTCAATTCCTTTATTGTAAGTGTTAAAGCTGTGCAGATATTCTGTAGTGATGGGATCAACTAATGTTTTGAAATAAGTGAAGAGATAGCAATAAGGAGCAGCACCTGGAAATATTTTTACTACAATTTTCAGAATCCATGAGCCAAGATGGCCGATATTTGATGGCCAATTTCTGTACTGTTGTGGAGTAATTTTTTAAAAAAATACAGTAATACACAATGCACCTTTTTCTAAACATTTATAAAACATAGAAATCAGTGTCATGAGACGTAGTAATGACTACCAATTTGAATTAGTTGAAAAGCAGGCTGGATAAATGAATGGAGGTTAGGTCCATGGATTGCTGCTAGTCAAGAAGATTTTATGTATCACCTCCAGTAGAGTCAATTGCCTTGTTGCTATGGATCTTTTTTTTTTTTTTTTTGGGGGGGGGGGAGAAAAGTGGATCAGAAATGTACTATCTAGCTAACTAACTAATTTGCCTTTGCATATCAATTGCTCGACAGTGCAGGACAGAAAATGCATTCCCATAGGCAACTGGCTGGATACTGTGTAGACCAGTGTTTCCAAACATTTGGTTTGGGGACTTCAATTCCTAGGAGCCTAAGTCAATTCCCCAAAGCACTCGGGGCCATAGCCATGGGGGGTGGCGGCAAGGGGGGCAAAAACTTTCCTGAACTAACAGCTCACCCCACCCCACCCCGTGATGCCAATGTTATAGATGTGAATGTGACATTGTTGCCCCCTGAAATATTTTTGCTCCTCCTGAAAAAAATCTCCCCCCACCCACCCACCCCAAATCTAGAATCCTGACTATGGCCCTGAAAGCACTGATCAGCCAATGTACTGACTTAGGCTACTGGGGATTGAAATCTCCCTGTGGGGCCTGGGCCCCACATTGGGAACCATGGTGTAGACAGAATGGTGAATAAAATGGGCCTTTGGTATGTTCTGATAACTTGAACTAAACATAAGGGTGACTGAAGAGACTGCAGTGGCTTAGTGGTTAAGATGACTGGAAGGTTGGCAGATGACCAGTTCAAGACCTGAGTGCTGCATGATGGGATGAGTTTTCATCTCTGTGTCAGCTCCTGCCAACTTACCAGTTCAAAAGCAAGAAATTGCAAGTACTGTACTGTAGATAAATAGGGACCACTTTGGTGGGAAGGTAACAGACAATGTTCTGTACACTCCAGTGTCTAGTCATGCCTGCTACATGCCCATGGAAATGTCTGCAGACGCAGACAGCGCTGGCTCTTTGGCTATAAACAGAGATGAGTATTGAACCCTAGAGTCAGATATGACTGGCTTTCGAGCAAGGATGACCTTTATCTTTAAGGGTGACTGAAACCCAAAACAGAAATTAAAATGCAGTAGAGAGAAGACCAAATGGGGCGTCTTTAGACTAGGACAGACTAGGATTCAATAGACTTGGGTTAAAATCTTCACTTGGCCATGGAAACTCAAGTGCTGGAATAGCACTGGTAAAAATACTCATTAAATATCTCACATTTTGAAATCCTTATTAGGATTGCTAAAAGTTAGTTTCACCTTAACAACACATAACACATACAGAAGACCAATTGGATCACCATTTTGGGATTTTCTACAAATTAATCTACTGTTCTTTGAACCAGATGTTGGACTGGATATTAGATGTTCAATGTTATGAACCATGGACTAATCATGCTGTCTCAGCCTGACCTACTTTGCATTATTGTAATGAGAAGAAAATGGAAAAGAGGAAAATCATGTGTGCATTCTGGAGCTTATTGAAGGAAAGCTGAGATTTTAAAGAATTAACAAAAATAAATAAATTCATTCTTCTTGTGGTCTGAATGTTGCTTAAAATCAGGATTTTAAAAATCTGTATTAAAATTAATACCTTGCTTGACCTTATACTGGTATAACTATTAAAAACTCTGCAATAAATTGCTTTCTCTTTCCACCAATGAGGAAACTTATTATTTTATTTTATTTTATTGTTTGCTTTATTATGTTAATTTGTTAATTGTATGTGCACCCCCCAGAGTGAAAAATATCCCAGATGGGTGGTATAAAAATTCATTCGTTCATTCATTCATTCATTCAATCAGTCAGTCAGTCAACCAGTCAATCAACCAACCAATCAATCAGATGCTATTTGCTGCAAAATGTGGGCTGTATAGAGAATGATGGCTTTTCCTCCCTATGCTGCAATCCTGATGTGGATTTCTGTGCTCTTATATGGTTGCTTTTTCTAAACAAAGAGAACAGTCCAGTCCTAAATTCAAATAATTATATTTTTAGCTTGTAATTTGCCCATGAGTTCCATGTCTACAAAGTAGATACAGATTAATGAGTTGGAGTATCTTTTAATTAGTGCACGCTAAGCTGTTTAGCATTTGAATCAGCAGTGCCAGCCCACTATAGTTTGTTAGCCATTGTGAAACTGAAGGGAACCTGACAGGGAACTTGACATAATTTATACGAATTACTGGAAATTTGCTAGAAAACTGGACTGTGAATGTACCCAATGGAGGCTAACAAAATTGCCAGATACTGCCCAAGTTTCATCTGCTTGGAAAAACTGAACTAAAGTTGTGTGTGTTGAGAGCAGGGGAGCATGGAAAGAGACTGCCAAATAATTCCCATGACTTGTATTCTTTAAAATAAAATTTCAAATCTATACAAATGTGTTGGCATGAAAACTATTGGTTGAGTCTGTTTTCCCTTTCAGTTTCAATTAACATTCAATGCCAAATAATCATCATCTAAGCATCGAGACTTTAGAAACAATTTGTTAATATTGTGAGAGAATTTTCTGGTGTACAATTTTCTAGTTGCCCCATTCTTCTAAGCAGGACAGCAATGGGCAAAGGAGGAAATGTATTATTGTTGGGAAAATCCATCCCTCTGCTGCCTTTATTTTCCTGAAGATCAGCAGCTCAATGATTATCTGGCTGGACATCTCACTACGGTAATGGAGTAGACACTATAGCCGGCAACTCAACACTGAGTGTTGGATGGTGGTAAATAACCTGACTCCCTAAAGGGGCCAACAGCTACAGGCACATGAGCTCCTTTAGGTGGGGTGATGGTCCCCATATGTGGAGGAAATGCAACTGGAAACTATCATACTGGTCCCAACGGCTAAATGAGCAGAGGAGGAACCACTTCCCTGTTCTGATTCCTAACTGTCATGGAGGCGGAAGAGGCCATGCAAGAAGGACTGGCTGTGAAGGTGCACCGTGTCAATATCCTCAAGGCTGTGGCAGTCCATTGCAGTCCTGGTGTCAAATCTTGCATGTCTTGTTTTATACATGCCTCAGGAGATGGCTCCATGATCACAATGTGTGGGTCACTTCATGGCAAGCAGGGATCCACCTTTAAACAAATTTATGCCAATTGCATTTTTCCTTAAACCATTCTCAGGAAGAAATGTATACTAGGATACAAGTAGCAAGCAACAATGATGATGACCAGCTCAGTTCAGAGGAAACAGGGAAGCCTCTCCTAATCAGAAGATCCCAGTACTGTACTTAAATTACGTGGACCTTGGCTCTGCTACACTAGTGATTATGTGGCTTTCCATGGGTTAAAAACAAACCAGCCCTGAATTCATTCTGACAGCCAAGTGAGAGAATTATTGCCTCCTTGAAGTTGTCTTTGTTTGTGGAGAGAGGGGCCGCTTGTCACTTCTTAGACAATAACTTACCTGAGCCAGCAACAGGTGTTTACAGCAGTGTATTCTAGATGCAGTCAACGTCATAGAGGCATTGCAAAGCATGTCTTCAATCCACTAAGAAGAAAAATGTTAGGTATAATTCCTGGAGAGAGGAGGAAACATACTGCTTCATAATCGTGTCACTGCAGGACCCTGGATAATAATACCTAGTGTGTTAATAATAAACCTTTCGTAAGCACAAAGCTCCAGAGGCTTTGGATTTCTCATTAGGTATTTCAAAGTTATTATAGTTTGCAAGCAACTGGATGGGTTGGCAAGAGAGGAAGGGGAGAGGCCGAAGTGCTACAGCAAGCTAATGAAAACCTAATAAAAAGCTAACGCTGCTCATTCTGCCAAGGTCATTGGGGGAGTCTGCGCTCTGCTATTTCTGCAGCAAGCTCACCTTTTTCCTGTTCAAATAAAATGAAATAAAAATATAAAAATTCCAAAAAGGCCAGATGTCAGCAGTATGGTTCCTTTTGTTTTTCAATCCAGTCTTGAGCTGAACAGCATTTTCCAGCCTTCTAAATATAGAACATCATTAACAAGAATGAATCATGGCCTTTGAAGGAGGCAAGAGCTGTAGCTCATCCAGTGATTTGGGCTATGAATATGGGGCAGAGAAGCACAAAGTATGCATTGGTTGGTGAACTCCTAGCAATGTCTACAGTACAGTTCCCTGTACTGTGGGGAAAGGGAAGAATACTCTAGAAAACAACAGTTAGTAAAGTAATTAAGCCATGATTTTTGGCTGTCTTGTACTCTTTAAGCTGGAAGGGTCACAGTTGCTATGAGTTTGCAGTAACAATGCTTGAATAGTTCCTTTTTTTTAAAAAAAAAAGTGTGAAAACACACACACACACACACATCAATTCAATAAATACAATGAATTTGCTTCCTAGCAAGTTACTATATCAAGATGTTTTCGGACTGCGGTGGATCAGTGGTTAAGTAGCTTGCCTTGTTAGCTGGAAGGTCGGCTGCATGATGGAATGTCGCAGCTCATGCCAACCTAGCAGTTCCAAAGCAAGACATTGCAAGTAGATAAATAGGGACCACTTTGGTGGAGGGGAAAATCTTGGGGACATGAAAGGAACCTCATTTGGGCATTCCCTGAGCAGAGTTCCTCCAGCAAAAATCCTTTCAACCCAGAAAGCACCTTGATGTGCTTCTGACACAACTTTTAATATATATATTTCATACCTTTTGTTCAGATTTATGGGGAGTTAGAGATGCTAACTCTTGGTTGCTATATGTGATAAATGGATGCAACCACCTCCTCTCTGAATTTCTCTAATAATAAACCTAAAACAAACCTCCAGTACATTACTGTTCCTAGCTTTGGCAACAGAAAGCAGTAAAGTTAGTAGGGTTATATGATTTAGACACCCTGAATGTGTCCGTTTTGTGGGAAGGGGGTGATTTATTTGAGAAAAAAAGTTTTTGAGAACATACTAGATTTTTGAGAACATACTAGATGTTATTTCCTGATTTAAGCTAAGAGACATTTTAAAATAAATTATGTTTGCTTAACAGTGAACATTTGCTAATGTGATTTAATTGTGCCTCCACATTGGCCAAATGAACATGCTTCTCCCCTGTAGATCTAAGCACAGTTTTGACACCAATACTTCACTATCTGCAGGAAGTAGATGCAAAAATTCTCTGGCACTCTACACAGTCATAGGCTTAGCCCAAAATCCAATAGCCATCATTGGGGGTTTAGTAGGTCTGTTCCTCTGTAAGTTCCAATTCAAATGGATCTACTCTATGTGCAACTTGCGATCAGTGGTGGGCTAAAAAAAAAATTACTACCACACTGTGGGAATGGTATGGTAGGCGTGGACAGGGGGGAAATCCCTGCATTGCACCCAAATTAGTATTACTTTATTTCAAAACTTGGATGGGTGGGTCAGCCAGAATTTCTGCCACTGGTTCTGGTGAACTGGTGCGAACCTGCTGATGCCCACCACTGCTTACGATACTAAAGTAAGGCGCAGTTTGAGTAAGCTCAGTAGAACTTATGAGTGGTATAATGTGTGTCGTGAACTCTTTCCTGGAAGGGCAGGGCTTTAAATATATGGCCAATATAATTGCAGGATACTAGAAGAATTTCCTTATCAATTCTTCAGCAAACCATCACAGTTAAACAGGAAGCCGGTATATGGAAACCATAGCTGGACAAAGCTTTGATTTACAGTCCATGTGCTTTGTTGTGTATTTCTGTCCACACTTACCTAGTGTTATTACACACAATGCTAATAGTTTCCTCAAAAGTGAGGGTTGGAATTGCTGTCCATCTAACCTGTAATGCCTTAGCCTGAGGTACTAATTAGATATGATTTTTGTCCAGTTAGATATACAGCAAGATATGATTTTTATGTAGTTGGACATACAGTAATAAGAAGTTGAATGGGCTACTCGGGGACAATCTCTTGTAAATAACCCATGGAGGAGCCACCTTGAATGCAAGTTATATTTGCACATTCAACAATCCAGTTCACACTTTCATCTCCCACTTCTCACCTCATCTTCCCTCAGGCAGAATTCTTCATATTACCTTTTTAAAAAAGTATTTTCTCTCTATTAATGTTTTATATTTATTTATTTTTACTTGACAGACGCGGAGCCCCAAGCTGTCTCAAAGTCCACAACCCAATTTGGGAGAGCCGGCTGAATATTTGTCAGAGGTATCTGCCAACTCCCTGGAAATCATGTCTGAAGGGGAGCCCCTTTCTCCTTTCTCGAGAGGAAGCCGTACACGGGCAAGTCTCCCCGTGGTGAGGACAACAAACCAGACAAAGGAGAGATCGCTCGGTGAGGCATCACCCAAATATTTTTGCAGGCCAAATGCAGAACTTCTTTTGCTCCCCATGCCCTTTATTTATTTCCCTCCATATGTTTTCCAGACTAAACTAATGTACATAAAATTCATACAGTCAATACCTGTGTTACTTAGGCACGCCAATCTTGGCTCTCTCAATCCCAATGAATAAATAGTTTTCAATATGTTGGCCAACTTCAAACAATCTTTGCCTTTTTAGATGAGTTTGTGTGATCCTGGAATATGTAGGCTGTCTCTCGATTCTTTATCCTTCCCACTTGGAATAAAATCAGCGATGGGATGTAACAGGTTCTCACCAGGTCGCCCTACCGGTAGTAACTTTCCCCAGTGTCCCGGAGAACCAGTAGCAGCTTTTGGGGGGAACCACCTTCGGGGCTTACCTTTTCACTTGGTGTGCATGCACACCTACAGTGCTTGGCGCGTATGCACAGCCTTCTTGCTGTCCTCTCAAACGGGGAGGAGGAAGAGAAGCTGCCAGCCTGAAGCTCCCTATAGCCTGAAGTTCCCCAGGTTAAGTGACTCACCTTTGGATATGGTGTGTCTGTGTGTATTTTAATACGTTTACCTATACTGACGTACCATCACAGTTCCTACAAAGGCCTGCCGGCCTGGCTTGAGGTTTTTTTTAGCAAAGTCTTGGAGTTACCTCATCAATAAGCTACACCTGTGCTGTTCCAATTGCTGTTCCAATTGGAGAACCCTTAAGGAGGTACAGCTGTTTTACATTTACATTAAGGCATATTATCCTAGAGAACTAGTTAGGCAAAGACTTAGTACCTAACTTCTTTAACTGTTGAAAAGTTGAAAAGTGCCAAAATGAAGCCATTCTGTGGTGAGTTCATTCTGTAGTTCCTTCCATCTGACCTAGTGTGAGGAAGATTAGCCAAAATAAGGTTTAAGCTCTGTTTTAAAAGCTCTGATTTGTGTTTGGGTGGGTGGGTGTATTTTAATGTATTTTTTATTTTATTTATTTATGTATTTAATTTATTTACAGGTTTCTGTTGTGGGTGGGTGGGTAGGTTGAGGGGTGTGTGTGTGCTTATTTTTATTTTATTATTTTGTAATTTTTTAAAAAACATTATTGTCATGATGTTAGCTCCGCCCACACTGTGATGACATCACGGTGGGGTAGTAAAATTTTTGACATCCAACCACTGAATAAAATGTACAAAATTGTATGTGAGAATTAAAAACAAGGTATGTTAAGATGGTAGGAAATGAGATGCAGGTGGAATTTGAATAAGTGCAAGAAAATTGAGGCATAGTACAACCATAGTACATTTTACACCCATAGTATCTGTTCTGGCATGTTTTGACTGTCATTGGGCAGGCTCTGCTGTTAGGTAAGCAACTGGTTTTGTGTGTAATGAGACAGCAGCAAATTTCTGGTTATTTTATTATTTCAGTTTATTTATATATCTGTAACATTTTCATCTGAAGAATTCAAGATGGCAGACATTGTTCTTGTTCTGTTTTATTTCCACAACAATTCTGTGATGTAAAATGGAAGCTAAGATCTTCTACCTCAGTACAGAAATAACTTGTCCAGATTGGAACATAATTCTGTTTTATTTTCCTTTTGATTTAAAAACAACAACAACAACCCAAATCCATGCATTTCACTATATTTGCAACAGGACTTCAGATTTTAATAACGTGAATGTGGAATAAACAGTAACTGACACATTCTTTTATCTACTATATTCCCAGGGTTTGGAGTGCTTATCTCAGTCTTAGAATTTCTTCCTATTGACTTCTCCCAACCCTTTTGATATTCCTCATTTTTAACATCCATATGGCAGGCAGGTACAGCTTGATTTTCCCCATGATGGAACAGCTGTTACAGCTGCATTTGGCCTTAATGTTTCATTGTCTTTGAAATTTGTTTCATTTCATTGTCAAAGAATTTGCAACAGTTCATATCTGAGGTGGAGTGAAGGTAAAGGTTAAAGGGAAGGCACAACTGAACCCTTTCCCCGCCCCTGGACTTTGATTTGCTTGGGGAACAATATTTGCTGCTCACTGAATACAGCAGAATGTCTTGAGCTGGCCCTGTTAACTGGGAAGCTCCCTTTATCCCTAGTTCCTTGATTTTGTCTCTATGCAACCATATCCCTCATATGAAGGTTCCTGTTCCCCTGTCCATGGTTACCTCCCCCAACCCAAAAACATTAATCTCATAGTAGATATTCTTGCCAACAATTGATTTGGAAGAAGTTAGCAAATTTCTTTGGGGAATTAACTGCATAAATAGGAGATACTTTTCCTTAGGAAACATTCCTATAGGATAGGAAAGCCATTGCTATATAAGGCAAAGAATGCAGACGGCTGGGGAAGACAAAGGGTTATTTTTATAATATTTGATTCTCTTCTGCAAGATCCCATCGCTTGGAGTGCAGAGTAGCATAATGTAAAATGACTGGGTCATAAATCATAGGGTTGCTCAATAAACGGGACACAGTGGTTTATTTATTCCGTTAAAAATCCCAGGCCATTTTTATACAACATGCTTTGAGAGAGAGAGAGAGAGATTAAAACACGCACACACGCACGTATGCATGCATGCACACAAGACCAGATATGGTAAAAGTGGTGTTCCCACATATGTGGAAGCAAGACCTGTTTGTGTCCATTTATGTAGCCTCCCTTAAGCATTGTAAAAGGTGGTGCAGTGTTTAAACTACTGTACTGCAGCCAGAAGATTGTGAGTTTGATCCTGACGAGGCGCAGGTTGGCTCAGCCTTCCATTATTCTGAGGTCAGTAAAATGAGTACCCAGCATGATGGGGGCAAAATGCTAATTTGTGAACTCCCCAAAGAGTTCACTAAGTACTATGGGGTGGTATATAAGTGTAATTGCTTAGCTTTTGCTTTAATGAATTCTACACATACATATAACCCCAAATCTGTAAAGAGAAAACTAATTTTCTGCTAGGTATTCTTTTACAGTAAATGAAATAAACAATGTAAAGCTCACACAACATACGCTTTAGTGATGGGCCTGGGAGGTCTGATGAAGGCTTGTTATTCCACCATTTATTTGAAAAGTGGGTTCTACTCTGTTATTAATAGGGCATTCAGTATGTAGATGATCTGTGCCAGCATACAAACAGGCTCTGATCAACAACAAATAGGCAGACTTTAGATAACATTGGATTTCTTTGTTCTAGCTGTACACTTAAAGTATTGTTGTATATCTTAATCTTAATTGAAAAACAGGCCAAATATCATAATTAAATCAAAATAGGTTTCTGTCAGGTCACATAACACACCAATGAATGGAATGTCAGCAATATGGAACTTTTCAGGCCATTAATTTTTTTTCTGGACATTAAAAAGAGTAGAAAATCCTGGAATCATGATTTAATGTTGCAAAACATGAACATGAAGCACAGTCAAGTCACAGAAATCATTCAATATTCTTCTGGTAGCCCTCCAAGAAGAACATACCTACTACACAAAGTTGAGATCTCAGCACAGATCACAATTCTGTATAAGGCAACTAGCAATCCATCTATTTTAGAGTCCTGGTAGATGGGGGCAAAATGCAGCCCATTAACCAAATGGGCCCTGCAAGTCCATTTTCGCTGCCCCGCAGAGGTAGACCCTTCAGGAACATCCCCAGGTAGATTTTTTTAAAAGATAAAAACATCATTTTTGCATGGAGGATGCACTAATACCCCCTCCTCTTCCCAACCAAAATCAGATATCATTCCACACACAGCATTTCCAGGACTGGCCTTCCTAGAGTGCTAGGGCAAAATAAATAAATAAACATATTCATCCTATATGCCAGTGATGGCGAACATTGGCACTCCAGGTTTCTTGAATGTCATTTCTCAGAAGCCCTGATCAGCAGGAGTGCTTGACTTGGGCTTCTGGTCATTGAAGTCAAAAAACACCTGGAGTGCCAAGGTTCACCATCACGGCATTAAAGATACTACATTTTAGTTTAGTGTTTCCCATACTGGCCCCCTCAAGAGGTTTCTCAAACACACATGGACAGGTACCAATTGGGGGTGCTGTATTCTGCTGCTAATACCAGTAATCCCTTCGATGACGCCTTGTTTAGTGACTGTCTCTTTCCTGAGCAGAGTAACAGAGGAGCCAATTGATGTAAACTCATAAATTACGATGTAAATAACTATATTAGTAAGATTTCTTCTTTTTTGTTCTTTAAGACCCAATCCATATGTGATATATGACCCACGGAACAGGCTCCCAAAAGAATTCAGAGATGCTGCCCCTCTCTGCTTTCTTTCCCGCCCTTTCATTCTGTTATGTGTTTAATTGACTCTTCTTTCATAAATCTTGCTGGGCAATAGAACTGCAGTGTACATTCCCTTGCTCCCATTACCATAGCAGCAGGCAGCTCATACCTCAAAGTAAATGTCTCTGTGCCCTTGCAGGAACTATAAAGGTTGGGATATGTGGAGGAGTGGAAGCAAATATGATCTTGGCTTGGATAATAAAATAAAGGAAGGAGATTAATGGAAGAAAAAAATCCCCATGGCCTTCTCAGAGATAGGGATGGTTTGTATTTTTGGCCTACAACTTCTCAAGTCCTATGACAAGCATGATCAGGGGTTGTGTTGGATTAAGTCAGGGATTTTCAATTTATGGCCCATGGGCCACATCCGGTCCATGGTGCCAAATAATCTGGACCCCAATGTCACTCCAGCCACCACCCTCACTGCCAAAATTGGCCACAGACTCATTTAGGGTTATAGTAAACATGTTTACGACAGCCATGCATTCATTTGTAGCCATCATAAACATGTTTACTACAGCCATAAATGAGTCTGGGGCCATCATAAGTGCCTTTATGACAACCGCAGACACATTTTATGGCAGCATTTATGGTGGGGGAACCACCAGTCCATCCCACTCAGCTGTCTTGGGGGGCATGGTCTGGCCCACAGCTGAAAAAGGTTGAGAACCCCTGGATTAAGGATTCTGGCAATTGTGTCCCACAAAACCTCCATCTCTGACCACCCTTCATTCTGTCACGACTTATTGCTGGGTGTCATTGAGCAAGAAATGGAAGGCCTTTGTGAACAATATGGGATGTGGTTAGGGTGGTGAGGGAATTTCCCAAATTGTACCCTCCCTCACACTCTTCAGGATAGGTGACAATGATTTTCAGACATTTAAGATCTCCTTCACCATCTCACCACCCCCAAAGGTTTCCTCTAGGACCAAAGGGAGCCTAAGGGAACATATGAAACTGAGAATATAGTCCCACCCCTACATCTGGGGAGCACTTTTTCCACCCTGCCTCTATGCATCTTCCACCCCCAGTAGTTTCATCGAGTGGCTGGAGCATCCTTGGGCTGAGATGTCATCCCACTCCTCCAAATTACTCACATTCCTTCTCAAGGGGTGAGACCAAGAGAGGACGATGGAAAAAATCAAGCAAGTCAAACTTATTTTGCCTGGTGTTATCCTTTCCTGGTAGCTGTTTTCTGAGTGCAAAAATGCCACACAAAAACCTTGCACACAAAAACCTTGAAACAGAACAAAACTGGGTGGTAAAAACACAAGGATTGATGGGTTGTGAAGAGGCACACCCATTCCAAAACAAAACAGTTCCCTCATCCACATAAAAAGAACCCTGGGGTGGGAAAACAGAAGCCAAATCTGCAAGACTGTAGAAAGATGGAACACTCCAATTCACCCAGTCCTTGCAGAACCTCCCATCTCAACCTCCAGTAGCTATTTCTTCCTAGGTAACCTTAGACATTTTGCCACTTGAGTAGAGTAGCAAATACTTTTACGTACTAAAGATTAATATATTTAGTACTCAAAGCCAGGATAAATATTTCAGCAAAGAGGTAGAAAATCTCACAATCTTCTCTCCCCATGCTTCATAGTTAAAAACAGAACCGCAACAAATTAAATATAACAGTGTTCACGCAGAATCTGCATGCTGGGCCAACAGTCTCTTTCTGTCTAATTAGAGAACTGGCCTTCTTCATTGTACAATATATCAATTTTGAACATGAGCACCACAACGCATTATATTTGCCCTTTGTGTCTGGTGGTGTTATCCAATTCTGTGATGCTAACCCATTATCCAAAATTCCATTGTTTATCTATGTCTATGCAGTTCAAAACCCATGATCTGCCAAACCTCTGGGTGTTTTGCTCTGTGGTAGCTTAGTGGTTAAAACACTAAATTCGACAACCGGAAGGTTGGTAGGTCATCAGTTCGAGACCCAAGTGATGTCAGATGGAGTGAGCTCCCGTCTCTGTCCCAGCTCCTGCCAACATAGCACTTGGAAAGCAAGAAATTGCAAGTAAATAAATAGGTACCACTGGTGGGAAAGGTAATAGCATTCCGTAGTAACAGCATTCTAGCCATCTCTGCCACATGACCATGCAGACACAGACAGTGTTAGTTGTTTGGCTGTAAATGGAGATGAGCACCACACTCTAGAGTTAAATATGACTGACTTTCAAGCAAGGGAGACTTTTACTTTTACCTAAAGACTGATCTGTGATTGTAGTGAACAAGAACTTTCATCAGTTCTCAAGAGCTTTCACGCTGAGAATCTCACCATAACTGTCTGAGTAGAGTAGTATTCATTTCACCCTATGGGGCAGCTTCTTCTGCCGCACCTCATCAGCATTGCTGTTTGTTCAGCATATTTGGCCTTGAACATATTTTCAGTGGTATTTCATTTCACGTTGGAAAGAATAGCACCAATGAGATATCAGAGTTTTCTGAAATGGGAAAAACACCCTCCTTTTCTCTCTCTCCTGAAATGCACCTGGTTAACAGAAATACATATGGCTCAAATTGATTGCAGTCCTTGAAATATGAGCGGTATCTGCTCTTTGTCGTCTGAGCTGAAGCCAGTGAGCACTTTGCTATTGTGAGCAGATTTTTTTTCCTCCTTGCCCACCATATAGGGTCTGGCGTCTTGCCTATTGGCTAGCTCTTTGAAGAAATATATATAACTGGTTTTTAAGACGTAGGATTATTGTCCTGGGATCTTGCAGATTCTCAGCCTAAATTGTGATTAATTTTATTTTCATTAGAAACATTTGAGTACTGCCATAGACACAAAAATAATTGTAGGCTGCTTGCAAAAGAAAAAGTTACAACCATCAATAGAAGAATAAAAGCAGCAGATAAAAAGTTGTAAAACCACAGCAGTTTAGGAGCCAGAATTTTAAAATGATCAAGATGTTTTAACTGCTTATTGAACTGAAAGGGAGGAAATGGTTATGTCTGGAGAGTAAAAGATAACAAGGTTTGCACCAGGCAAAGCTTCCGTCTGAGAAAGACTTTCCTTGGGAATCGATGTCCAGTTTCAGCACCACTTTTTAAGAGGGAGACGTCTCTCTTGAAACCAAACTCTCTGAGGACCAGTTCGGAGAGCTGGAAATGTTTAGTCCAGAGAAAAGAAGGTTGTGAAGTGATATAGTAGACATTTTCAAATATTAGCACAGTGATCACATGGGTCAAGTGTGTTTTATCAGGGTCTAGAGCAGTGGTTCCCAACGTGGGACCCACACCCTACAGGTGGACTTTAATTCCCAGAAGCCTAAGTCAGTACATTGGTTGATCAGTGCTTTGGGGGAATTGACTTAGGCTTCTGGGAATTGAAGTCCAAAAACCAAAGGTTGGGAAACACTGCTCTAGAGGTAAGGACACAAACCAGTGGATCATGAATTAAACGAAAATTGATGTTGACTAAACATTAGGTACGGTGTGTTCAGTAATAGAACAGACTAGCTAAGACAGGTGATGGTGTCTCCTTCATTTGATGTTTTTAAACAAGAGTTTCAATGGTCATTAGTTAGAGATACTTAGTTATGCACTTCTTGCTTTGACAGATGATTGAACTCAATGACCTTTGATTTTCTTTTCAACTGTACAATGCTAAGGTTATTTGTCTTTGTCTCTATGAATCACACATGTGGGTTCTGCGCATACACAATGAACTTTGTCAGACTCTTCCAGAGCTGGAAAGAAGCTATTAGAAACAATATGGTCTGAAACTAGTCCCGGAATCAGTTAGGCAGCTACTAAAAATAACTGCAGTTTGTTACCTGCTTACCCAATGGGTTTGATGGATGTGAGTGTGTATTTTCAAATAATGTAAGTTCTCCCCTAATTAAGAAGCCTTGAATGTGCATAATGGGGATTAGTGTGAAGTCATTGCAAAAGTGTAGGACTTCCATGCACATGGGCTTGGGAATAATTCTTAAGAACTCTAGTGGATCAGAATATCTGCTGCAACAAAGTATATTGTTTTAGTTTACTATTCTCATTCCTACAGCAGCCAGTTAGATGCCTTTAGGAAGAGCAGACTGGAAGGTGGCAGGTCAGCAGTTCAGAACCCGAATACTGCAAGACGGAATGAGCTCCTGTCTTTGTCCCAGCTCCTGCCAACCTAGCAGTTCAAAAGCAAGAAATTGCAAGTAGATAAACTGGGACCACTTTGGTGGGAAGGTAAACAGCGTTCCGTGCACTACGGTGTCTAGTCATGCCTGCCACATGACCATGGAAACTTCTGCAGAACCAGATAGCACTGGCTCTTCAGCTATGAAACAGAGATGAGCACTGAACCCTAGAGTCAGATGTGACTGGCTTTTGAGCAAGGGTGACCTTTACCTTTACTAGGAAGAGCACAAGCAGGACTTAAAGATAGCAGTCTTCTCCTTTTGCTGTTTGCCAGCAACTAGTATTTAGTGACCTGTTTCCACTATACTTAGAGATTTCATTTAGCACATAGATTTGGAACACGTGGCTTTCCAGATACTGCTGAATTACAACTCCAACTTCCAACTTCCTTGGATGTTCTGACTAAAGCTGAAAGGAACCAGGAACATAGGAAGTTGTCCTACAGTGAGTGAAGTCTGTTGGCCATCTAACCTGTTATTATTGCTGACACTTAGCAACAGTAGCTCTCGTTGGTTTGGGGAAGAATTCATTCCTTGCCCCTATTGGGTTGTCTTTGATCCAACAGCTAGCCAGTGTGACCTACTTCGCTTCCAAAATCAGATGAGATTGAGTATATTCCCAGTTATACGGTGGCGATGAAACAAGATCTGGGAAATTACAGCATACTCACCATAGAGCATTAATAGCTTAGAGCTTGGGACTGTGGTGGCTCAGTGGTTAAGAAGCTCACCTTGTTAGCTGGAAGGTCAGCAAATCAGCAGTTCAAGACCCAAGTATTGCATGATGGAATGAGTCCCCGTCTCTGTCCCAGCTCCTGCCAGTTTGAAAGCAAGAAATTGCAAGTAGATAAATACTTTGGTGGGCAAAGATCTTGGGGACATGCCTCATTTGGGCAGCCCCTGAGTGAAGTTCTTCCAGCAAAATTCCTTTCAACCCAGAAAGCACCTTTGTGTGCATCTGACACAATTTTAAAAAAAAAACTTAGAGCCAATAATGGACATGAATTTAATGAACTTGTCACATACCAAGTCATCTAAACCATTGGCTATTGGTGTTCCCTCTAGCAGTAAATTCCAAAAGAGAGAGAGAAAGAGTCTTCATGCAAAACATACTTGATGATGTGCCGTGTGAATATGTCTTTTTCTTCAGAGTTAACCTTAGCAGAGGCTTACCATGTGTATAGAGTTGTACATTCGCTAAAGCAGGGATTCTCAACCTGTGGCCTGCGGGCCAGATGAGGCCCGCAGCACCATTTCATGTGCCCCCTCCCAGGCTCCACCACACCAGGAAGCGCCATGTGATGGAGGAAAGGCAAAATGGCTGTACAGCCCCCGAAGCTGTCTGAGGGAGCATGACCCAGCCCCTGACTTAAAAAGGTTAAGAACTCCTGCTCTAAAGTGCCATTCTCTTTTCCCATGGCTGCTAATGGAGTTTCCTTTTGTGATCAGTGCCAAAAAAAATTACATTGATTTTAATGCACTATGATTATACTTCAGGCAGCTCTCGGAACTGTTGAAGATTTGTGAAACCTAAGACTCTGTCCAAAACATGTGCTCTAGCTCTTCTACACATGATGCTAGCCGGGAGTAATGGATTTACACTCAGTCAGACTCACTTTCCCCACCCATCCTCTAGCAAATATTGAAGATAAATTATTTGATCTGTGGAACCGAGCAAGGACACTCTGCTTAGTCAACAAGGACTCTATCTATTTAGGACAGGCGAGATGTATGGAAAGCAGCTAGCTAGTTGATAATAGCAGGTGAGGAAGTCCACCTCTGAAGTGATTCTATTTGTCATTGTGCTTTGATAAATTCCAGTTAACCACCACAGCATCTCACACTTATGGGGTAGTGTTAGAAGCTGAACTGATGTGTACACAGAACATTTCAATTATAGGCAGTGATTTATTAAGTGGAATGACGTTCAAAGACTTTAAGCTTCACACCATTTCACAGCTGGATACAACACATCATTACAGCCCTGAATTGCTTTGTTGAATGCTTCTTGAGTTATCCTTTCGGCCAGGTGTGGGGCATTATCCCCTATCCATCAACCTGTCATTCTATATTTAAACTCAGATTTAGAAGGTGTTATTTTAAAAGTCCAGAATACAACACAACTTGGTTCAGAAGTGGCCTGGATCATCTTGCAAAAAAGTGTGACAGTACAGAAACTATATTCATTAGCTTGTTATTTCTTCCTGTGTATGAATGGAAATCCTGCTTTTAGCCTAAACAGCTTGATATAAGGAGATTGGAATGATGACCTGCTCCCATCCAAACTACTTCTTGCCTAAAGTCCAGGTGACACAGTCGTTAAACTGTTGTACTGCAGCCAGAACATTGTAAGTTCGATCCTGGCCAGGGGCTCAAGGTTGACTCAGCTTTCCATCCTTCCGAAGTCTGTAAAATGAGTACCCAGCAAGGGCAGTATATAAGTGCAATTGCTATTTTTAGAACAGGAATAAATGACTTTTGCCCCTCTGAATTGGGCTGGTTTGTGAGTGGCACAAGAAGTGTGCCTTCCTATCAGATTTTAGGGTGAGGTGCACTCTGCCATCTCAGCCCACGAAACACTCCTTCCTCCACAGAATTTTGAATTGCAGCACCCACACCTATCTTGCGTAGGGCTGTAGAAAGTTCTGGAGGGTCTCCTTCCTCAATACAGGAGAGAACCTTCTACAGGTGGGGCCATCTTACCACCTACAGAAGTAAACTAGCAAGGGACCATAAGACCTTTCAGATGGTGGTAACACTTTAACTGTGGATTCCTCTATCCAGAGACGTTCGGCTAATGTCTGCTTTATTACTATTGTCGTGCCAGATGAAGGTTTGCTGCTCTGAACTTTTAAGATGTGGTCAATTTTATTCTGTTGCTGCTTTAACAGTTACTTTGTGATTCTTATTTTTTTAAGGTTAGTTATGGAACTATTTTTGCTGTGAGGTGTACAAATATTCTTAATAATGGTAAAATTAAATAAAAATGAGGTACCCTGGACAAAGAAACAAAAAACACATTTATATCCAAGTTCAAATACTGGTGTTTGAGGCTCACATCTACTCATAAGGCAATCACAGCACATGTTTAATGGGATAGAATAATAGGCCATCTGGACATCCTTCAGGGGCTGTCTCACCACATCATCATATCCAGACTCATCTGATGGGCTGTATCCCATGACCAATGGACATGTGATGAAAATGGAAGATGTTATTTAGAAGCTCGTGTGTTATGCGTAGGAATGTTGGCTTCATTTTGGCAGCTTCGTGTCTGTGCTAGACACGGAAGAAGAAGGGAATTCTGTTTTTGTAAATTCTCACACAATCTGCCATCATGTCTGTCTGCTTAGATTACAGTACAAATCACAATGAAAATATCCCTAAGATTTTGCAGCTCTTTGAATTTCAAGCTATACTTCTTAAGGTTTAACATGTATTTTATTTTTCAAAATAAAAGTATACTGTGCATTCAAAGATACAATTCCTCTTCCTCCTCCTTGTTTCGGCCAGATGTGAAACTGCCAAAATGTAGTCACCTTTTGGTGAGTACACTTTGCAGTTCCGTTCAACTGACCTAGTGTGAGAAGGTACAGTAAGATACATTCAACATAAATATGGTTACAAATCAATGTTTTGTGATAGAAGACATCTTTAAACACTTTTGAAAAACATTCTTTCATAAATAAATAATAATTATAGGGCATAATTATAATTATGAGAGCGAAGAGATTTAGACTACTAGCTTGAAGAGATGTATTGCTTTAGACTGGATTGTTGATGTTCCTTCAGGTTTTCAAGGATAGGATTGTTTACTAGGGTTATGGGCTCACTGCATTCCATTCCTTGAGTTTAAGGCCTAAACCTGAGATTTAGGGGTGTGTCTTTGTAAATGGCAAGTGTTTCATGCATTTCACCAGGTAGTGACAAATTTAAAGGCAAATGAAATAATGCTCTTAAGGATTTGCTGCCAAAGTCCATTAGGAGAGATCTTCAAGTTAGAGGCTACAAAATGCAGTGGGAAACAAGTCTATTAGCAAAAGAAACACTGATTTCTAAACCAAAGCTGGGATGAGAATGAATCTGGATCTTTTGGTAAATCAATCTCTAAGTGATCTGTAGGAGTTCAGGATTAACCTGATCAATGTTTGTCAAGTCAGTAACATTCCATTCTGTGAGGTCTCCGTGTCAGGACCCGAGACCCAAAGAATAAACTACCAGATCTGAGTAATAGGCAAAGCCTAATAACAGGCAGCCCTACTTGACAATTATCTCTTGGAGATATTCCAGCTTCAGAGTCCCTGCATCTGGCAAGGGACATTAGACTATCAAAGTTGGCCAACCTTGGTGCTCCTGGTGTTCTTGGACTTCAATTACTAGAAGCCCAGATCAGCACACCTGCTGATCAGGGTTTCTGGGTATTGAAGTTCAAGAACATCTGGAGCACCAAGGATGGTCACCTCTGAACTACATGACCTATAAGATCACCTATAAGATTTTTATAGGTGTGCAGATTTGTGCTTTTTCACTAAAACATCCACAATCCCCAGTCCAAATCACAAACTCACACATCATTTTTGACTCTCTGTTTGATGCTGTGGATTAGTTTTCATGGATGCTTCTCACTTGAGTTGCATTGTTCTTTTACCATTCCTGTTCACTTCACTGGGACTCTAGCACTAACATTCAGTGTCCTTTTGATGATTACTATGTCATTTCATTTATGTTACCCTCGTCTTCTCCATTGTACATATAATGCATATAGAAGAGCCCTGTAAATATTTTCTCACCTGATTAAATGTATTCAAAGCTGACTGCCATGACTTCAAGAAAAACAGCCTCAAACAATCAGCTTCAATTGCAGATTTGAAACAAAGGACTCCCTAGAAATTAAACAGCCCAAAGGTCACGTTTCTCTTGTTCCTTTTCTTGTAAGCTTTATTTCTTTTCTTGAATTGGTTTTTAACATGGAATTCTTTATTGGTGCATAAATACTTTGTGAGGCAAAAAGTTCTTTCCCTTCCAATGTAATCAGCAACCAGGCTGGTGATTACCTTTGAGGTTTCTTTCTTTTCTTTTAAAGGTTTATTTTTCATTAATTGCACCTCTGTGTTTTTCTGGATTGTGTATGCCAAGGAAGTGTGAAATGTGTACTAGTCCCAAATAATGCAGTGTAATCACATTTATCCTTTCTTTAATCTGCTCTTCCTTTGTGCGTAAGCAGATTCTGGAGATTGGACCTGGGGAAAAAAGATACTGTATAGCTAGAGCAAAACACTGTTTAACATTGTTTCCTCAGCAAAATCTCAAGCAAGCCATATTAATCTTAAAGCACCATGTTTGATAGCCTCACTGATTCCTGTATTTTATAGACCACAAGGTCTATTATGTTAAACAATATAAATTAATGTAATCTTGGTGCTTTTACTGAAATTTGTAGCAGGTTTTTACATTGTTTAAAGAATTGATTGGCATGTCCTTGGGAGTGCCTAAAGTTTTAGAAATTTAATAGTCTCTACCAGTGGCAATGTGATTGCATTCTATTTGCATTGACAAAGAAGACAGTGGATTTATTTACAGTACTTGTTTTAAATGAAGGTTGCTTGAGCTTAGACTTGAGTGGGAGATAGCACAGAGTAGAGAGTATCTGCAGAATGTGATCCCTGGCATTTCCACTTGAAATCAGATGATGGGACAGTGGTGGGCATCAGTACGGTTTGTACCAGTTCGCCAGAACTGGTAGTAGAAATTCTGCCTGGCCCCATCCATCCAATTTTTGAATAAAGTAGTTCTAATTTGGGTGCAATGCAGTGCTTTCCCCTGGCCACGCTCACCATACCACTCCCACAGAGTAGGTAGTAATTATTTTTATTAATCCCAACACTGGGCAGGCATGACTAGATCACCCACCCAGTCACATGGCCATGCCCGCAGAGTAGGTCATGCCCACAAAGTAGGCCATGCCCACAAAATAGGCCACACCCACAGTATGGTAGTAAATTTTTTTGGAGCCCACCACTGTGATGGGACAGGACCTAGGCAGCGTTTCCCAGCCTTTGGTTTTTGGACTTCAATTCCCAGAAGCCTGAGTCAATTCCCCAAAGCACTGATCAAGCAATGTACTGACTTAAGCTTCTGGGAATTGAAGTCTACCGGTGATCCATGGAACATTGCTTGGGAAAAGCTGCTCTAAAGAATGGTTTCCACTCTGAGTATACAGTACTGGATTGTCCAGGTAGCAAATTTGTGTGCAATCTTTGCCGAGCTTGTAAATGTCACTTTTTGAGAACTATGGTTTTAAAAAGTAACTTTTGAAAGCCTTTAACCAGTAACTCTGGAGTAAATTCCCATCAACATCTGCAAGGGTTCTTTTTGTTCCAGAAACTACAGAGGATGTGCTCATGATGTCATATGAGGAATTGGACAGCTCAGGCAATTAGACATCCAATATTGGTGGACACATGGTAATTCCTTGACTGTAGGCCGAGAGATCTGAGTTGGCAGAGGTGTTCATGATCCATGTCCCACAGCCCTTTCAGTGGGTGGCCAACCAGGTCTTCAAAAAGGACCAGTTTTGGAGACATCTCAGCAATGGTCAGACACCATTCTGGTCCAGGCTATTTTAGTCAGAAGTTCTCCCTAGACCTGGACTGGGGAAACTGTGACTCTCTAAATGTCATTGGATTAGACTTCCTATCAACCATGTTCAGCCTGGTCACTGATGAAGTATCATGGTAATTCTTCTTTTTCTGCCATATCTGCATCTGAATATTGCCGATCTTCATGGTGATCAGCCATGAAGACTATACTGGGAATATAATGCAGTGGCTTTTCATCTGCTTTCCACTGTTGCTTGCTTGACACCCGTACCACTGATTCAGATCCACAAGTCACTTTCTGGTCCTGAGCCCTTTTGGCACACAAAGTCCTCATCAGCCCCAGGCAAGTATTGATGAAGCTGCTGCCCTCCATCAAGAAGGATTTAAGTGGGATTTAATCTACTTGGGGACCATCACTCTTCCCTATGGACTTTGGCACCCAAGGTCATTAGTCTGCAGGGTTGCCAGGTTAGTTAACCGCTGCCTGGCACTTGGCACTGAGTCACTGGCAGTATGGTCTATTACCATAGCAGAACAATCTGGCCAGACTGGATCTGGTATAATATTCATAATAGTATTCCTTTAATAGCTGGGCTACATTTCCCATGTTTCTCAGCTTTGACTTAGATAGTTGCTAATGCAATGTCTGTTGTAGATCAGCTTCCTGAATCTCTGCCATTCTCCAAACCTATCTTGACACTTGATTGTGGATGTTAGATATTCAATAAATATTTTGTTTGTATTGCTTTAGGCTGTCTTGACTCAACAAGATACTTCAGTGTGGGATTTTCAGACACTGTGAGATTTCCCACTTCTAGAAGAGTGAATGAATCAAAAAGTGTTATGTTTTCTCATCAAAATATTTGTTACTTTCTGTAAACTGTCTTTGTGCAAAATTAGTGCCCTTTCTCATTGAAAAACAATGCATATACAGCCATCATGTCTTCCTGCAACTGAGCATTTAATAGAGTCATGTGAAAAAGGTCTCACTGTAATTTTGTTAACTTGGAAATAAGTTTAATTGCATGTAGTCAGGGATTGCTTCTGTATAAACATGCATGAAATCACATAGTTTCATTCTTAACCTTTACTGGCCTGATGTTTAATTCCATTATCCAAGCAAGCAACAGTTTCGTCAAAACCGTACATGTATTGTTTCAAAACCAGAAATGACTTTGCACTGAAACTTGAGATTGTCTCTTGCTCTGTATTTTATGCAACAAATCTTACTTAGAGGTTACGTGGTGACAGAAATATTACAGACTTCTTTTTCTTTGATTCTTCAAGTGTGGGGATACATATAATAAAGTGAGAGCAATTATTGGAAAGTTAAAGCTTCAGCCCCTAGGCTAGAAATACCACAAATATCATGAAGGTGATCTCAAGACGTATGCCGAAAGAATGCTTTGGGTTAGTGGTGTTGGAGATGGCAATAATAATGACTGTGTTTCAAGAAAATTATCCTAGATTACAATAAGTATTGGTTATTCTAAAGTCTCTGCTTATCTTTGAAGAAGTTACTCCCTAATAAAGGACTATGTCTATTTTTTGTGTACCTACATAAAGCATCTAAGGTTTAAACTGATTGGAAAAGTTGCTTTTTGGATTACAACTCCCAGACTCTTCCCAAAACCACTTTTTAAAAAAAAACATTCTTCAAGTTGTGAGGCCGTTCTTTTCCTTACTACAGAGAAATATGTTGGTGTTAACTTTTTCTATTGCATGCATTTTCAAATAAATTATTATTAATCTACGCAGTTCCTCCATTGAGTAAAGTGCATTTTTGCATATATTTTTTCAAAAATATAGAAAAATCCTTGATACATAGTTTTGATAATAGATCTGCAGACTACAAATTACATTTTTTGTTTCTTTTTGTTTTAAATACTTGTTGCACTCCATCTTAATTTCTTCCATGAGATAAAAATAGGATATAAACAAAGCAAATAAATGAATACGTTTGTTGTAAAAATGTCTAAATTATAATTTCTCTTCCATCCCTAATATTGTATGGAAGAAAGCATCATTCCTTTTGGAAAACTAGGACCACCCCTAGTCCAGAACAGAAATGAACAGAACAAAAAGGCAAAAATGTCTCTCATGACACCTATAGAGAACATATAATCCATAACTATAGAGAATTGAACTGTGGTACTGCTGAAAACTTTTGAGAGTCCCCTGGACTGCAAGGAGATCAAATCAGTCAATCCTAATGGAAATCAACCCTGACTGCACTTGATGGCCAAAGTACTTGAGCTTCAGCTTCAGTATTTGTCCTTCCGAGAAGAATGGACTCACTGGACATGCCCCTGATGCTAGGAAAGATGGAAGGCAAAAGGAGAAGGGGTGGAAAAGGATGAAATGGTTAGACAGCATCATTGATGCAGTCAACGTAGGTCTTGGCAGAGGATGGTGGATGACAGAGGAGTGTGTGCTGTGGTCCATTGGGTCACAAAGGGTTGGACTCGACTGTGTGATTGAAGAACAAAAAATAGAGAATTACACATTTTCCCTTGCTTTTTAACCCAGATGTTCATTGACTCTTTCTTTCTGTTTTCCCACATAGGTGTTTTGTACCTTCAGTATGGCGATGAAACTAAGCAGCTAAGGATGCCCAATGAGATCACAGGCATTGATACTATTCGTGCTCTTTTTGTAAGTGCCTTTCCCCAGCAACTCACCATGAAAATGTTAGATTCCCCCAGTGTGGCCATATACATCAAAGATGACAGCAGAAACATCTATTATGAATTAAGTGATATAAGGTAAGTAAATATATATGTGGCTTGAGTTGGTTTGGTGTTTAGGGACTATGAGGAAACAATGCTAGGGGATTCTTCTCCGATTCCATTTTGGATTTACAGTGCATTGAGCAGGGATTGTGAATGCATTTTTGTTCATGTGCTACCAAATTGCTTCTGATTTATGCCAACCATTCAGAAGAACCTATTACTGACAGTCCTGCTCTGGTCTTACAAACTGAGAGTTGTGGCTTTGTGTGCAGAAGTTCCAGGTTCAATTACAATAATACCTCGGATAACGCTAAGACTTGATTCCACAAGTCTTGGTGTTATCCGATTTTTAGTGTTATCCGATGCATGTTAAAATCCTATGGGATGGATCGGATAACGTTAAAGCTCCATAGAGATACATTGTAACCGCACAGGGTTTAGCGGTTGTTATCTGATCCATCCCATAGGACATTAACGTTATTCGATCCAGTTCTCCTCCCCAGAGTACTTAACGTTATGCGATTTTAGCGTCATCCGAGGTATTACTGTACTGACATTTCCAATAAACTTCATTGAGCAGCAGGGGAGAGAAATCTCCCTTCCTAAAGTCTTGCCAACTTTTTACCCATCAGAGAAAATGCTGCTGGGTAATGAGGGCTATAGGGACTGTGGTGGCTTAGTGGTTAAGACACTGAACTTGACAACTGGGAGGTCAGCAGGTCAGCAGTTTGAGACCCAAGCGCTGCAATCAGTGAGCTCCCATCTCTGCCCCAGCTCCTACCAACCTAGTGACTGCTACCAATCGAGGGACTGAAGTGGCTCAAATCACTAAGATGCTGACTGGGAGGCGGAAGGTCAGCAGTTCGATTCCCGAGTACTGCAGGATGGAATGACCTCCCGTCTCTGTCCCAGCTCCTGTAAACCTAGCAGTTCAAAAGCAAGAAATTGCAAGTAGATAAATAGGGATCACTTCGGTGGGAAGGTAACAGCATTCCGTGTGCTCCGGTGTCTAGTCATGCCTGCCACATGACCATGGAAACGTCTGCAGAAGCAGACAGCACTGGCTCTTCGGCTTAGAAACAAAGATGAGCACTGACCCCTAGAGTCGGATACGACTGGCTTTCGAGGAAGGGAAACCTTTACCTTTACCTTAAATAGGGACCACTTTGGTGGGAAGGTAAACAGCATTCCCTGCTCTCCAGTGCAGTGGTATAGCACAGGTTTCAGCCGCCCGGGGCGCAGGCCAAACTTGCCCCCCATCTAGGCTCACCCACCCCAATCTAGACTCACCCTCCCACAGCGCCCATCCCTATTACACCCAGTCTGCCCTCGTTCCTCCCTGACTGCTTTCTCTTGTGGCGCCCCACCCGTCCCGCAGTTCTGCCACAGCTGCAGGGAGCCAAATCCCGGATTGCTCACATTTTTGGCATCATCCATGGCAGTGGTAGTTGCACTTACTCCCTGTTGTCTTGAACGTGGATCTACTCATCCCCAAGGCAGCAGAAACCCCTGCCAAAGTGGATTGGTGCCTTGTAAAAAAATTTCATTGTGTCCTCTCTTTGAAATCCATGGTGTTAGGGACCTCGTGGCAATGACTATATTTCCCAGACTCCCTCAGTGCTGTGGGCCAAGGGTGTTCCTGGTGTTCTTGGACTTCAATTACCAGAAGCCTAAGTCAGTACACCTGCTGATCAGAGCTTCTGGGAACTGAAGTTCAAGAACAGCTGGAGCACCAAAGTTCGCCATCACTGTCATAGAGAGTCTTTTATGGAAGAGTTAACAATTCCTTTTTTTAATATTTAGGCTGCGAGATATTAGGAATTCCACTCTTTCTCTCTCATCAGCTCTGCTGTTCTGCATCTATAGATCAAGCCATAGAAAGTGCTGAGGGGAAGTAATATGTGGTATTATTACAACATGCAGTGCTCCTAAGATAGTAAATGTTTGGACTCTGAGGTGGAATTGCAGCAAGCTCAGGTTGCTCATGGGTATATCTTTTCTTGTGGTTTTCCCTCAAAGTTAACTCTCATTAATGCTAAATATCTAATTAACCCAGTGTTTCTCAACAGCTGGGCTCTGATCTGCCTCTTCAGCTGTCTGTTTTTCCTGACAAGCTGCTTGAAGTCAATAGCAACAGCGCAAGTTCTAACTAGTTACAGATTCAAGGCAACTTCCAACTGCAGTATGACTTTAAAAGGAACAAGACGTCCAAAAATCCTTCACCATGTGTCCCCCTTTACACCCCCTTCAAATGATAATCCAGTGATTAAGATCAGCCCCACTTAACTTTTAGCTGCACCTGGAGCAAAGGAATTTCAGCCTTTTGTGAAAAATCTTGGGGAGATGGGTGGTGTTAAATGAGAAGTACAAATGTGTGTTTAGCATTTGTGGCCAGTTGTTGCTGAAGTTAAGTTTGCTACGGCTTTCTAATCTGTAAACCATGTGGAAGGTAGGTTTTGAAACCCATGGGAGTACAATAGATTTTTAAAATTGTTGGATTTTTAAAAAAGGTATCTCGTCTTCAACATTGTTTGGGCTAATTTTTAAAAAGTAAGCACCTTCCCCCCATTGTCTTCTGCCTGCATTGAGTCAGAAATGATATGACTGATTTTATGTAATACAGTTTGGAAGAAACTGGCAGCTGAATTTTATGTGTGTTTGTTTAGGGAGAAGTAGGTGTTGACTTCATTGGCAGTAACTTACATGTGAATCAAGCTCATGATCTGGGTAACAAATTTTTTGATGGTGCAGTTATTTTCTTCCTAAAATATTTTCCAGATTTTTTTAAATGTGTAGACTTATTTCAAATTGAAGTGAAGGAAGTTTAATTCATAGCAAATGGTGTCTGTTGAAAGTACCATCATGTATTAAAGGTGTTTTGCCTTCATACATTTTGTTCCACGCCCAGGACCTTTAATAAAACTGAAACATTTGCATGGGTGTGGATAATATTTCCTGAGGGGTAAGGTATAGTACATTTACCTTTTTGTTGCTTGCAAATTGACAGATGTTTCATGAGCAGGCTGCTGTCATAATGCTGCCAGAATTGTTAGGAAAAGCAAAACAATTGGGCTAAAATTCAATTCTTTTCACCTATTCTATTGCTTTTGTTTCATTTTGTAATATTCCAGGAACATTCAAGATAGATCGTTCCTTAAGGTTTACAACAAAGATCCTGTGCATGCTTTTAATCACAAGCCCAGAGCTGTAAATGGAGATGTAAGGGTAAGTGAAAAAGTTTACTTTATGATCATGGTTTATTTCATTGTCTCTATTGAACAATGAATACTTGTGTATGGTGCTATCAAAAATGTATGTGTGTGAATTTCATGTGTTACCTTCACTTCACTTTTACACTTGGATTATTTTTCCAAACATAGAACTTGGAAAATGCACTGTTTGCACTAGCAGAATCTCCCTGGATTGGCATTATAGTGGAAAATGATAACTTGCTCAAGCTCTACAAACATCATTTGTTGTTAATTCTGGATTGCTTCTTGGAGAATGTGGATACCTACATGTGGCGTCCAAATAATGTTTAAAAAACATAACAGGGTGGCTTCTTCAGATGGCAGGTCTTTTGTTCCTAGAGGTCTAGTGTGCAGATGGAATGCACGGTTGTCTGTTTTGATTTGTTGTGTGTTCTGTCATGTCACTTGATATCTGCTTGTACACCATCCAGAGTGGGATATAGTGTAAACAGTGTTGCATGCAATCTGGTGTCTAAGCATGCCTGCCACATGTCCACAGAAAAGTCTGCAAATGCAGACAGCTTTGGCTCTTTGGCTATAAACAGAGATGAACCCTAGAGTCAGAAACTACTGGCTTTCAAGCAAGGGTTACCTTTACCTAGCATCCCTTATAACTTTTTCCTAGGTCTGATTTAGAACCCTTGTTATGAATGGTTCCAATTTTTGCAGAGGACTTCCATGTTGTAGTTGAGACTTCCCGTTTTCCCTTCAGCAAGTGGGGAATGTTGTGAAGAGCAGCAATGGGTGTGGCAGATGGGTGGAGCTCATAAACATGCAGTCTTGATTCCCCACAACAAGACTGTAGCTGTGGGTGTTAGACGGGCAGTATTAATTGAGCTTTTATTGGTGCTTGATTTAACTTAAATAATTAAAATGGTCAGCTGGCTTTTGCCAGGGTAGCTGTAATCAATTCTTAATTCTGCTAAGACGGATATTTTTTTAAAAAACCCTACTCTATAGGGCTTTGGTGGTGCAGTGGTTAAACTGCTGTACTGCAGCCGAAACAGCTGATTTTGTTCTCACAGACATCAAAATTGACTCAGCCTTCCATCTTTCTGAGGTCGATAAAGTGAGTACTCAGCAGGTTGGGGGTAAAATGCTAATTTTGTGAACTGCCCAGAGAGGGCACTAAGTGCTCGGAGGTGGCATATAAGTGTAATTGCTATTTCCTGAGCCATTTTAAAAAAATCTCTTGTTATGGACAGAGGAAAGGTCTGCAAGCAATAAGATAATTTTAGCATCAGTTCTATTTAAAGCCACTTTTGGATGTGCCACTATATTCTTAAAATCATAATACATTCATATGGATGCAAAATGCTCTTTTCAAATGAAGAGTTTTGCTGTAAGTGAGGAACTCAATAAACATTAAGTACCTTTGTCCAAGTTACTTGCACCCACCCACCAAGAAAACCTTTTCTGAAGTGTGTGAGTTTCCTTCACACTGTAGACAAAAATGTATTGGCTGTAATAGGTCCACAAAAATATGGCTGGGAAGTAGGGTGGTTTAAAAAAAATTTAATAGGTCATATATGACTTTAAATTAGATGTCTAATGTTGTGGGAAACACCTGTAAAAATACAGACTTCTACTTGTGCATCTGTTTCAGCATTTGTCAAGGGCTGCTACGGTGCTTTGCATTTTGGTTCCGAGCGCATGAAATCATAGCTGGGGTTTATGAACCTAGGAGGGGCGGGTGTGTAGGTGTGTGTATACTTGGGCGGTGAGGTGTTTTTTTCCGTGATACATTTTCTCTGTACGTCTGCCCGGTTCTCCAGTGACTCTTGCGGAGGTATGTCACACTCCATGTGGCATGTTCAAATGGGTCCCTCTGCCAAGAAAATCCATTTCCTGATTTGTAGCCAGCTTGCTTGAAGGAGTTGTGATGTTATTAGCTTTCACAAGCTAAAGCACAACTAAACATTGGGGAGATGGCCGGGCTGTCGTTCACATTCAAGCAACAGTTCTTTCAGGTAAGGGTTTCTCAAACAAAAAAGGGAGAGAGGGGAAGGCTTTTTGTATTGAGTTTGAAGCTCATAAGAAGCACACTGGGAATTGGGGAGAAAGGGAACTCTGGTTACAAAGCTAGAAGTCATGAACTAGAAGTCATGAACAGGTCAGGAAGAGGCAAAGCAGATGGGAAACCTTTGTTGTATTAAAGCTCAGAAAAACTTTCTTTTCTGGACTGCATCTCTCAGCTAGTGTTGGGGGTGCCGGGATTTGACATGCAAAACAGTAGATTTTTCTAAGCGCCATGCTTTACTCTTTGCATTGACTGCATTTAATACGACACGCTGTCGTTTTTACTTCCTCGTTTCGGTGTATACACAAAAGGATAATGCTACTGGGTGCAGTATCTAATGACAGGGCTTTCAGCTGTAAAAGGATCTTAACAGTTCTCCAGTTTACCTTTTTTTCAAAAGAATAGTTAGCTGATACCATATCAGAGGAGCCTATATTTGTGTAAGCAGTTATAATATACTGTTTATGGTTATAATATATTATTATTGGGATCAAATTTGGGGCTTTGTTGTAAAGAGTCTTATTAAGCTCCCCCCCCCCCCTTTTGAACTTCAGACCAGTCACCAGGTTGGTGTTTGGGCTTCTGCTTGTGGGATTTGCAAAGTGTTGTAAGGAAGCTTGGGAAATAATTATCTGCTTGCCTTTAAGAACACCTGCTTTAATTAATCTTAACAGAAGCCAAACTTGTATGGGGAAGGAGTTATAGGTATTGTTTGGGGTATCAGGGTACAAGGGGGAAATGCACTAAAGAAGCCAGGAATATCCAAGATAGGATCCTTTTACATTCCTCCTCCTCTGATCTTTACTTCTCATCTTTCCATTTTCCAAATTACTCTCTTTTTCAGCAAAGCCAGCAAAGAGTCTTCTAGTGGCTTTAATACTAACAAGTGCTACTTCACAAAAGCTTTCATAGGCTGTGCCCCACTGCTTTAAATACATAGTGTGTAACTCCAGTAGACTGAGAGACTTGCTGAGTTTAGCATTCCCACATAACACAAACCCCTGGTTGATTCGGTTTAGCAGGGCTTCCTTTCTATAGGCATTTTTAATATTACCCATGTTGATGATGACAGTGATGATGTTGATAATGATGATGATGATAGTTCTTTCCACTTCCCCACTGCTTACTTTGACTCTTTCTTTTAAGAAGAGTCAAAATAGTAGTCTATTGTATCTAAAATAATAACTGGAGTTTCTTCAGCAAAAATCCTTTCAACCCAGAGTAATTTGTGACATGAAATGTATTTTATCGTATATAAAGTTTACCTTGGGTACTTTGGAGTCGTTATTCAGTGAGAAGTCTGTGCACCAGTAGACTTCTCCTTGACAACACTACACACATACAAATAGACCTGAGAAATCAACTCCATTTGATGTGGGTTTTTAGCCATTTGGACATCACGTCACCCGCTGGCTGGCTGGATCAAGATGCATGCCCTCCACTTTCACCTTGCCCAAGGGATCCAATGAAGTACGCTTTGGTGAGTTTTAGCCCCGGTCTAACATCACTGGCAAGAGAAAAGCAACACTACCTCGTTAGACCGTTCAAGCCCCTGCACCCTGACAAGGCTCTCATCTAAAGTTTAAATTACTTTCTCTCTTACCCATGCTGAACCGTTTCATTAGACTTCAAATGGCATCCTTTTGCTGAAGGGTAATAATAATTTCATGTCAGAAATTATTCTGGGTTGAAAGGATTTTTGCGGGAGACTTTCTGTTCAGGGAGTGTCCAAATGAGGCTCCTTTCATGTTCCCAAGAGCTGGGACAGAGATGGGTGCTCAATCCATCATGCAGTACCCGGGTTTCAAACTGCCGACTTGCTGCCCTTCCAGCTAACAAGGCGAGCTTCTTAACTACTGAGCCATTGCAGCCCTGGTGTGGTGAACTACTGAATGGTGAACTACTGTCTGGTGCATACTTTATTTAAGTACCTTAAGTTACTGTTTAGTTTATGCTTTTCCAATTACAGGATTTGGCTTCTTCCATGTCTAGGCTAGATGTAAAACTGCCAAAACCTTTTGGTGAGTTCATTCCACAGTTCCTTTCACTTATTTACAAAAACAATAAAAATAGGCATTGGTCATCCAAATCCTGTTAGTTACACCTGCAGGAATAATGCAGTCAGTGCAAAGCTTGTCAAGAAAGCTTCAAGTTAAGGCATCTGCTGTTGTCTGCTAAGTTGCATGACTTAGGACAGGGATTCTCAATGTTTTTCAGCCATGGACCAGACCATGCCCCCTCAGACAGCTGAGGAGGCCGGACTGGTGGTCCCCCGTAAATGCTGCCATAAAATGCATATGCAGCTGTCGTAAACATGTTTACGATGGCCACAGACTCATGTATGGCTGTTGTAAATACATTTACAATAGCCATGGACTCATTTACTGCTGTAGCAAATGCATTTATGACAGCAGTAAATAAGTCCGTGGCCGATTCCGCTGGTGGCGGCTGTGGGGGTGGTTGGAGCAAGGTCCAGGGTGGATTATTTGGTGCTCTGGGCCGGGCATAGATTGAGAACCTCTGATTTAGGACACAAAAGTAAATGCATATGCTGACCTCATTTGCTGCTACAATTTAGGCTGATTGTGTCATATGGGCATAAAAAGACAACTGGGTGTTTGGCAGTAAGTAATTGGTTATTAATAAATGATTAAAGAAGGTACACCACTCTGATGAGGAGACTTTGGTAATGGAAAAAAATTAAGAAAATGCTCAAAGAATAGTTGTTATCTAGGGTTGTGATCAGAATTGTCAACCATTAATACATGCAAGGTTTGCAGGGAAAGAAAATCACAACATAGCAACTTTTCATTATTTTCCCCATGATTACACTTTGTTGTGAAGTTTGCCCCCCAGTGGCCTTATTTTCTAACATTTTAGAATATTTCTGTCAGGGACAGATAGAGAAGGCAATATATTTGTTAAAATATTTTAAGTCATTCCTGCAGCTATCCATTGCAGTTCTGGTGTTAATCCTGCATGTCTCATTTCATCTGTGCCACAGGAGATGGCTCTGTGATCATAGTGTGTGGGTCACTTCTTGGCAAGCTAGGATCCACCTTCAACAAGTTCGCGCCAATGGGTTCTTTCTTGTTTGTCATTCTTCCTTCAAAGTCCAGTGACAATGGGATATGGATGGTGGATGCAGGTTTCAGGTGGAATTGAAGCCTCCAGTTCACACCTGCACGTTGGCAGCAGATGTGTGATGTTTTTGAAAACCATCTTTCTGGTTAAAGAGCTTGTTTCCAAATCCTGTAAACAGTTCTCATTAATTTTGCTGATGGTTATTAGGTTGACCTGGCTATTAGGTAAAGGTAAAAGGTAAAGGTCTCACTTGCTCAAAATCCAGTCATATCCAACTCTAGGGGGTGTTACTCATCTCCATTTACTTCCAAAGAGCCAGTGCTGTCTGCATTCACAGACATTTCCATGGTCATGTAACATGCATGGCTAGATGTTGAAGCACATGGAATGCTGTTACCTTTCCCACCAAAGTGTCTTGCTTTTGAACTGCTAGGCTGGCAGCAGCTGGGACAGATGACAGGTGTTCGTTCTGTTGCACATCATTCTGGTCTTGAACTGCTGACATGCCAAACTTCCAGTTGTTAAGATCAGCAGTTTAACCACTAAGCCACCTTTTGTTGGCTATTAGAGAGGCGCATCTCTCTAGCACCAGAAGGAGGGCCTTCTCCATGTCCGCCCCGGCCCTTTGGAACCTCCTGCCAACTGAGTTACATCTACAGACAGAGCTCCTGCCCTTTCGGAAGGGCCTAAAAACCTGGCTGGCAGGGCAGGTGTAGGGCTCCAAAAGATGGGGTTCCATGTTGGGTGGTTGTTCTGATGGGCCAGCCACCCCTCCCTCGCTCTTTTAAAGTTTTAAAACCTTTTAACCTTTTAAATCTTTTAGATTTTTGTAAATGCATAGTTTAATTTTTTAAATTGATTTTTAAGTGACTTTGAACCTTAAGGTTTTAATTTCTGAATTTATAGGGGGATTGTTTAATTGTTTTGCATTTATTGTGTATAGTCTTTCCCCATTTTCTGTAAGCTGCCTAGAGTCAGGTTCGCCTGATTGGGGTGGGATAATAAATCTAAATAAATAATAAATAAATTATGCATCTTCAAATAATAAGAGTCATGCTAAACATCCTGGGAATCCATGTTTCCTAGATGATGGCCCTCCAGCTATATTGAACCACACAGCCTATCATTCTTTCTTAGCCCTGAAACCTTTGAAGTCCAGCACATCTGGAGGCATCTGTTTGAAGGTAGCTACTTTGAAGTTCCTGAATTAAAAAAATAGGCTCATTTCACCTCTGCCATTGGTGGCTTTTATTCATGGGCTTAGAAGGACATGAAAGGTGTCCTTCAATTAACTTTTTCACACTTGGTGTCACTTCCCTGCCACATTGTAGTAAGCATGATGTAATTAAATCAAGAGAACTCATGTCCTTAGATACCCTTTCACAGAGCAGTAAGCGTCTGATGCTTTGACACAGGACACCATGATTTGGAGGCCACAAAAATGGAAAATTAGTCCAGCAACTTGTTGCCATTTGCTTCGGGAAGGGTGCAAACGTGCCCTCCCATAATCTAGCCCACACCCAGCAATGCCTGCCAGGCAGAAACAAAGACAAATGATACTATGATAAGTGCCACCAGGCAGATTTAATAGAAATACAGTAATACCTCAGATAACGCTAAAACTTGGTTCCACAAGTCTTGGTGTTATCCGATTTTTAGTGTTATCTGATGCATGTTAAAATCCTATGGGAGGGATCGGATAACGTTAAAGCTCCATAGAGATACATTGTAACCGCACAGGCTTTAGTGGTTGTTATCCGATCCATCCCATAGGACCTTAACGTTATTCAATCCAATTATCTTCCCCAGATTACTTAACGTTATGCGATTTTAGCGTTATCCGAGGTAAACATTATCCAAGGTATTACTATACTGTATATATAGAAGATATTTGATATTGTCTCTACTGCAGCCTTCTGTATGAGCCTCTATGTTCCCTATGGTTTGTTTTGTTTTTTGCTTTGGAACACCTTATGTAACAGGTTATGTTCTTTAGTTAAAACTAATAAATATTTTAATTTTAATAGCAGTCAATTTTTGAAAAATCCTCAGACGATTATAAAACAGCTTAAAAGCAATTTGACAGAGTATATGAAAGGGGAGAAAAATTTACCATCCTCAAAGTCAGACCTAAAACTGCAAATAAAGGGCCAGTTTGTAACTCTACATTGAAATGAGCCCAACATTCGCTCAAGTTGGGACTCCATTTGACAGGTACTACTGCAAATATGCCTCTAGTAAAGGTAAAGGTTTCCCTTGCTCGAAAGCCAGTCGTATCCGACTCTAGGGGTCAGTGCTCATCTCTGTTTCTAAGTCGAAGAGCCAGCGTTGTCTGCTTCTGCAGATGTTTCCATGGTCATGTGGCAGGCATGACTAGACACCAGAGCGCATGGAACACTGTTACCTTCCCACCGAAGTGGTCCCTATTTATCTACTTGCAATTTCTTGCTTTTGAACTAATCTAAGATTCCAAATCAGGAGACAAAAAGAAGGGTCTTCTCCACAGAATTTGGTATAAAGGACACGTTAGGCATCCTGGGTCCTTTAGAGGGAAAGTTGGGGTTAAAATGTTTTAAATAACCTTGTTTATCAGTAATAACTTTGGGCCGCATTCTCCAGGAAATCTAAAAGCAGAAAGTAAAGGCATAGTGACCACCACCAATTACAGTGATCATAATGACTGAGAAACTTCATTGGGTTTAGTCTCCTCACCAGAATGCAGGAAAGGGTTGTTGTTGTTGTTGCTGCTGCTGCTGTTGCTGCTGTTGTTGTTTTACTAAGCTCCCAGCCAATATGGCTACCAACAGTTCTGGCTAAGGAGTTTTAGGATTCGTAGCCCCCTCAAGGTAACGTTTCCATGCTCTGGTCAGTGTGGAACTCTCCATGAGCAGACAGTCAGACTGATTGGAAGCTAACCAGATACTTCCTGGAAGCTGGGCATGCTGGCTATAAATGAAGCCAGGAAAACAAGATGAAAAAGTTATTAGTTTGGGTTATTTTTATGGAGGGAAGAGAAAAAGCCAGGCAAATGTGCTGGTTGAAGGCTATAATTTTTTTCATCACCATCCAGGACAGAATGCAAACCCAACAAGCAGGCGTACTCTTGGGTCAATTACCCTAGGATTGCAACATCCGAGCCCCTCATTGGCAAGGAGGGCTGATATTTAAGCAATTAGCATTGGGAAATCTGGTATGGTTGAGGTTACTTAGAATGTATTTAAAAGATCCCATATGGTGCTTTGCAGACCCTCCCACTTATAATAAAACTTTTCCGTAAGGGAGCAGACAAGAATGTGTGTCTGCTTGCTAGGGTGTCCAGAGGATACAAACCTCATCTTTCCTGCTGCATCGCTGTCTGTTTTATTCGCCTGCATTGTCATCGAGAGGTTATGACACCACGAGCCATATTGTATTTATAAACATCACGTGTTTCCTCGCAGTGGCTCGCGGTGTCTGCCAAGCAGAACACATGGAAGAAACATTTCTCGTTAACTCAGCATTGGTTTTGGTTATGCTGATTTCAGGGCAGAGGGGGAGAGAGAGAGAGAGAAATGCTTTGTACGCTTAGATCTAACTTTTGTGCAGTGAAAGCAAAAGCCCTCCCAATGGGCATGAAATCGTTTGAACGTGAGTCGTCCTCCTCCTCCTCCAGACCTCTTTATGTTTTTGGCTGAAAACTTCTCCCAGCAAAACAGAAGCATGTTGGATCGTTTTTCCGGGAGATGTGAAGGGCAGTCTTAGACACAAGGGCTTTTGTGCTGCATTACCTACAAGACTCTGCTAGAAAAGGGAGGTTATTGGAGGATGTAAGGTAAGATGTTTCAGCCACACAGAGAGATGCAAAATCCCTGCAGGGCTGAAGGGTTTATAGATTAAAAATATATTCTATGCTAAAATATATATGGGTTGATGTAGTTTTGAGAACAGCAAAAGTATAAATTTTGTGCTCAGCCTGGGGTGGGGAGGGGAATGACATATTTTCTCTTGACTTTGTTGACTACATCTTTCCTGTTGCCATCCTCTCCTGCAAACCTGGACAAGTACTGCCTTAAGTTTTTAAATTTATGTCTACATTGCATTTGGAAATATTTTTATGAGCTGAGCTGGATAATAAATAATGAGCGGCTTGTTAATTAACTGCTATGCCTACCATGGAAAGAAATCCAGAGCTTAACAGAGTGGCTGATCTAAATGAACTGCCATGAAATACAGCAAATTTAATATGGATGGAGTAGAGGAGTTTTGGGTGGTTTCCTCCACAATATTCTTAGTTGGATATCACAGAAGTAGTTATTTACAGAAGTAAAATACACCCTGCATCAGCTCTCACCTGTTGGCCCTGCAGACTGAGGATTCTGGAGTTATGCTTCAACACATCTGGCAGGGAAGCAGCAGGTTGAGGAAAAGATGGTCTGCCTGTCACTCTTTCTGCCTTGGGTCCCTAGTCCTCTGTCTGACTGTAAAAGGTAGAGTGTGGTTCATTTAATTAAATAAAAACTTTGTGATAAACCACAGGTTCAGTCTCTAACCTAGGGGTCCCCAACCACTGGGCCACAGGCTGTCTTGAACCGTTCTGTGGGGATGGTTGGAGCTGGGAGCCCCGATGGCAGCCTTCTGGCCTCAACATGCTCT
Organism: Furcifer pardalis; assembly: GCA_030440675.1. Lineage (NCBI taxonomy): Eukaryota > Metazoa > Chordata > Lepidosauria > Squamata > Chamaeleonidae > Furcifer > Furcifer pardalis. The sequence goes on from CP126897.1 coordinate 92,170,905, forward strand.
GCTGTGTCTGCCCAGTGAACTGAGCGAGAGCATGGGCTTCAGACACAGCAGATAGGCAGGTGGCTGGGTCCCTCTTCCATGTTCCTTAACTATGGTGGCGCTCCACACCACGCCTGCATGTAGTGTGATACCTCACTGCCTGAGTTGGATGGTATGGCTGGCAGGTGGCTGGGCCCCTCATAATTTTCTTTTTAGCATGAAACTGGTCTGTGGCACAAACAAGAGTTGGGAGCCCCTGCTCTAACCTTTCTAGGGGAAGAATCATACCTGAAACCTAGGAGGCTCCTGCTGGTCAGAAGTGACAGTACAGGTCTCATTGATCCAAAGGATTCACTATGTAGAAATCATCTTGCTGTTATAATAATGGTAGTAAATCACACTTTACAGATATACCATTTGGATTTATTGGATTCCAACTTCCAAAAGACTCCAGGCAAAATTCTGGGAGTTCCAGATCCTAGAGCCACACACACCTACATTTTCCTCACATGAACTGGGACCTTGTCTCAAAAGGTTGTGTGGTCTAGTTCCAGGCTACTTCCTACTGTTAATGTATAATGAAGGAAGCTGTCATAGTGCATGGTTCTCCAGGAGACACTCTGTACACAGCCTAAATGGCAGCAATTGTGTGGCACAAAACTCCCAGAATTCTTTCTGGAGACTTTTGGGAGAGTTCTGGGAAATGGAGTCTGAAAAGATCTAAATGGTGTCTCTCTACTGTGCAATAAGCCAGTTTGGTAGTTAGAACTGTTGCATCAGTTGCTTGGCAGAGACTACTTATACAGTTGTGCACAGAAGCACATCTGTGCACAGAAGCCCATCCATATGAATGATTCAACCATGACTTGGCCTTGATTTGTTAAATGGGGCTATGAAGATATTTTTTTCATAGTGTCAAAATATTGGTACCTTTAACAAAAATTATCTGATGCATTTCCTGTAACAGTATGATCTACTTTATCATTGTCCTTCTATGGGTTCAGGCCTTGGAATCTTTCCAATGTTTGTCTCTCTTTTTCTCATTTTAACTTCAATTTCTGTTGGTTTTGAAACTAGGGAACAAACCTTCAACCTTCAGCTTGCAATGTGTCTGCCATATCCCTGAGTTGTTACTTTGTGGGAAGGGTTACTTTGAGGGAACTAACACCTCTTGCCTTGATTTTAGAACAGGGTTGCTAACCTTTTCCAGTTGCAGCTGGGTCATGCTCCCTCAAACAGTTGAGGGAGCCGGACTGGTGGTTACCCCCACCGTTTACGGCGGTCATAAACACATTTACGACAGCATTAAACGAACCCATGGCTGGTTCTGGTGGTGGTAGCGGCGGCGGCTGGAGCGAGGGCAGGGGCCGAATTATTTGGCACTGTAGGCTTTAGGTTGCCTACCCTATTTTAGAAGCAAATTTAGAGGTGGGGGACCTCCAGGGGAAAAATACAGGCAAGGAGTTTGAGAGGGCTTCAGGAGTGACTCGGTGCTACAAAAATATACAAAGGCCACATAAGTGCCACATGTTTCCCAACACTTTATACTTACTATAATTATTTTACACGAGTCTCCTTCTAAATAGCCATGTGTATTATCCCATTTGTGAAGTATGTAACAACTGCTGCTACATTCGAGATGATTTAGAGAAAGTAGTAACAAAATAAAAGTGTTTATCACTTTAACTCTGAGTATGTGCAGTTCTACATTTTAAATTCATTCAAACTGGAGCACCATCATGACAAAAGTAGTGGGTGGCGCTTGCTTCTGTTGAGCTGCCACATAATGCGTTTATTTGGCAATTAAGTCCCATTTTCTTACAGGAAAGTTGGGTTGCCATTGGTCTTCTCCTGACTTGGGAGGATTCTGGGTGTGTGATTCAAACAAATACATTTTCAGTGTTTGGATAAGGATACTAAAATCAATATATTGTAGTTCTTAATCATGACCTGTAATGTGTATACCATAGGGTAAGCATGCCATTGTCTTCATATCCTGCTTCTGGACTTCCTGGAGGCATTTCACCAAGCACCGTAGGAAACAGGACTAGATCAGTTTTTCATCTAACTCAGGAAGGCTTTACCTGTCAGTGATGGCCAACCTTGGCACTCCAGATGTTCTTGAACTTCAATTTTCAGAAGACTTGATCAGCAAGCGTGTTGACTTGGGTTTCTGAGAGTTGAAGTTCAAGAACATCTAGAGTGCCAAAGTTGGCCATCACTGTGATATGTTGATAGTTACTTCAGATATTTTCTCAGGTGCACTTTAATTTTGTTGGCTTACTTCCATTTTGATGTCCTTCTTTCCTTATGCCTCCTATTTATAAAACATATTTCTTCCCTTTTGTCTGTGCATGGATTTACTGCCTTTAAAACAAGATGAAGCTTATTGGGGATGCCTTTGAAGTGAAAATAATAAAAGGAGCATCAGTAACTATGCACACCTCCACTGCTTATCCTAACTTGAATTTAAAAAAAATTGAAATGATATTGCAGTGAATAGCGTAAGCCCCAACAGATTCAGACTACAAATTCCTACAAATTATCACTGGCCTGTAAGCTGCTTTAGCTTTACTCTTAGGGTACCTAGTAGAGCCTGAACTCCAGGACTTACCACACTGCTGCACTCCTCAGTAGCTAATCCAATGAAGCAAATACAAGCAATAGTTTCTCCCAGTATTTGAGTGAACATAAACACAAACTGTAATTGAGGCAGCTCTGAATTACAGTACAAGAAGATTTGTGACTACTCCAGGGACCCAAAATCATAGGACTACCCAGGTTTTGGGGGTTTTTTTTTTTGTCTTCCTAAATGAAAGAGGGGAGAGAGAACTCATACAAAACCACATTCTGTTTACTTGTCCTTTAGTCAGATGGAGAGGAAGGATGAGAAAAAGTGAATATGTGATATTTTATTCTCCTACAATGCAGTGTTCTTATTTTTAATACAACATTTGGTTGGAGGGCAAAAGAAGAGGATGGTCAAAAATGAGATGACTAGAAGGTATTGTAGATCCAATGGGCACGGAGCTGGGTGGGTTGAGGAGGACGGTGGAGGACAGAGGTGCCTGGAGGACAATGGTACATAGGGTCGCAAAGGGTTGGAATTGACTGTGCGGCTGAACAACAACAAATTTGGTTACAGGTGTAACTATTGGCAAATGGCAAAGAATGATTTGTGTGTTACTTGCTTTTCTTTTTCTATTAGTTTTTCCTATTGTATTCCATAATCTTCTAATAGAAAACATTTTTTAAAAATCAAGTTATTTAATAATGCCACTTGATAGTGGGAAGGTTACCTGTTCCATTGTTCTTGTTTTAATCATCTGGAACTGTTTTATAATTTTATTTGGCTCTGTCAAAGTATAAAGGACTGCAAAGAGAGAGAGACAACAAACCCCAAAGATGCTGAATTAGTATATTAGAAAGGCAGACAGGCATGAATTTGTTTGGATTGGCAAGATCAGTTACTAATGCAGTTTTCTTTTGCTATAAAGGAAATCAGAAACTTGATAAGCTGCTTTTTTGTGCTAAAGAAAAATTGTTGATCTTTTGCATAACTAAATGTTTTGGAAACTGTTCCTCTGAGGTTTTTAGGGGTGGGTCTGAGTGGGAGTAGAGGTTATTTCTTAGAATCATAAGACACAGAAGTAGCCAGAGGTCATTTGCTTCCTCATGTTTTCAGTCAGTAAGTGAATAGCAGGAAGCACTTTTTGATTTTGAGAGACAGAGGGATGAAGGTGCTGTTTGAGTGGAATGGTCTAGAACAGTGATAGTGAACCTTTTAGAGACTGAGTGCCCAAACAGAAGGGCAGGGTAAATTCTGTGCTGGGGGGAAGGCAGAAGCGCTCCCATTGGGCTGCTGGGCAGAGGGGTGGGGTGAACTCTGTGCTGGGGGAGGGTGGAAGTGCTCCCATTGGGCTGCTGGTCATAGGGTGGGATGAACTCTGTGCTGGGGGGAAGAAGCGCTCCCATTGGGCTGATGAGCAGAAGGGCAGGGTGAACTCCATGCTGGTGGGATTGTGCCCGTGCCCGCAGAAAGGGCTCCGAGTGCCCCCTCTGACACGTGGGCCATAGGTTCGCCACCACTTGTCTAGAACCACATAGAGTTGGTTTGTCTTGGGGAAATTTGCTGATAGGAACAGCCAGTAGGATACCTTCAATAAAGAGTCTTACCCAGAAATAACAGATTTATTGTGTATTTATTTTCTTTTTGTTCCACCTCTTATTTCTGGTGGAAATCAAGGCAAAACACTATATATTGGTGCCTCTTTTTTATGAAGTCCCAGCTGCAGAAAAGCTTCCTTGGCTCTTGAAAAATATTTGGATTAGGTGTTTTCCCACCATACTTGGGACTGATTCTTGATATATAAAGTCCGGAAGGGAGTATGACAATTGCCATCACCATTGTTATACATGTTATTGTTTTAGCACACAAGCCATGACAGTCCACATAAAAAAAATATAACAATGGAACAACAACAACAATGAAAAGCTGGAATAAAATTTTGTCAGTACAGTGATTACTACTACATATTCTTTTCAACCATATGTTAAAATGTCAGATGATAAAATGAGAGCATCTAGGTACTTTAAATGATTTTGTGTTTCCAAGGCCAAATGAATTCCATCCAAGGGGATACCAAGAGGATAAATGAGCTTGGAGATATAATCTTACACCTTCTGGCTATAATTTGTGTGAATTCTTGGAAAACAAGTGGATTGGACCAGAAGTACAGTCGTACCTCGCATAACGAACTTAATTCGTTCTGCAAGGCAGCTCGCTATGCGAGTTTTTCACTATGTGAGTTAGACTCGCATAACGAATTTTTCGCTATGCGAATCAGACTTTTCCCTATGGAAAAACTCACCTAACGAGTGTTTCAAGGGGGAAAACTCGCATAGCGAATTTTTTTGCTATGCGAGTTTTCCCCATAGAAACACTCGTTATGTGAGTTTGTCCATAGGGAAAAGTCTGACTTGCATAGCAAAAAATTCGTTATGCGAGTCAGACTGCTTAGCAAAAAACTTGCTCATTATGCGAGTTTTTCGCTAAGCAAAACGCTCGTTATGCGAGGTTTGACTGTAATGTACTGTATTCACATTGCAAGAAAGGAGGTTTCAACTAAACATTAAGAAGAACTTCCTACCATTCAGAGTCATTCAGCAAAGTCATTGATTGCCTTGATCTTGATAACATGGGATTCAGTGGGTCTCTTCTAGTTGGAAGTAGTTTGATTTATCTCAGAATACCAATGCAACAGCACAGGATAGGCTCCTAGAAAAACTGGCATGAAAAGATGAAGTGATAAGAGCTTGAGGAGTGTTTCCCAATCTTTGATTTTTGGACTTCAATTCCCAGAAGCCTAAGTCAATTCCCCAAATAACTGATCAGACAGTGTACTGACTTAGGCTTCTGAGAATTGAAGTCCCCTGAGGGATGTGTTCCCCACATTGAGAACCACTGATCATTCTAGAGCCGTGATGGCGAACCTTGGCACTCCAGGTGTTCTTGGGCTTCAGTTCCCAGAAGCCCAAGCCCCCATGAATCCACATGAATGGGTTTACTGTGCCTGCATGTTTCACTCCCACTTCCAGGAGCAATGAGGGCGGTGCAGGGCAGATGAATCCCAGTAAACCAATTCGTGTGGATTCACAGGGGCTTGGGCTTCTGGGAATTGAAGTCCAGGAACATCTGGAGTGCCAAGGTTCGCCATCATGGCTCTAGAGGAATAAAAATACTTTCTGAAACACTGGGGGAAATGAAAAGACTTTACCTGGTCCTGAAGGTAGATAACAGGTGATCCAGGATGCTACCTTTGGAAAAGGCCCTCATAGGGGAGACGAGAGTCTCAGATAATGGTCTTTATGCCTGGATAGATAAATGTCAAAAGAGATGTTCTTTCAAACACCATGGTCTCCAAACATTAAAGTCTCAGAGCTTCAAAGCATTCCCATTTTGCCCAGGAAATGAACCTAGTTGACAGGCAGCCATGGAGGGGGCAGACTGTATAAGCAAAAATCCCCCTCCCCCTGCAGCTTGCACAAAAATAGAAGACTGTAGAATGCTGTTTCAGTACTTTGAAGCAATTGTTTACAGAACATCAAATAAGTCAGGACAACATATCTCTAAAATTAATTATACCATTAAGGACACAATTTCAAAGGAGCGTAAAATTAACCTCCTACCCATGGCTTGCTCACACATAGACAAAAATCTTAGATAACAGTAGCATGAAACAAATAGTCCTTCAAAGCTTATTTTAACACCAGAACTGTCAGCCCCTGGCTTTTCAAACCCCAAAGGGGCTGAGAGCAGTTTACAAATTTCAAAAAAGGACCTGCAGATGGCAAGCTGCACCATCCCAGAGCACCTCCAAAAAAAGGGAATGGTAAATTGCTTCTCAAGACTGTCTGACTAAAAAAAACTCTGAAAATGATTGCCATAAGTCAGAGTTGACTTGATTGACATGAGAGAGTTGATATAATTACTTTTATTATTGTGCACTCATTAGAGAAAGGGTGCATGCAAATGTCCATGCAGGGGGAGAAAAGACCCTGCAACATATTATCAAAGGCAGGATGAAAGTAGAGGTACAGAGAAATCAAACAATGGAATAAGAATTCATCCCATCCTGGGTCATAAAGAGCTTTAAAAATCAACACCAGGATTCAGTACAAAAGCAAAATGGAAGCTACTGCAGTTCTTTCAAGATACCGTAGCACACATTCTTATGCTTTTTGCACAGGGATCATTGGCATATATTTAGAAGCAGAAGAAATTATTGGAATATTGTTATTTGTCTCTGGAAGCAACCAACACAAAATGTTATATTGTCCCAGATTGAAACAATACAAGTTTGACACCTCACCACTTCCTATGGTCATTTATGTTCAAAGTTTGTATTATTGATACAGAATACTAGGTGAAAGCAGGGATGGAATGAAAGCAGATTAGAATCTCTGTGTTGCAAAATTTGTATTGCTGCAGTGGAGTCCATTATATAGAACTGGAATGATTTCTGGCTTCTTTTTATTTAACAATATCAGCAATGAAATGAGTGACCCATAATATAGTGCTGAATTGGGAAAACAGGCTTGATGAAGAATGTTTTTTGTTTCAAAATATCCAGTGCTCCGTTCAATTCTATTGCTCAAAATAAATCCTCTTGGGTTCAAAAAATGTGTATTTAGAAGGGGGAGGGAGATCTGTCCACAAACCTGAAGTCTGTGCATTCTTAAGCGATTATAAGGTTCAAATAAAGAGATGCTGTTAACTTCTCACTTCAAAGTGTCTTCCTTGAAAATTGGGCCACGACCTAGATTTGGTGTGGGGTAAGAAATGCACACTATCAAGGCATGATTAGATGAAAAATTCAGAGAAGTGTGAGCAACGGACTGCAGTTATTTTTCCCTGTAAATAAGCAATATCCTGCTTGACTTTGTCATTTCTGTTTAGCATTGCTTCCTTCTAGGAAGGAGAAACATAAAATGCATGTCAAAGTGAATCTTGAGATTTAAACTTTTAGATTCAGACCAGAAAAAGAGAAAGAGGTATCGACTCATTAAAGGAAGCTAGAGTTCTGAAGCAGGAACAAAAGCTGAGCAGGATTGTTGATAATAATAATGTCATGCCAGAAATTATTTTGGGTTGAAATGAATTTGGCTGGAGAAACTCCACACAGGGAATGCCCAAATGAGACTCCTTTAATGTCCCCAAGATGTTTTCCCACTGAAGTGGTCCGTAGTTATCTACTTGCAATTTCTTGCTTTCAAACTGCTAGGTTGGCAGGAACTGGGACAGACATGGGCGCTCAATCTGTTATACAGTAAACGGGTCTCGAACTGCTGACTTACTGGCCTTTCATCTAACAAAGCAAGCTTCTTAACTACTGAGCCACCACGGTCCCTTAGGACTGTTGCTGATACGACCTTTTGAAGGTCACCCATTCATAAAGTTATCACACATTGGAAGTGACTTGATGGCCCTTAATACCAGTAACAATACTGTATAATGTTCATCATTAGCTCAAGGAAGACAGTCACTAGAATTTGTGTGCCTGGTTAGTGTTGAATCAGAGGTTGAAGGTCCCTACTCTGATTTCTTTTAAATTAAATTTGGAGTGACTAGAACTTAATAGAGGATACATTCAAAAGGAGGATTGTCCTTTGGCAGCCCAATAGATAAAGAAACATAAAGAAGGACATATGGTCATCCTAACCATAAGCAGAGTATCACCAGCTTATATAGATAGTGATATAGTTGAGTCAGAGCTTTGTAGACTTGAAGCCTCTCAAGTTTCTGATGAGCAAAGTTCACTGGCCATCACTTACTTTTTCCCTGTTGTTTTTGAGCCATCCCTATTGCAAGTGTGAAGAAAATAGATTTTCCTGTAAACAACACATATTTGTGAGCCATCCAGGTTTTGAGCAGGCCATTCATGGTCATTCATTTTACCAAAGACCTGTGCCTGGTGATAACAACTGCAAGAACTGGTTTGTTAATAAACAAATGTCAACCTTCATTTTTGGGACTCTCCTTGACACCATCGCTATGAGGACCGTTACAGTGAATGCAGAATTTGGAAAAGCTATTTTTTTTAAATCCAAGAATCTCGACATCATGGCCATGACAGAGAAGGGGTTGCAGCTGGTGTAGTCTAAAGCCAAGATGCTAACAATTTCTAGAAGGATAATAAAGATAAGGTAAAAGTTGCCCTTGCTCAAAAGCCAGTCATATCTGACTCTAGGGCCCAGTGCTCATCTTCGTTTATAGCCAAAGAGCCAGCGCTGCCTGCATTTGCAGATGTTTCTGTGGACATGTGGTAGGCATGACTAGACACCAGAGTGCACAGAATGCTGTTTACCTTTCCACCAAAATGGTACCTATTTATCTACTTGCAATTTCTTGCCTTCAAACTGCTAGATTGGCAGGAGCTGGGACACAGACAGGAGCTCACTCTGTCACGCAGCACTCCTCAGGTCTCGAACTGCTGATTTGCTGACATTCTAGTCATCAAGTTCAGGGTCTTAACCACTAAGCCATCGCAGTCCCTCTTCTAGAAGGATACCTGCTCTTTTTTGTCTACACTCTACCACTGCTTACAGGCAATCAGCTCCCCTTACAAAGCTGACCCACAGGAGGTTTTCTTTCAGCAGCCCCCAATGAGAAATTGTCATCTGTTCTTGCCTTCTCACTGAAAGCAACTATGCAAAGCAAAACAAATATGTGCCTGAACACAGCAGTAATTACTAGCCATCTACATGAGGCTCCATCTTTCAGGCAGTGAAAAGACCAAAAACCTAAACCAAACACAGCTAGAGCTTTGAAATGTGTCTTCTAGTGTGGCTAATGGATGGGAGGGCAGAATGGGCTTACACTATGCAGATGAGTTAAATGTGGATATTGGCAACCCAGAAATGTAATTACATAACTATGGGTTTTTAAGAAAGAAAATAGAAATTATACTGTTTTGAATTATGGGGGATGTAAGTGCAATTCACATTGATTCTTCAGTGCACTGTGGTTGACATGGCAAATACAGATGTTGGCTTGGCTCTGCTTTTTTGAACTGGCAAATCCTGCGGGAAAGAAAAAGAAATTTCATTAACTCCCTTCTGTTTAGGTTGGTTATTCAAATATATATGGGTTGGGGAGAGGAGGATAAATTCTTTTTCTCATTTGCCTTGCTATTTTTTTTAGCAGGAAGAAACCTCCAAAAAACATGCCATGAAAATAAAAATAAAAGCAAAATGAACGCGTGTAAAGGTCGCCCAACCCAGATCTCGCTTGGCCAGCCAGGAGTGGAATTATGCATTCTGGTTCTAGTGAGATAGCTTGCAAACTTAAATTTGGCAGGGAAAGTAATGCACAGTATTTGATGTCAAGCCCTCTCATCTATGGCTAATTAGCATGGGGTGTGCAGAGTTTTTTTTTAATTGCAAAAATGCCTCGTATCTCATCAGTGGGTCATGTTTGCTTTTTAACGTGGTGTTTGTTTGTTCTTGGCCAAGCTGAACCAGAAGGCTGTGGAAGCTTCTCACACCACATTTTCAAATTCCTGCAGCAGGCCAAAGAGGCTGTTTTCACTGAAAACAAATCTTCTGTGTATCATAGCCAAGACATTGAAAAAGAAATGACAGGGTGGGAGTCTATCAGGGAGGAGCAGCAACAAGCACAACATGGGGTTTATCACTCCCCAAACTCACAGCACAAATAAGGTGTCAGGTAAAGAACATTATGGGGCATTATGTGAGTTGTTTAGGGGCAAAACATATCCACATAGTTCAGGTCACCTCCAATATTTGAGAGGGTGTTGTTCAGTCGCACCGCCAAGTCCGACCCTTTGGACTTGGCTGTGGACAACAGCACACTAGGCTCCTCTGTAATCCACCACCCTCCGTAGATCTATGTAGATCCTCTGTAGATCTACACCCACTGCATCAATGATGCCATCTAGCCATCTCATCCTCTGCCTCCCCCTTCTCCTTTTGTCTTCACTCTTTCCCAGGACCAGGGCCTTCTCAAGGGAGTACTCTCTTCTCACTTGGTGGCCAAAGTACAGTAAAACCTCATATAACACTAAAACCTGGTTCCACAAGTCTTGGTGTTATATGATTTTTAGTGTTATCTGATCTTCTATGGGATCCATAGAGATACATTGTAACCACACAGGCTTTAGCGGTTGTTATCTGAAGCATCCCATAGGATCTTAATGTTATCTGATGCAATTCTTCCCCCCAGATTCCTTAATGTTATGCGATTTTAGTGTTATTCGATACTAATGTTATATGAGGTATTACTGTACTTGAGTTTCAGCTTCAGTATTTGTCAGGGTTGATTTCCTTTAGGATTGACTGATTTGAACTCATTGCAGTCCAGGGGACTCTCAAAAGTGTCCTCCAGCACCACAGTTCAAAGCACTCAGCCTTTCTTATGGTCCAGCTCTTACAGCGATATATTACTATTGGGAAGACCATTGTTTTAACTATGAGAGGATTGGATTGCGTCCCAAGTTGCTGTGATGATAAATATGTTTCTGCAGGGTCCAGAATGTAGGGGTTAATAATAATAGATAAAGAGTTAATTATGACTTCAAAAGGACCTGCAGAATGAACTCACCAAAAGGTGTCTTCATTTTGGCAGTTTCCTGTCTGGCCTAGACACGGAGGAGGAGAAGTGGTATCAAGCATATTTAATGAATTACATTACAATTGTAAAGTAATTGCATTACAATTGTAAATAGTTACATTACATTACAATTGTAAAGTAATGAGGGTGCAACCTGACTTCATAGTGAGGAGGAATAGCTTTGTATGCAAATGCTGGCTCACACTTATGTCTTCTGCTTCTGTTGTGCAAGTGGTGAAACAATAAGAAGTTGGATGGGAAGAGTATGTGCTTTGCACTCCAGGCCAATGGATTACTCTTTGAGAAATGGATAATTTTAAGTTTGTTTTTAAAATATGTGGCTGCAGTTGTAACAAACTCTTGAGGGAGGCTGTTCTGAACAACCGCTGTAACTGATTATTTCAGACAGTAAACATGCTAATTCAGCTGAGGTAAAAAGCAGGGGAAGAAAGGAGTTTCCGTAATTGGTTAGCTGGGCGAACAAACAAACTGGCTAGTTAGTATAGTGAGGGGTGTCCTCAGCCCACATGACTGTGTGATAATCTGCATTCAGGGTTGTAAAGTATTTCAGAGAAAATTCATGGAAAGCAGAGATATAAATAAAATAAATAAATAAACGATAGGAGAAAAAGAAGCTGGCAACCACTGAAGCAGGACTTATGTGTGACATGGCTGGCTGCTATGGTTCTGGCTGCCACAAGGCCATCTATTTTGACATCCATACATGCCAGATATGCTTCAGCAAATAGTCACTGTGGGATTGTAGTTCTCAGGCGTCACTCTGGCCGTGCCAGTAAACTACTGCAGCTACAGCCAAGCTACAGAGTTGGCTGTGAATATTAACATCCATTCACTGCTTATATTCATATTTATTGTTGCAAAGGTTTCTAATCTCCAAAGAAATCTGCCTTCACTGTTTTATTTTGGACTGTGGCTCTCAGTCTCGCCCATGACTGTATTGTTCCCAAATAGGACAAGAGGCCTTGAAGGAATGAGTGGTCAAGGGCACATTCTTAGCAGAATGAGGTAGTCTGTCCATAGGATGGTTTATTTAATTTACAGGGATTTCAATTGGATTCTAAGTAGAACTTATTTTTTTCAAGTGGTTTTAATTATTTTTTTGTACACTGCCTTGGACATAGTATTGTGCACAAAGTCTTATGCCACCACTAGCTGGTTTGGGGAAAATTCAGTGAGTGGAGGGAAGTGCATAACTCAGTCCCCGAGCGACCTAGACACAAGAAGATTGTACAGAATCTTCTGCAGACTCTCCTCTCAACCCTCTCCAAGTTTGGTGAAGTTTGGTATTAGGGTGACCAAGTTATGGCCTCCCAAATCACTCACTACATTTTCCCCAAACCAGTTGGTGTTGGTCTAAGACTTTTGCACAGTACTGTATGTATCGTATTACTGAGCATTTTATTGTATATGTGCTAATCTTGAGCTCAGCAGAGCTGCAGTCATGAAGAAGAAATAAGCAACCTGAGTCCTGATGCACACTTGGGAGTCAAATGACAAAGTATAAATAACCAACCTTTAAAGCAGATGTTTGTATCCTCTGGCCTGCATGCCAGACCCAGCCCATGGCGACATTTCATGTGGCCCACTGCCCTCACTCCCACCAGTGGAAGCAGCAGAAATGGAAAAAAACAGCCAAAAATGCACTTGTGGCTGTCATAAATGTGTTTATAACAGCTGCAGATACGTTTTACGGTAGTGTAGTATTATTATAAGCAGTGTTTATTACTATTATCAGTGTTTATTAGTATTCTAAGTATTCTTCTTCATCATCATCATCATCATCATCATCATCATCATCATCATCATCATCATCATCATCATCATCATCATCATCATCATTATTATTATTATTATTATTATTATTATTATTATTATTATTATTATTATTATTATTATTATTATTATTATTATTATTATTATAAGTGGCCAAACATGTGGAGGAAACCACATGTCCGGCCCTCTCAGCTGTCTGAAGGGGCACAGTCCTGCCCACACTGCAAAAACATTGAGAACCCCTGCTTTTAAGCAAAAAAAATTAATAACCTTGGTGAGGCAGTGCTTTGTATATGTGAGATCAAAATTAGAAAGGAAAAACCCATGACCTGAAGACCATTTACAAAACTCAGTAAGAAATTTACAAATGATAGGAGGTGAGAAATCTTTTTGCTGTTACAGTCATATAGTTCTATATAGTTCTACACTTGAGAAGTTCCCTATTCTAGTGACTCGTACTGTTTGGTGCACAGCAGTGGTTCCAAACTGTTTTTTGGTTATGGCCCATCTATGCATCTTTGAGTCCCCCCCCCCCCCCGGTCAGTGACATATAATTCTTTTTATTCAAAAAGTGAACTATTCGTGTGGAGGAAGTCTGAAAGGCCATTAACTGTTAATAACTCATTCTCAAATTGCTTAAGACGGTGAACTTGATGACTGGAAGGTCGGAGTTTGATTCCTGAGTACTGCATAACAGAGTGAGTTTCCATCTCTGTCCCAGCTCCTGCCAACCTAGCAGTTTGAAAGCAAGAAATTGCAAGTAGGTAAATAGGTACCACTTCAGTGGGAAGGTAAACAGCATTCCATGCACTCCAGTGTCCAGTCATGCCTGCCACATGCCCACAGAAATGTGTGTAGACAGAGATAGCTCTGGCTCTTTGGCTATAAACAGAGATGAGCACTGAACCTTAGGGTTGAATATGACTGGCTTTTGAGCAAGGGCAACCTTTACCTTTACTAGAATACAAATTGCTCCCCCCCTCCCCGTCTCTAGATAAATATGTGAAGGGCAAGCTATGATGGCCAATGTGTCTATTAGTACAGCAGATTAGCACTATTTCACTCAGAATGCTTCCCTCATTGCCCAAAGTAAGCTGCAGTTACAGTAATTAGTGGAATTTATGGCAGAGTTGAGTCAACAAATCCCCATTGATTCAGTGGGCCTAAGTAGGCCTCCCTTGCTCATGTCCCATTCTAGGGGTGATACTCATCTCAATTTACCGTCAAAGAGCCAGCTCTTTCTGTATCTGCAGAAGTTTCTATGGTGACATGGCAGGCATGACTAGACACCAGAGTGCATGGAATGCTGTTACATTTCCTGTTGAAATGGTACCTATTTACCTACTGTATATGCTGGCGTATAAGACTACTTCCCCCCCCTGAAAAACATGCCTCCAAGGGGGGGCTCGTCTTATACACCGGGTACGCTTCAGTTGGGATAGACATAGCTGCCCATAGTGGCCTCCCAATGCTCGCCCGGTGCCCATAGTGGCCTCCCGATGCCCACCCACCTCATTCTACATACCACCCAGTATCAGACAGTATCCAGCATGGCTGCGGCGAGCATCAGCAACGAGACAGGGGTGCCAGCCTTTTCGGCGTGACCAGCCCGTTCTGCTTGGCGGGAAGCAGCGGTGCTCCGCCCCCGCCCCTTGTCTATGCAGAGCTCGCACATGCGCACTTGGGCACTAGTGCCGGCCATAGGGAGATGTTGAAATCAAATCTGATGTTCTTTTATGTTTTATTTGGTGTGTGGAAGGTGTGCGGAAGAGGGGGTAGTCTTATACAGCGAGTATATAACAAACTATATTTTGAGTGGAAATGTTGGGGGGTCGTCTTATACGCCCAGTTGTCTTATACGCCGGCATATACGGTACTTGCAATTTCTTGCTTTCAAATTCCCAATTTGCAATTTACTGCCTTAAACAAAAGGACCTTGGCCAATACATATTTAATAAATTTTGTGGCAATGTTTAACAGGAGTTGAAGGTTAATACAGAAATGGGAGAAGAAGTGACATGGACCAGAAATATATTGAGGGATCAATTTGTAAAATCAGGGTAGGAAATATTATGTCAATCCTTCTCTTCTTCTTTACCTTGAATGGTTCCTTGATTCACATATTCTTAGAGTGGTATGAGAAGATGAGCCCGTGAAGTAGCCTACCCCATTTCCATGCTGCCGCCAAATAGACGAATTGGCCATAAGGTGTAAAAAAAAAGACAAAAATAAAAATCCCCAGTAGTCATTTCTCTGCACGTCGTTCTCAGAGAGGCTGATTCTAAGTGCTTTAGAATCTCTGAGGTTTTTCCAGTCCATAATCAGAGATGGATTAGCAGTTGCACATTTACTCTGCCACTAGTGGATGTAGAACATCTGTTTCAACATTTCCAGTCAGAGGGAGAGGTTCTTGCTACACCCACATGTGCTATCCAGATGGATTTCTAATCCTTGACTGAGATCCAGCATTTAAGAATACTATTGTTCTCTCTTAAGGTTTGTTGCACAATCACCTCCTCCCCTACAGCCTCGTCCACCGGCATCCCCAGGAAGGATGTTTCATTATGTGTTGTTTTAAGTCCTTGTTCAATTTAAACATTGCAACTCTTATTTCCTCAGCCAGGAGAGTTCAGATGGCTAATTTGCACCCTGTGGGTGTTGTACGTGTTACAGCTTTTTCAGACTAACCACACAAAATGTTCCCTCACAGATGTCTGAGCTTTAAAAAGAAGTTTAGGTAAAAATTTCTTCTTCTATGGAAGAACTTATACATTATATTAATTGTGCTGATGGTACATCGAAGATCTGAAGAGATTTTTTCTTCCGTGTCTAGGCCAGACGTGGGACTGCCAAAATGAAGGTACCTTTTGGTGAGTTCCTTCTGCAGTCCCTTTCGCCTCCCCTACTGTGAGGAAGATTAGCTGGCAACACAAGGTTGCGACTGAAAGGTACAATAACAGATCACTGTACCTTTCAGTCTCTTCAGATCTTCAATTCATCTTTAATTCCAGTCTTCAGCATCAGACTTACTTTAGCTTTCTGCCCTATATTTGCCCTATTTCAGCCTTTATATCTCAAGGATAACCCTAAGCAAAGGCTGAGCTCTTCCATATCCAACATACATACACAAGAGGGAATTCTGGTTGGTAGCTTGTTGAGCCAAGCTGTGAAAAATGTAGAGTGAAAAGACCACACCAGCAGAGGGCAATTTCACTGGGTTTAGAAGCCTATATTCCCACCCCAGAACCCACTGCACTCCGCTTGTAAATGACCAAAATCTAAAAACCACAGCTCGAGGGGGCTTCTGGAGAGAGGGAACTATATCCTTCCCGGGCCTGGCTGAGGGCATTGGAACTATGCAGTTATTGAGACCTGGAATTCTGTATAGGCCAGAAAAGAGAATTTAATGATGTGGAGGATATTTACTAAATTCCTCATCCTTGTCAAATTGTGTTGTCTCAACTAGACTAGACTCCCCAGGAAAGAATTTAAAAGATCTATAAGATTCCTTGCCTTGAGCCAAGAACAAGACAAAGAGCTGGTTGCTGTGTTTTTCCTTCTTTAATTTGCAGAAACTAAATGCATACAGAATGTTCTTACCTCATGAGAAGCAAAAGCATGCAGAGCAAACACAGAAGGACTGACTGTCATGAAAGAAATAAACAACCCACTCCATATTCCATAATCTTAAAGGACCATGAAACAAAACC
Organism: Furcifer pardalis; assembly: GCA_030440675.1. Taxonomy (NCBI): domain Eukaryota; kingdom Metazoa; phylum Chordata; class Lepidosauria; order Squamata; family Chamaeleonidae; genus Furcifer; species Furcifer pardalis. The sequence goes on from CP126897.1 coordinate 92,187,519, forward strand.
GTAATCACCTAAGATCATGGAAAATTGCAAGCTGGAAGCTAGGGAATTTGGGAGAAACTTGATTCTTGCTAGTGTGAGATCGACCAAAAGTAATCGCATCTTGCTTGCTGCCCTCGCCTAATTTTTCATTCTCATCTACAAGAGCAAGATGGCTAGGGATTTACCTCCCTAGAGAAATCATCTCTTTGATTAGGTCAATACAGGACATTATTGCAATTATCTCAATGACGAATCAGCCATCTCTTTCAGTACAGGTCACCTTTTGTTTTTAAAATACAGTATAGACATACTAGCAGAAGTTTTTAGGACTAATGGACACTTATTTATTTATTTATTTAGATTTATTATCCCGCTCCAATCAGGCAAACCTGACTTTAGGCGCCTCACAGAAAAGGGGGAGAGACTATACACAATCCAAAACAATTAAACAATCCCCCTACAAATTCATAAATTTAAACCTTAAGGTTCAAAATCACTTAAAAATCAATTTAAAAAGAATTAAACTATGAATTTACAAAAATCTAAAAGATTTAAAAAGTTAAAAGGTTTAAAAAAATTTAAAACGTTTAAAAGAGTGAGGGAAGGGTGGCTGTCCCATCAGATCAACCACCCAACATGGGACCCCATATTACTGGAGCCCCACACCTGCCCTGCCAGCCAGGTTTTTAGGCCCTTCTGAAACAGCAGGAACTCTGTCTGTAAACGTAACTCAGTTATCTACACCAAGGATATGTGTCCAACAACAGGGACCTCCAAACTGAGAATCTGAGCTCTTTCTATGCAGACCTTCAATCTGTTTGTTTACCTTTGAATATTTATTTATTTATTTATTTAGGCTTGTTTAGCCAACCCCTCACCAAGGTGACTCCAGGCGGCTTACAACATAAGAAACACCCCAATATAACCCATTAGAACAACCCATACATATGGATAAAACATCATAAAAACACTAAAAATCTCTAAAATCTAAAAAAAATCTTAAAATCACAAAAGCTTGAATCTAAAACATCTGAAATCCCCGTAACAAAATTGTCAGATGGTCATCTGAGCCAGTGGGGTGGAGTAGATCCAATAGCAGCACCCCACACCTGCTGAGCCAGCCATGTCTTTAGCTTTTTCCTAAAGGCCAGCAGTTGTAGTTGAAGGCAAAGGTCTGTTGGCAGGAGGTTCCAGAGGGCCGGGGCAGATACCAAAAAGGCCCTCCATCTAGTGCTGGTGAGATAAGCCTCTCCAGTCATTGGTACCTATAGAGAGCCCCTCCGGTCCTCCCTAATAGGATGGGCAGATGTTCTCAGGGTGATGTGGTCTCTTAAGTAACCCGATCCACTGCCATGTAGGGCTTTAAAGGTCATAACCAGCACCTTGAATTGCACCCAGAGGCACAGTTTAACTTTGATCTAATCAATAGGTTGATAATTTTGTTACATTTTGATTTAAGATATGGTCCCCTTTAGACATTGGGCAATCTAATGTGGCCCCCATGTCATAGACCAGTGGTGCCCAAACTATGGCCCATGGGCCAGATTTGGCCTCTGATGCCAATTCATCTGGTCCATGCCATCCTCATCACTCCTGGACGTGGAGGTAAAGCATCCAGCTTCTACTTCCAGGAGTGACGAGGGTAGTGTGGGCCAGATGAATTAGTTTCAGGCCCCAGATCTGGCCTACAGTCCATTGTTTGGGCATCCTTGGTTTAAGCAGAGAAAATGGCAGCTTAAAATCTATCGCATCCTGTTGCAAAACAGATTGTAAAGTGCATTTTGCTGCTGCTTCTGGTGGGAGGAACCATGTTACCGGCCCACTAAACCACTTGACCGCCCTGCTAAACCACATGACCAGTCTGCGGGCCAAAAAGTTTGGGCATTCACATCATAGACATTTAGGGAGCACTGTCTTGCAGTATGGATTGTCTGGAATCAGGTCCCTCACCTTCTAATGGTGCAGGCAAAGAAGCATGCATATACAGTATGTTACATTCCTCTGCTGCACAACAGAACCTGCAGTTCTAGAAAGTGAAGTAGAAGCTGATCCGAAAGCACTAGGAAGAAATAAATCACCAAGGTCGCAAAGAGTTGGACTTGCCTGTGCAACTGAATAACAACAAGATGAGATACTGATAGAATTGTTTCAAGCCATAGAGGCTGAATTTTCTAAATACTAACAAGAATATACCAGAAAATTAAAAAAATAACAATAGCCCACAGGCAAAAAAATAATAATCAAAATATATTCCAGTCCCCAAGAAAGGAAATGCCAAGTATAGGACTATTGCTTTAATTCCCCATTGATGGTCAAGACATTGCAACAAAGGTTTTTACCTTAAGTGGAGTGAGAAATGCCTGATATTAAAGCTGGATTCCAAAAAGGAAGATGTATTCAAGATCCTATTGCACTTACTTATCTGTAGATGAGCAACAGGGTGACTCAGAAATTTTTATGTCTCAGAATTCTTCTCCTGGCTTTTGACTTACACAGTTCTATTGGCCTCTGGGTCATGCAAACAAATGGATACTGAAGAGTATTTAGGACTCATTATCTTGAAATGCTTCAATGTAAACAAGTTCTCTTATATTCTCTTTACTGCTCAAGATTATAGAATTTCTGCTCATGACTGGTTAAAGCCTTTTCTTGTCAGCCACATGTGTGTAAATATATTTTTGTGCCTCAGAAATATTTCTTAGACTCTGTTTTGAAACTCGATTGTCAAAGTTGCCTGCAAATCTGGGTGTGAAGTTTTTAAACAGCTGAACAATAGCTTTCACTAGAATACTAAAATCCTGTGGCCTATTAATCACACACAAAACAATCTGTTCCATGCTTGGTTCTGGCTTTCTTTATGCTTATTGGAAGGGTGTGTATGTGGAACTGCTAACTCTTTGTGCAAGTGGAAATCCCTGTTGTTTTCAATGTGGAAATCCCTGTTATTTTCAATGGAGAGTATCCAGCTTGGATAAGCAGAGCAAAAATATGGAGCAAAGCCAGTGGTGGGCTTCAAAAAAATTTTTACTACCACACTGTGGGTGTGGCCAACTCTCTGGGTGTGGCCAACTCTGTGCGCATGGCCAGGTGCCTGGGTGGGCATAGTTAAACTGCTGTATTTTAATGTTAGCCTTTGTGGATCAAGTCCACTTTGTCAGACCATTAGTTAGCAATTACACTTTGATGCTCTAATTTTCCTTTAAAGAGTAACTGCAGCAGAGTAACTGCTGGCCCAGCCTCACCCCACTCCGGGCGCCCGGACCCAGCAGCAAGGATGTTGGAGTTGCATCCCTATTGGGGTGAGAGGAGGTGGTGGGCAGGGCAGGGCAGTGGGCGGAGCCAGCCAGTTTTACTACCTGTTCTCCTGAACCTGTCTGAACCTGCTGGAGCCCACCACTGAACAAAGCTGTTATGTTCTGTATTGGCCAAGAGGATTCTGGCATTTGTATCTTCTATTTTCTAATTAGTGTTTAGTATTAATGTTCTTTTTTTTACTAACATTTTATTCTCCTGCCTTTTTTGTCATGCCAGAATATTCTGAAATACCCACCATCCTTATATTATATATTGTCATACACTCACTATTTTGTTGTTTTGGCAGTTGTCTTTTGACAGATACCAGAAGACCAAACCAAATGTCATTTGGGAGAGATCTCTGAATGGCTGGAATTAGTCATGGTGTTGGAAAAGGGTTTCTTTTAATCTTATGTGGTTCTCATAAAAACAATTCTAAAATCATTACATGCACGCACACACGGACAGGTATCACGCTAAACGAGAGAGTGAATTAGTGGTACCTTAATGACATTCACCATGGAGTGAGCTCCTGACTCTGGCCCAGCTCCTGCTAACCTAGCAATTCAAAAGCAAGTACAGTAATACCTCATATAACATTAGTATCGAATAACATGAAAATCGCATAACATTAAGGAATCTGAGGGGAAGAATTGCATCGGATAACATTAAGATCCTATGGGATGCTTCAGATAACAACCACTAAAGCCTGTGTGGTTACAATGTATCTCTATGGATCCCATAGGATTTTAACATGCATCAGATAACACTAAAAATCGTATAACACCAAGACTTTTGGAACCAGGTTTTAGTGTTAGCTGAGGTTTTACTGTAATTGCAAATAGATAAACAGGGACCACTTCGGTAGGAAGGTAAACAGCATTCTGTGCACTCTGGCGTCTAGGCATGAAAGCCACATGCCCATGGAAATGTCTGCAAATGTAGACAGTGCTGGCTTTTTGGATATAAACAGAGATGAGCACTGAACCCTAGAGTCAGATATGACTGGCTTTCTAGCAAGAACGACCTTTACCTTTAATGATATGCTAGTTCAAACTAACACAGCTACTTTGTTAAAATGTACCTAAGCCTAAATAGAACAAAACCCATGGAATAAACTAGGGTTTGTTACTTGCAAATAATCAAAGTTCAATTGATATCAGTGGGTCTACTCTACTTGGGCTTAATTGCTAGATTTAGCCCTCTCTCCTCCTCCTCCAATTAACATTCTTTGGGTCAAATGCAATCCTTTGGAAAGGGAATTAGAGTAGGAAGATAGACACATGTTTGTCCTTCTTTCTCCAATGGTGCATCTTCAGTAAAAATTAAGAGTCATCTTCACCATCTCCAAGTATTTATTTATTTATTCAGATTTATATTGCCACCCACTCGCCGAGGCGACTCAGGGCTGCTTACAGTCAAAACAGCAACAGTACAGTAACAATCATAAAATACAACCTCACAAAACAACCAAAGCAGAACACAGACTAACTCCCCTCTGGCCATTGATGTACGTGACCTTAAAGTACTTGACCTTAAAGCAATTGTATTTTAGGAAATCCAGTCATAGTTCTCCAATGTAACATATGTTATGGCTAAGTCTTGATTAAGGTGTGGCAAAGAGGACCTTTGCCAAGGACAGCAAGCTAAATTCTGCCAGGAGTGTCATAGTTGCGAGGAAGCGATTTATCTTAAGGGCCAATATCTCAGTGTGAAACATTTTCCCAGACTCTCTGATCATGAAACTCTGCCATTCATGAACTGCTGAATACCATTTGCTCCTATGGAAGTAACAAACTGGGCATAATGAGTTACAAATAACATAAATATTGGTAGCTTGTTACTTGGGATGGCATATGTGTTATGGTTCAGAAATAATCGAATGGTCTCTATCCTATGGGTTATTTAAATCCTTGTAAATGTAATGATGCAAATTGTAGTGGTGATTTACTTCATGGAGATGCTGGTGAGATAACTGGGAACACTTCTCCCTTACCAATGAATGACACATCTCTGTTTACAGTTAACATTTTGTTGGAAACAGACAAAGATGTATGTAAGAAAGGCTACAGCAGAAAGTATTAGCATAGTGTAATACTGGGGTGGCCAAACTATGCACCCATGGCGCCCTCACCGTTACTGCCATAAATGCACCTGTGGTTGTCATAAATGCTGTTTATGACAGCCATGGATGTGTTTTATGGCGGGAGGAACCATGAGACCGGTCCACTCAACCATGTGACCGGCCCACAGCGCAAAATGTTTGGCCACCCCTGGCGTAAGGAGTCTGACCAGGTTATCATGCTATGGATAGAGTAGACTAGGGATGGACAACCTTGGTGCCTCAGGTGTTCTAAGACTTCAATTCCCAGAAGCCTCAATCAGCAAGTGTATTGACTTGGGCTTCTGGTAACTGAAGTCCAAGAACACCTGGAGCACCAAGGTTGGCTACCCCTGGAGAAGACCATACTCCTCAACACCAATCGGTGGTTAACTAACCTGACAACCCTGAGGATTAGTGGCCTTAGGTGGCAAAGTCCACAGGAAAGGTGATGATCACCAAGTGGATTAAATTCCACTTGAATCTATCTTGATGGAGGGCAGCAGCTTCATCAGTACTGGACTGGGAATAATGAGGACTTTGCATGCCAAAAGGACTCAAGACCACAAAATGACTTGTGGAGCTAGATCAGTAGTCCGGGTGTCATGCTGTGATGCAGATGGAAGGCTACTGCATTATATTGTTCCCAGGACAAACTTCATGCTTTATCACCATGATGAGAGCCAATATTTGGAATTGTGATATGGCGCTTCAAGAAGAAGTGTAAGGAGCAGATCTCTGCATGAGGTACCATGCTTGCCATCCAGTAGCCACCCTACCCACCCCATTGTTGGGTTCTCCAACAGATGGTAACCAAAATTGAGTATATACCTACCCCAACACAAGACCCCCTGAGAACTAGTTGTAGGGGATTTGAAACAGAGCCAGCCCCTCTCACCCTTGACCCTAACGTGATAGCACTGTGTGTACATCTACCCTACAGGGGAATCTGCTCCTATTCACAGCACTGTTCTCACTTCAACCAGTTGAGTCAATCTATACCAGTGGTGGTGAACCTATAGCATGCATACCAGGTGTGGCACTCCCAGGTCTTTCTATTGGCATGTGCGCCGTCACCCCAGAGAAAAATTCGCCCCGCCCCTTTGCCTAGAAGTTCATTGAGAACACCTCCTCCCTCCCCCAAGCACAGAGATTATCCCGCCTCTCTGCCTAGCAGCCCAATGGGAGTGTTTCCTCTCTCCCCCAAGCAGAGTTCATCTGCCCAGCAGCCCAATGGGAGCACAGAGTTCACCCCGTCCCTCTGTTTGGGCACTCGGTCTCTAAAAGGTTCACCATCACTGTTCTATACCCATCCAGATTACCCACATACAACCAGTGGCTGGCAGGGACTGGTCCGCACCAGCCCGGGCTGGGGTTGGTTGTAGTAAAATTGGGTGGCCTTCAGGCAAGGGAGTGGTAAAATTGGGTGGCCATGCCCACGCCCTGCCCTGCAAATAGCATTTGACCAACAAACAGGAGCAAGGCTACCTTATTGTTTACTTCTCAACACTTATTTTTAAACTACATGTTATAGCATTTTAAAGAGACATTTACCAGTAACAGGGATTTTTAATGCCATTCTTTTATCAATCCTTTGTTGCTGGATTTTTCTCAAAGGTATAAGTGGTGAAAAAGTAACAAACATAGTAAGTAACGTATGTTTCTTTTTGCAGCAAGATAATGAGTAACATGTCACTTTTCAAAGATTACTGAGTATCAGGAATAAATTAGTTTTACACAATAACTTTCTGAACTGTTCAGACCAGTAATTTTTGCTTTACTTTATTGCTTTCAATCCAGATTATAATATTGTACAGCTCTCATCACATTTGTGAAAGCAAACCATTATTAATTGTGACAGTGTTCTATGTTGCAGCGTTGAGAAAGACGATTCACACTTTACAAATGTATGCAGCCCAAAACAATGAAATGAAACTCAAAGAAAAGGACCCATAGTCTTGCTCTCTTATTGGAAAATGAACTAGCACATCCAACTCTCTTTCACACCTCCATGTAGTATCTCTCTGTTTCTCTTGATTTTGAAACTTCTTAGTCTGTGGAAAAATACTGGGCTTTTTAAACTATCCTCCTAGTGTTTTCAAAGGTCTTAAGCAAGTTTAACTTGATACCAAGTAGGGCCTTTCCAGTTTGAAAACCTGTATGTTGTTTGAAGTTACAACTCATGGGTCTGATCTAAATTAGAGGGCATTACCTCAGTATCAGTTGTGCCTGCCTGTCTGTCTGACTGGCTCCCTGTCTGTCTGTCTCTCTGACTCAACTCTGATGCTTTATTGCTTTTAATAGCAATCCTGAAGCTTTGGCTTTTAATAGCAATGCGTTTAACTGTCCAGCATCCTTAGGGGATGAACTGCACATCAACATAATAATGTCTTGCCAGCACAAGACTCAGCTTCCATCACTGTCCCCTCTCCCTGGGTAGCAATCCTCCATGCTTTTACTGCCGATGCTTCAGTTCCAAGTGTCTTGAGAGTACATACTATTCAGTACTAGCTAACCTTCTGTTCAGAAATGAAACCTGCAACCAAATGTCACAGTGTAAAATGCTCTTGTTCAGGTTCCAGAAAACATCTTCTAGAATGTTCCAGTCTGCACTTTCTCCTAGTCTTTTCCCTTCTCAGCACTCTTTTGCCAATGAGCATAGTTAGTACTCATTGGATTCTTTGAGGGTAGTCTCCGTGGTTTGTTCCTCTCACCTTATTTTCCATGACAGGAGTTCTCAACCATTTAAAGCAGGGGGCCAGGTCATGCTCCCTCAGACGGCTTGGGGGGCCAGATGGCCATGTTGCCCTTCCTCCACTATATAGCACTTCCTGGTGTAGTGGAGGCGATGGGGTGGCCACATAAAATAGCACCGTGGGGCACATCCCGCCCAAGGCCTCAGGTTGAGAATCCCTGTTCTATGACTTCATATCTTGTCTTGATATAGTTTTTCCAGCTATTCCTCCTTGTATGTTAGGCTTCTGTTTACCTACGAAAGGATCTATACTGGAATAATGAAGTTGCTTCTAATATCTAGGTCAGTATTTCCCAACCTTTGGTTTCTGGAATTCAGTTCCCAGAAGCCTAAGTCAATTTCCCAAAACACTGATCAGCTAATGTACTAACTTAGGCTTTTGGGAATTGAAGTCCTCCTGTGGGACATAGCCCCCATGTTAGGAACCACTGATGTAGGCCAAGATAGTGGTCAAGCTGCTGTTGCACACACAGGAATAGTAAATAAAACAAGACAAGACAAAAATGTGGCATCTCAAAGACAGACTCCTGTATTGTAATGTTAGCTTTCATGGATCAAGTCCACTTTGTCTTGACATAGTGGATTTGATCCACAAAAGGTTACATTAAAATACAGTACTTAGACTTTAATGTGCCACGGTAATTTTTGTCTCCTTTTTGTATTGTTTTGTTTATTGTCTGATACACTTGCACAGACTAACATGGGTAACACTTCAAAATTTCAAACAGGAATGGTGTCATCATCAGTGGCAGAATGGTGCTGACTAAAGGCTTCCTTTCTTGATTTTACAACTGGCACAGCTCATATACAGTGAGACAAAGTCACATGTACTGTGAATTTGAAGGGAGGAAGCCTCTAATCAGCAACAATTTATCAATGACCTCGTTCCCATTGTGCAGGCAGAACCTGCTCAACAGAATTTTGGTCATTATTCTATGAATCTGGCTTATTTTGTTTAAATGTTGTTGAAGCCAGAATGAAACTGGAATCTTCTGCATATAAATGCTTGACCATTCTTGAGCTACAGTCCTTCTTATCCATTAGTACTGAAATGAGTTTAGCAAGAAAAATAATTAATAGTTAATAAAGGAGAGATAGGAAATTAATATTTATATAAATACTGTATATACTCGAATATAAGCTGACCCAAATATAAGCTGAGGTACCTAATTTTGACCTGAAAACCCAGGACAATAGGTTGACCCGAGTATAAGCCAAGGGTGGGAAATGCAGCAGCTGCTTGTGATTTTCAATAATCAAAATACATGAAAATATGATAAATTTAATTAAATTGTTGGTACATTATAATCCAGTGTGGTCTTGGGACCCTCATGGTCATTGAACCGAGTACAGCAAAACCTCGAATAATGTTAACACTTGGTTCCACAAGTCTTAGTATTATCCAATTTTTAATGTTATCTGATGCATGCATTGGATAACATTAAAATCCTATGGGATGCATTGGATAACAACGAAACTCCATAGAGATACATTGTAACTGGCACAGGATTTAGCGAACGTTATCCGATGCATCCCATAGGATTTAATGTTATGCGATGCAATTTTCCCCTCCAGATTGCTTAACGTTATGCGGTTTTAGCGTTATATGATGCAAACGTTATCCGATGTATTACTGTATAAGACATGTCTCCTTTTGGGGGCTCATTTTTGAGGATAAAAAACTCAGTTTATACTCTGGTATATACGGTAGTAGGCCAGTCCTCCTTGATGATTTGAACTTAGATGGAATATGCCACCCTAATGGCAGAAAGTGAGGAGGACCTAAAGAAGCTCCTGTTTAGGTTGAAAGAAGAAAGTGAAAAAGCTGGCTTGAGACTCAATACAGTAATACCTCATATAACATTAGTATCGAATAACACTAAAATCGCATAACATTAAGGAATCTGGGGGGAAGAATTGCATCAGATAACATTAAGATCCTATGGGATGCTTCAGATAACAACCGCTAAAGCCTGTGTGGTTACAATGTATCTCTATGGATCCCACAGAGGATCAGATAACACTAAAAATCATATAACACCAAGACTTGTGGAACCAGGTTTTAGTGTTATATGAGGTTTTACTGTATAAAGAAAACCAAGATAATGGCAACGGGCCCTATCAGTCCCTGGAAAATAGATGGAGAAGAAGTAGAAGCAGTGACAGATTTTACTTTCCTAGGATCAAAGCTCACTGCAGATGGTGATTGCAGCCATGAAATAAAAAGGCGACTGATTCTTGGGAGGCAAGTGATGAGAACCCTGGGGAGCATAGTGAAAAGTAGAGACATCACATTGCAAACAAAAATTCGTATAGTCAAAGCAATGGTATTCCCTGTGGCAATGTAGGGTTGTGAGAGCTGGACCATAAGGAAAGCTGAGCGCAGAAGAATAGATGCCTTTGAGATGTGGTATTGGAGGAGAGTTTTGAGAGTCCCCTGGACAGCGAGGAGAACAAATAGGTCAATCTTCGAAGAAATTAACCCTGACTACTCCTTAGAAGGTCAAATTGTAAAGATGAAGCTAAAGTACTTTGTACATCAAATGAGAAGAGAGGATTCACTTGAGAAAGCCTTGATGCTGGGAAGGGTGGAGGGTAAAATAAGAAGGGAGCAGCCAAAAATGAGATGGCTAGATGGTATTGTGGACGCAATGGACACAGAGCTGAGCGAGTTGAGGAGGATGGTGGAGGACAGAAGTCCCTGGCGGACAGTGGTCCATGGGGTCGCAAAGGGTCGGAATCGACTGTGTGACTGAACAACAACAACAAAGTTCCTGCTTCCTTTGTGGTCTACTTTGGACACAATGGTAAAATTTAGCTTGCAGTTTATTATGCAAAAGTACAGTTTAGCTTAAACTGTACATTAGCATAAGAACGATTCTAGGCAAATACTTGATTTATACAGTCTCCATCCCAACTTGAGGAGTAGTTTGTGAGCATAACTTTTATTTTTTTATATTAGCCATGTCTCCTGTTATTTAGGGTGTATTATTAATCTGACTTTAGTAAGAATTAATCATAGATTACACTTTGGGTGAAATGTTAAACATGCCCCTTCTATTGTTATCATGTGCCATTAAGTTACTTCTGCCCTGTGGCAGCCCTGTGAATTAGTGATCTCCGATGAATCCTGTTTTTCACTGCACAGCTCAGGTCTTGCAAACTCAAGGCCAATCCATCTGTTATTCAGTTTTCTTCCTTCCCCATTGTGTAGCAAAATTCCCTTTTTAGTGCCTTGACCTTTGCATGTCTTTTCACATGGTACCTTAAAACCAGATTATGGTGACTCTCTCCTTTCTCTTCTTCCCCCATTTCCTATTGCTGTTCCTCTTTAAAGGCTAGAAGGAGTGACAGGACTTATTTAAAAGATCTGTGTGCCCTTTTTAATAAGTCTCTAAAAAGCTTTCCAGTTAATACTTCTTTTCAGAAGAGTAAGAGAGGAATTTTTTTTAGCTTCCCACAAGGCTACAGGGCTAATGGAGGGATTTGCAAAGAAGGAAGAAATAAGAATTAAAAGCCTGTTCAGAATGCTCTGCTTGAGTTTCTTTCTATGCTCCTTTTGTTATTTTCTGACTGGTGGTCTCTTCTTCACAGGGCCTGAGGTAGTTCTAACCATCCAGAATAGTGCCCATTCCTTTGACTCTTGTCTATTTGTGAGTCAAGCCTCTGGATGAGGAAGAGAAGACCTTATTTCAGTATTAGTGCATTCAAAACCAGTTAACAGAAATTAATTAAATTCAGGATATTGCATGGCAAGATAGACAGAGCTTGAGGGCTCCTGATAAAGTAATTAAAGCGAGCGGGAGATGCTTCAATGGCCTGTATGTATTATCACAACCACAAGATTGAACTGAAGCTATGGCAGCTATTAATTCATGCATTATTTATACTGCTATATCAAAAAATTAGGTTTAAGTGGAAGAAAAAACAATAAAGCAAGATTCAGTTTATACATATTTGAAAATTGTTTCTGGAATGCCAACACTTTGGACATTGGCATCAAGTCACTGGGATCTGGCTAGCATGTGGGTTGTTGGGTATGTGGGTGACAGCATTCATCTTTGTCCACATTGATTGGACAAAACAGCTGTCCTTTCAGCTAGGAGAAAGTGCTGACACCACCATTTAAGAATAGCAGTTGCCATTCCATTTATTTTGAGTATTACAAACAGACATGGAAAATCTGGCACTCTTTTCTGAACTACTTAGACATGTTTTCATCAAATCTACTCTGTGTTACTCTAGGCAGACATTCCCTCAGAAATAGTATTTACACACAACTGCAGTATTTGTTCTTATATTTCTGTGCAACTTGATCCCTGTTCAGACATTATGTATCCAGGTACATGGACCACCAGTACCCATTGTGATGTAGTGCATAAATCTGGATTCAGTTCCCTGGCTTTTCCATGGAAATGTAGTGGGGGACAGAACTGGTAAAGCCTTTCTTTAAATTCTTCACAGCTTGAATACCATGTTAGGGTCTTATAAGTCAGTTCTGCTTTGTTAGCACACAACAATAACATTGGCTATGTAAGAAAAAGAGGATTCTAATGCCTCCCCCCCTTTGTAAACCCCCCCCCCCGCTTCTGAATGACGATGAACCAGAAAGATAAAACTCTGCTATCCCTGAATGTTCTCCATGTGAATCAGGACCTTGATTTTCCAGAGGCTCAATCCACATGTGGAGCTTACATGGAAAGCTGCATTGTTGTTTTTCAGGCTCATCACTCAGCAAATGTAGGAGGGCAAAGAAGTCTGGGATAAAAGGGCTAGAATGCTCTCTTCTTCATTCCCAAATATATCACACTTGGATAAAGCCGTGAGTTTTAATCTATTTGTTAGGGATCTGACCATTCCAAATGTAGCCAGGTAGATGACAGGTAGTCGAATGAATAAAGGGCAGACACTGTAGCTATTTACTAAGAAAGGTACTTAGCCTATTGATATGAAAAGTCAGAACTGAGAGGCTGCAGGGTTGAAATCTGGATTCTTCTAATTGAAGATAATGGCACAATATTACAAGCCAGGTCCAAATTTTCTCATATTTTGGCTGATTTGTAACTGTGCATAAGCAATAGGTTGCTGGCTTACATCTTCTGGTTCAGGCCATGAAACCCTGGGAGAGGCTGAGAATCCTGTTTCCCATGCTTACCATAATAATTTTGGGTCAGAAATTATTCTAGGTTGAAAGGATTTTTGCTGGAGAAACTTTGTTCAGGGGGCACCCAAATGAGGCTCCTTTCATGTCCCCCAAGATCTTTTTCCACTTAAGTGATCCCTATTTATCTACTTGCAATTTCTTGCTTTTGAACTGCTATGTTGGCAGATGCTGGGACAGAGACAGGAGCTCATTCTGTCATGCAGTACCCGGGTCTCGAACTGCTGACTTGCCGGCCTTCCAGCTAATAAGGCAAGCTTCTTAAGCATTGAGCCACCACAGCCCACCACAGCCCCCCCCCCAGCCTCCTTAAGACTAGTCTTGGAAGGGGACGGGGGGACGACGACTATAACTTCAACTCCTATATCTGAAAACATTTGTTCCTATTTTTCATGTTAGAATCTGTGCATGTGTATTGTAAAGATTGACCCACATATGCTGACATCAAGGGTCTGATCTGATCTGGCATGACATAACTTGACCCCTCTGCTTTGCTTGGACAAAGGCATGCTAGTGGCGCTGCTTTCTCCTGTCACTATGGAGACAGAAGCACATGCTTTAGCATTGAGGATTAGTGCCATGCATAGACTATTTAACAGCTTCCCTTCTGAAACTGAATGCAGTTGCTGCTCTGGAAGACCTCGTGAAAATATCCACATGAGTAAAAAGAACATTGTGCAACAATGCTTTGTGATACGCATTTGGCAGTAGGTGGAAATTTGGTACTCAGTCACTGGAAAATTCCCAGTACTCTGCCAGTGCAGACCAGTTTGCTAACATCCCACCCATTCACAGCATGGCCCACTGTTAAATGTAGAATCAGACTAGATGGAATGAATATGTCTTTAGTGTTTAAGACACTGAACATGACAACCGGAAGGTCAGCAAGTCAGCAGTTTAAGACCTGAGTACTGCAAAACAGAGTGAGCTCCTGTCTATGTCCCAGTGCCTGCCAACTTAGCAGTTCCAAAGCAAGAATGTACAGGTAGATAAATGGTTACTGCTTTGGTGTGAAAAGTAACAGAGTTCTGTGCACTTTGATGTCTACTCATGGCTGCCATACGACCATGGAAACATCTGAAGACACAGGCAGCACTGGCTTTTTGCCTGTAAATGGAGATGAGCACTGCAGCATAGAGTCAGATATGACTGGCTTTCAAGCAAGGGAGACCTTTACCTTTCCCACAAGGGAAAATGCATTCCCACAAGGCATGTATTTTCTCAATGGTACATGCTTTTACAACCAGACTGGGAAATAAACTCATATTTACGTTCACTTGACTGGCTATTAAACAAAGCACACTAAATGCAACATATATTTGTTCTTGTTCAGTCGCACAGTCGATTCCGACCCTCTGCGACCCCATGGACCACTGTCTGCCAGGCACTTCTGTCCTCCACCATCCTCCTCAAACTCACTCAGCTCTGTGCCCATCGCGTCCACAATACCATTTAGCCATCTCATTTTGGGCCGCCCCCTTCTTCTTTTGCCCTCCACCCTTCCCAGCATCAAGGTTTTCTCAAGTGAATCTTCTCTTCTTATTTGATGTCCAAAGTACTTTAGCTTCATCTTTACAATTTGACCTTCTAAGGAGCAGTCAGGGTTGATTTCTTCTAAGATTGACCTATTTGTTCTCCTCGCTGTCCAGGGGACTCTCAAAACTCTCCTCCAACACCACATCTCAAAGGCATCTATTTTTCTGCGCTCAGCTTTCCTAATGGTCCAGCTCTCACAACCATACATTGCCACAGGGAATACCATTGCTTTGACTATATGAAAAGGTTTGTGGCATCTGGCCCCATCACTCCCTGGCAAATAGAAGGGGAAGAAGTGGATGCGGTGATAAACTTTACTTTCCTGGGATCCAAGATCACTGCAGATGGTGATTGCAGCCATGAAATAAAAAGATGCTTACTTCTTAGGAGGCAAGCAATGAGAAACCTAGGCAGCATAATAAAATGCAAAGACATCACCCTGCCAACAAAAATCTGTATAGTCAAGGCAATGGTATTCCCAGTAGTAATGTACAGCTGTGAGAGTTGGACCATAAGGAAGGCTGAGCGTAGAAGAATGTTGTTGTTCAGTCACACAGTCGATTCTGACCGTTTGCGACCCTGTGGACCACTGTCCGCCAGGCACTTCTGTCCTCCACCATCCTCCTCAACTCACTCAGCTTTGTGCCCATTGTGTCTACAATACCATCTAGCCATCTCATTTTTGGCTGCCCCCTTCTTCTTTTGCCCTCCACCCTTCCCAGTATTACGGCTTTCTCAAGCGAATCCTCTCTTCTCATTTGATGTCCAAAGACACCTTTGAACTGTGGTGTTGGAGGAGACTCTTGAGAGTCCCCTGAACCTCAAAGAGATCAAATCAGTCAATCTTGAAGGACATCAATCCTGACTGCTCATTGGAAGGACAAGTGCTAAAGATGAAGCTCAACTACTTTGGCCACCAAATGAGAAGGGAGGACTCACTTGAAAAGGCCTTGATGCTGGGTAAGATTGAAGGCAAAATGAGTAGGGGGTGGCTGAGGATGAGGTGGCTACATGGCATCATTGACACAGTGGGCGTAGATCTGTGTGGGCTATGGAGAATGACAGAGGAGCCTGGTGTGCAGTGGCTCATGGAGTCGCAAAGGGTCAGACCTGACTGTGGGACTGAACAACAACAAACAACAACTGATGTTAGGAATATAGAAGATACTTGCTTATAAATAAATCCATGAGAAACTTTGAACCAGAAAGTAAAAGAGTCATGAGGTAGGAAATAATTCACAGGAGGTAACTTCTTCTGAGAGGCATTTTGTACCGTCAAATATACATGTCTTTAAATTGTACAGCTATTCAATCTCTTTTGAAGAAAAACTAGTAGGATTAACCTGGGAAGTGACCGGTGACCATAAAAGCCTGTGCAATTCTTCTTTCCGTCTTCGTTTGTCGCAGAACTCTTCCTCTCTAAGGTCAGATGAGAGGGAGACTACTGTTAAAACCCCATTTATAATAGTAACAGGCAAATAATTTTTTTAACAAACACTCCATGGAGAATCACACTAGCGAAGCATGTTGCTAGTGCAAGCTTGCTGCCTTGGGGGAGATTACTAACAATTGTCAACTGGCCAATAAAAACACAAGAATTACTGTGTGGGGCCAGACCGCCAGTCCATCTAAGTCAGCATTTTCTCTGTAACTGTTGACCCACCAGATGCCTGAGAGAAGTTCACAAGAAGGGCACAGTTGTGATAACCATTCTGTTGTTAATCCCTAACATCTGGCAATTAGGGTATGTGGTCTTTGAAAACAGGAGTAGGTTTTTGCCAGAAAAGTGCTCGCCCTCCATACAGTGGCTGCCTGATCATGACCTCTATAGTTTCAATCATTTACATGAAACTGCAAAAATTTGAGGCATTCAGTTCCACCGGCCTATTGTGTTGTGCTTGTAAACATGTGTGTGAGAAGGGAGGAGGGGAGTGTGTGCAAGGGTAAGTGTGTATGTGTGATAGAGGAAGGCATCATGGCAAAGTTACTTTTTTGGACCACGTTTGACTATGTCATTTAGGGATTATGGGAGTTTTAGTCTAAAAAAGCAATTTCCCCCCAAACTCTAGTGACTGTATATAGACTGGGAGGGCGTACATTTGCCTGTATTGATTCCCATAAGCAAGAATATCGTGAGATGACTCTTGTCCTAAAGAAAAGTTTGATCTTGCAGTTCAGTTGGGCTGGCACCCCACCCAACTTAATTGCCAGTGTAAAGTTCTGCAGAAAGGAACAGAATTGATTTGTGGTGGCTGCCCAAAGTTCAGCTTGGCAAAGCAGCTAAGGTAACTAGTTAATCAGTAGACAAGACTCCTGGTTTGTCCAGTTGGGGATAGAAAGCAGGAAACAGTTTTCCAATTTTATCCACCCAGCAGGTTGACAATGAAACAGTTTGTGTTGTTTTCCCTTTTTTTAAAAAACCAACTGATAAAGAAGCTGTGGTTTTGTTCTGCTACAGGCTTTCAACCCAACATCTTATGTTGACTGAAACATAAATGGTCCTTATTGTGCAATCGTAGTAGGGAAGATTTCATAACGTGCCTGCCTGCTTCTAGAGAAAGCCTTGTGCTTGTTCCTTGTTTGCTTGCTGCCTTTAAACGACTCTGTGCTTTTCAAGTTGGATCTTCTGTATATTTATATGAGTGCCTTTATTCCCCCACAATCTGGAATGTTGGACAGTTTGTGACTGGAAGACATGCCATAGGGGCTTTTGGTGAGTAATTTGTGAGGGGAGGAGAAACGGAAGGTTTTGTCATGTGGAAAAGTAGTTCAGCCTATTGAAGCAATGCTGTTTTGAGGATCAGCTGGAACAGGATGGACCATGCTTCATATGAACAGCAAGCCGGGGCAGCTTTCTTAAGGCATAAAATCCTTTCCAAAGAAGATGACTATAAAGTCCCTTTCTAAGCTGAGCCTTGAAAAGGTGAACTCAAAGAACTCTAACATATGGAATGCAATCTTACTAGTCCACCAGTCTACCAGTGGAGCAGATTAAATTAATGTAAGTGTGTTTTTATTTTGGAGAGAGAAATATATTGATGTTTGGATTGCACTGTTGACTGTGCTTTGCTTCTAGTAATGCTTTAGCAAGATTTAATATCAGGAAGAACTAATACAAGTATTTGAAAGATAGTAGGGAAGCTTGGTAGAAAGCTTTGTACTTGAGAAGAATTATTAAAGGAGAGAATACTTTCACAAATGTGTGGATCTACAAAGTACAGGAGGTCAGTAAGTATTACTATAATATAGCTATCAGCTGTTTGGCAATAAGAGAAAGGATTTGTTGTTTCCTTCTAAGACTGTTGGAGAAAGCAACGTGTCTCATGTGACTACCAATTTAAAGATTTGCTTGACATTTGTTATGGAATAAAATTGATTTGTGTGATGATAGATAGGAGTGATTTCCCTTTTTTCTCTATTTGTCATCAGTAGGCTAATCGAGAAATGGATATGAAGGGAAATAACTGAGACAGATATGCATATTTGACAACTATAAGAACTGTCTAGGATTCAGATCTCAGATAGATAGATGGCAGCATTTAAAATGTAAACTGTAATACAGAAATCTTCAACATGAGAAACGGTTGTTGCTACACATTAATATTGTATGTTCATGACATCTAATACACTGCATTTCCCACAAAGTGGGAAACCAGGTGCACTGCACATGGAGACACAGTAGTATTTTAAGCATGGTGATTTACAGTTGTGGGTTTCTGGAGTATCTTGCATAGATCCAGAAGAATAGCCATGCTTTTCTGTTGTACGATGAATGACAGAGAATCCCTTGAAATGAATATATTTTCTGCTTCATTGGATATGTCAAAAGCACATGAATTGGGGGGGGGGGGAGCCTACAAACCTACACATAGTCATAGGCAGTGGTGGGATGTCAAAATTTTTACTACTCCACCATGATGTCATCACAGTGTGGACGGAGCTAACATCATGATGTCATGGGGGGAGCCAACATGACATTATGGGCAGGGACAAAGAAAAAAACTAAAAAATAATAAAAAATAAAATTAAAAATAAGCGCATGCACGCGCGCACGCACGCACACACACACACACACACCACACACACACCTCAACCCACCCACACACAACACAAACCTGTAAATAAATAAATAAATAAAATAAAAAATACATACCCACCCACAACACAAATCAACCAGAGCTTTTAAATCAGAGTTTAAAGCTTATTCTGGCTAATCTTACTCACACTAGATCAGATGGAAGGAACTACAGAATGAACTCACCACAAGATGGCTTCATTTTGGCACTTTTCAACTTTTCAATAGTTAAAGAAGTTAGGTACTAAGTCTTTGCCTAACCAGTTCTCTAGGATACCTAGGGGAGCAGGCTATAGGGAGCTTCAGGCTAGCAGCTTCTCTTCCTCCTCCCCGCTTGGGAGGACAGCAAGGAGGCCGTGCATACGCGCCAAGCACTGTAGGCGTGCTTGGCGTGCATGCGCAGTGGGGAAACCAGTGAAAAGGTAAGCCCCGAAGGTGGTTCCCCCCAAAAGCTGCAACCGGTTCTCCAGGATACTGGGAAAAGTTACTACAGGTTCTGGAGAACTGGTGAGAACCTGTTACATCCCATCACTGGTAGGGCTGGGTCTATATCTAGTATCTATCACAGATTGAATTACATGAGTAAGCTTAATAGCATAAAACATTTCCACTCAATGTAGAAAGCATTTGCTACCATGGGTGGATAGCTAACTATGTTGATTTGATGTAGCAGAAATGATGGGGACTCTAGTGCTACCTTAAAAGGCTTAACAAGTTTTATTTGGTGTAAATGCCCATGGACTTTATCCACATCTGAAAAAGTGTGCTAAAATCCATGTAAACAAACCAAAGACTAACCAAATGAAACAAGTTACTCTTAAGATGTCACTAATTGTTGTTTTTAGTACAAAGCGTGTTGCCCTAAGAAGTGGAGCAAAATGGTGTTAAAAGTTCAAGACATCATTTCAGTACAGTGACTGTGGCAGCTCAGTGGTTAAGAAGCTCGCCTTGTTAGCTGGAAGGCTGGAAAGTTGGCAGGTCAAGACCCAGGTACTGTAGAATGGCTTGAGTCCCCATCTCTGTCCCAGCTCTTGGAGACATGAAAGGGGCCTCATTTGAGCAATCCCTGAGTGTAGCTTCTTCTGCAAAAATCCTTTCAACCCAGAATAATTTCTAACACAAAATTGTTAGTATTAGTGAATTGCTAGATACGTTCTTTAGACCTCAAATAGAAAAACCAGACACACTTCCTCCAGAAGGGAGTTCCAGAGATGTGATGCCACTACTGAAATAGTTCTGTATCTTGCACCCACTGCCAAACTGGTTTTAATGAGGCCTGGGCCTAGACGTTGGGCTCCTGTAGCTGACTATGTCCCTCAGTATTTTCTGTTTTCAAAGCTAGGGTTAATAATAAAGGTGACCAATGAATAAAATAGCATGTAGTCCTAAAATGGATTAAGTGTACACTTGAAAATGTACATGTGAACTAGGTATATACCTAACCCAAACCATGCCCAGTTGAGGGTGCATAGATTGGTGCCTCCCACCCCAGCCCGTTTCCTTTTGGAGGCACTCCAACTTGATTTTTATTCATGTAGTATAGGTTTTCATTTTTACTTTATCTCTAGGGAAAACTCTAGTCCTCCAAATAGTAAAGGTAAAGGTCTCCCTTGCTTGAAAGCCAGTTGTGTCCCACTCTAGGGGGTGGTGCTCATCTCCATTTACAGTCAAAAAGCCAAAGTTGTCTGTGTCTGGTCATGTGGCAGGCATGGCTAGAACTGGAGTGCATGGAACGTTGTTACCAGTAGTGGGCAGCAAAAAAAAATCACTATCACACCATGGGCAGAGCCTATGTCATGGGTGGAGCCTATGCCATGGGCAGGGCCTACGTCATGGGCGGAGTCTACGTCATGGGCGATCTAGTCATGCCTGCCATATGGCCATGTATACATCTGCAAACAGGCAGCACTGGCTCTTTGGCTGTAAATGGAGATGAGCACTGCACCCTAGAGCTGGATATGACTGGTTTTTGAGCAAGGGAGACTTTGAACTACTTGTAGGGACAAAACCTGATGGGGAAGGGCAGGGAGGTGAGTGTGGCCACCCAATTTCACTCCCTCCCCCACCCGAAGGCCACCCAATTTCGCCACCCCCCTGCCCAGAGGCCACCCAATTTTGCTACCCCGCCTCCTGGGTGTGTGTGTAAACCTGTTGCTGCCTACCACTGGCTGTTACCTTTCCTGCCAAAGCAGTTTCTGTTTACCTACTTGCAGTTTCTTGCTTTCAAACTACTAGGTTGGTGGGAGCTGGGACAGTTCAGGGAAGCTTGCTTTGTTGTACAGTACAGTAAAACCTCATATAACACTAAAACCTGGTTCCACAAGTCTTGGTGTTATATGATTTTTAGTGTTATCTGATGCATGTTAAAATCCTATGGGATCCATAGAGATACATTGTAACCACACAGGCTTTAGCGGTTGTTATCTGAAGCATCCCATAGGATCTTAATGTTATCTGATGCAATTCTTCCCCCCAGATTCCTTAATGTTATGCAATTTTAGTGTTATTCGATACTAATGTTATATGAGGTATTACTGTACTTGGGTCTCGAACTGTTGACCTTCCAGTCATCAATTTCAGCATTCTAACCACTAAGCCACCATGACCCTTTTGTCCTGACTGGTGCACTAGTTCCTTCTTAGCAGGACAAGACAGGGAGTCTTCTCATCATTTCTTTTCCTCCTTCACAGCACCTGACCTACTCAGTCTTTTAATCTGTAATCCACTAACACACAAAGTCATTTTAAAGACAGACAACCACCAGAATCCTATTACTGTACAAGTATATACCAATGTAATTCAATTGGTATAAATCTTAGTAGTGAATGGTTACAAACTAAGAAGTCAATGAGGCTTTTGCAACAGCATACCAAATTGCATGGATCAGCTAATGACTATGTTGACCTTTTAACTTGTAGTATTTCTCTGCTGAGATTAATGCCCATTGAGTTAAACTGGTGGATATAACTGTGACAGGATTCTAGCCAGTATATTTCTCTTTGGAAGGAAAAGTGAGAGAAAAACTTCCTGTTCTAGGTTTACATTTGTTGGTCCTTTCTCCTACCCTCCATAGCTGCTACCTTCTTCCCTAGATTTCAAATTAGTAGTGCTATGAGCCTTCTCATCTTCCTGTTCTGTGGCTCAGTAGGGGCAGAAGGGTTGACAACCACAGAAAAAGATTTCTATACAGAATAGACTCTAGCGAGTTAATCAATATTGCAACAGAAAAAGCTGAGAAAGTTAGATTCTACAGTAAGGCACATGTTCTCCTTTACTATTTCTGACAGCTCATATTGACCTTAGTTTTCCTTTCCCTGTTTGTAACTGCTGTTTGTCTTTTTATACCTCATGAATGCCAGAATTAATGTGAGAGAGCTGTGGAGTTGATGTTGTTCTGCCCAAATCACCCTATGTGCTTTGCTCTACCTTATGATTATGATTATTCTGGGAATGCACAAATAGTCCAGGTTCAGTTAGTGATTTAGCATTCAGCCCAATAACAGTGTTCATTTCTAGAGTGAACAAAGTGTATGTGATTGCAAATATTCCCACTTCATGCATGCCTTGTTAAGAAAACAGAATTCACTGCATATATCGTAAATGTAACATTTTTGTGCAATGGGTCCCACAATCCCCCAGCCAGCGTAGTGACAATTATAATCCAAAATAATTACAGTGGAACCTCAGACAACAATCACCCCATATAGCAATGAAATCATATAACAATTAGGTTTTTTGGGGGGGGTGGGGGTGGCGGCATCCTGCATAACAATTTTCCCTATGGAAAAAAATCATACAACAATTTTTCAATGGGAAAAACCACATAGCAAAAAAATCATTGTATGATGCATCCCATAGGGGAAATCACTATACGATGCATGCATCGTATAGCAGTTGTTTCGTACAACAACAAGCCCCGTGGAATGGATTAAAATAGTTATATGAGGTACCACTGTATAGTACTTGTAAAGGGTTTTATAGGTTGTGATTCCTTGCAATGTGTACTTACAGCGGCATATCTGGCTTCTGTTGCATGATGTATAGAAAGAACTTTAGACATTGACCTTCTCATTATCTCAATAGACTATAAAAGGCTTACATACAT
The DNA here is from genome assembly GCA_030440675.1 of Furcifer pardalis. Lineage (NCBI taxonomy): Eukaryota > Metazoa > Chordata > Lepidosauria > Squamata > Chamaeleonidae > Furcifer > Furcifer pardalis. The sequence continues at coordinate 92,210,525 of CP126897.1, forward strand.
TTACTCCTTCCTTCTCCTGATCTGCATTTCCTGCCACACCTTATTTTATATTTATTGTGGTAGCTGTTAGGTTACTTGAGTTCCCTCCGTATGGTGTCTAAGGCAATAAACTCTTCCTTCATCCTCTGGTCACAAGAAGAGACCTTTCTAAATTCCACCTGCAGAAACTGTTGTAATAGCCAGTATGTTGTGAGGTGGAAATAGCATTAACAGTGCTAAAAATATTTGTGAATGGGGAAGGAAGAAGATAGAACCCTCTGTTCTGGTAGCAATGCAGAGTACCGTACAGTACTGTACTTGGAAATTGCTCCATAGAAGTAACATTCAAGATCTCTCTTAAAACAGCGAAATCCCTGCTAATGGCTATCATCCAGCTCTCTCTAGGGGGTACACGGAAAGAGCCTCCTCAAAGATTGTAGTATTTTTGAACCACAATCAGGTGTACCCTGGTAATGGCAATTTTGTTGTGCCAGCTGATCTTTCTCACACTAGGTCAGGTGAAAGGAACTACAGAATTCACTTATCAAAAGGTGCCTTGATTTTTGCAGTTTTAAATCTGGCCTAGACAAGGAGGAAGAAGAAGCTCTCGCTAGGTGTCATGGATATTATGAGGATTAAGTTTTATGAAATTGTGTGTGTGTGTGTGTGTGTGGAGTCTCTCAGGGAGCACTGAGCATCTTGTTTAGATAATGGTTGTAATTCAAAGGTAATAGCAATGAAATAATTTTGTCTCTGTTTTCTATAAATCGAATGTTTCAAAGTCTAAATTTTATTGCAATGTTTGGGTGCATATGGCTTTTACCTATTTGGTGGGGTGGAAGAGTTTGATTTGGAAAATCTGACCCCGTTGTTCACACATATGGTTGGCACATGTATAGATCCAACCCATCCAGTCCTGCTGTTATGGAGTTTCATTTCAGATGTGGATTCTTCATTAATATCTAGGCTCCACTCTTGGTTTTAAATTTTTACTTACTTATTTATTTTATTTATTTACTGCATTTCTATACCACCCATTTGGGTGGTACCCCACTCTGGGCGGTGTACAAACAGATAACAAATAACAACAGAGCACACAGCAAATCAAAACAAACAACCGACAGATATGTCACAAAGTAAAATAAAATAAAGAAACTGGTATCTGAGGACATAGGGACTCAACCTGACTGACTAATTTATTGCTAAAGGGACAACACCCTGAAAAGCCTCCTTGAAGCAAAGAGTTTTTAATTGCTTTTCAAAAATAGCCAGTAATGGAGCCTGGTGCAGCTCTACTGGTAGAGTGTTCCAGTGTTGGTGCCACCACTGAGAAGGCTCTATGTCTATTTAAAGACTTTTGAGCCATTATCAGGGGAGGCACCTAGAGCTGCGCCTACTGTGATGAATGGGTGATGTAGGGAGTTGTTCTGAGGGAGAGACATTCCAACAGATAGCAAGGTCCCAAACCGTACAGGGCCTTATATGCAGTGATGGGATGTGACAGGTTATCACCAGTTTTCTAGAACCGGTAGTAACTTTCCCCAGGGTCTCGAAGAACGGTAGCAGTTTTTTTTTTTTTTGGGGGGGGGGGAGTGCCACCTTTGGGGCTTACCTTTTCACTGTGCATGTGTGCCAAGCACTTGGTGTGCATACACACCTACAGTGCTTGGTGCATATGCACGGCCTCCTTGCTGTCCTCCCAAGCGGGGAGGAGGAAGAGAAGCTGCTAGCCTGAAGCTCCCTATAGCCTGCTCCCCAGGGCAAGTGACTGTATTTTAATGTGTATTTAATACCTTTACCCATATTGATGTACTACCACAGTTCCTAAAAAGGCCTGGCGGCCTGGCTTGGGGTTTTTAAGCAAAGTTTTGGAGTTACCTCATCAATAAGTGATTGCGTCTTTTTTCCTCCCTGTATTTAAACTACAGGGAGAAAGAGAACTGCTTGTGTCTTTCTTTCCTTCCCTGTATGTAAACTACAGGGAGGGGGAAAGAGAGAGATGTGATTGGTTCTCTAGAGAACCAATCACGTCTCTCTATTTCCCCCTTTCCTGTATTTTAAGTACAGGGAGGGAAAGAAAGAGACAAGCAGTCTCTGCAACTGCAGTAGGGTCGGGGAAAAGGCGGGTGCTTTTCCCGACCCTACTGCAGTCGCAGAGACCGCTGCGGGTGGGGGGTGGCTTTAAAGGCAGGGAGGTCTCTTTCTTTCCCTGCCTGCCTTTAAAGCGGATTGTCCCTGAAGTCAGAGCTTTTTTTTTTTTTTAGCGTTGTTCAATGCATGCATCGGACAACGCTAAAAATCTGATAACATCATGACTTGTGGAACCAAGTCATAACGTTATCTGGTGTATTACTGTACTAATATTAACGTTGTTAATACTGAGATGCTAACTCAGAATGTTGCGTCTCAAAGCGTATTGTTTCTTTTGCAGATGCAGAGAGAAATCTTCCCCAATGCTTCTCGGCCAGGATCTGCTTCACATCCTCCTCATGCACTCCCAACATCACCCCCTGCTGCTCCGGTGCCACACTCAATGCCGCCTTCTCCCTCCCGCATCCCCTATGGCACAGTCAGGCCAGTCAGCGGCCCTGGTAATGCCACCATTCCCAGGGACAGGCTTTCGAGCACACCGGCCTCCAGATCCATCTCGCCCAGCCCAAGCGCCATCTTGGAAAGGAGAGATGTAAAGCCGGATGAGGATATGGGCAACAAGTCTCTGACTCTGTATCGAAACGAGGGGCTGTACGCAGACCCTTACCTGTATCATGAAGGAAGGATGAGTATAGCAAGCTCCCACACAGGACACCCTCTGGATGTACCCGACCATGTTGTGGCTTATCACCGTAGCACAATGCGATCTTCGAGCACTTACTGTAATCCTCCCCTGCCGCCTGAAATAATGGAGCAGTCCTTTTACCGGCACAAGTCAAGGAAGTATCCTGATAGCCACTTGCCCACTCTGAGCACCAAAACGCCTCCCACCTCTCCTCACAGAGTGGTAGACATGCGAATGGTAGACATTCACACTCACCACAACACCCCAATGTCTCCTCACACTCTTCATCTTGAGAGGTCATCTCCTGGTCGCCAGTCTGTCAAGAAAGATCCAGGGATTCCTGTGTTTGTGGAAGGGAAACCACGGAGCCTGGCTGGCACGGCTGAGGTAGTCCCATCGGTACCTGAAAAGAAAGTTTTTGGCTACGGGAGTGCAGTGATACCCAAAGAAAATGAAACTAGGTAAGGCACAGCAGGAGATGTGTGTTTCATGTGACGGTTTGGCAAAACACATCTATATTGGTAGGAGCTTCAGACCTACACAGAAAAATGAGCCTTTCTCTTGGGGCCCTATAACCCAGGGGTTACCAGCCTTTTCAAGCCAGGGGGCGGGTCACACTCTCTCAGTCAGCTTCAAGGGCCAGACAGCTATTTTTGCTCTGCCTGCACGATGGGGGTGGCCATTTTGTCTATACAGCTTCAAAGGGGGCATTTTGTTTCTTGAATGCCCTTGGAGGGGGTGGGAGCCACATGAAATGGTACCACAGGCCAGATCCAGCCCACAGGCCTTAGTTTGGGAACCCCTACTATAGCCCATTCTTTATCTCAGTAAACTGGATGGTCTCTTTCTACAGATATGTCCTTTGTATTTCGATTCTTTCTAGACTTGATAGTGGTATCCTGGTATCAAACTCCATGTGAAGCAATGTGTCCCATAAACAGTTATGGTAGAATTTGATATATTTCACTAATACCAGAGATAGGGGTTGGAGAAGCTCAGCTATAGTTGAATAGGCTGCTGTTTACACCAGCAGAAACTATTTGCCAAGATAATAGCAGCATTGGGAGAGTTTTCAATGGTTGGGGATGGAAGACTTAAAACCTACCTGCCTAGAAGTTGTGGTTCCAATATAAATCTCTCCTTCTGTACACACATTTGATACTATATATTTTTAATTGATGTATTTGCTAATGATGCATTTAACTTCACCTGTTAACAGTCCTCATGTATTTGAGGTGACATGGAGGAGATGCATTTAGTATTTCTGTGCATTATCTTCTGTTGTTGATAATAAGAACTCATTTATAGTCTGCCAGGTTGTGCACCACGACATAAAAGAAATCACATAAGAAAGAGCAGTATCTGTCTCTACCAACACACACAGTGCATAGCAATTTTTACATTTTTTATGGAGCTGAAATGATCTTTTCTTCCTCATCTGGTGTTCAGAAGTTGATGGAGTTTCTCGTTGGTTGCCTTATTTGCCCTAAAACAAGATTTTGCATCTAGCATTTTGCTTTTGATATACAGAAAAGGGAATTGGAGCTGTAATCAGCAAGCATGTATTGGTAGAGGCAGAGTGGATGATATGAGGAAGGGCTTTATTTTAGAAATGGTTTGCTAGCCTGTTGCTTTACAGTACAGTTACCATCTATGTCTTGTGGGAGACTCAGGAAGTTGTTCGTGCAAAAATTCAATTTTCCCAAGTTCAATCCTAGATAAAAGTCTGTAGATATTAGAGTCACAAAAGCCCATGTTTCTGCTTCTGGGAATGAAGAGGATGGCCATGGGTCACATGAAATGGTGCCATGGTCTGGGTCCGGCCCATGGCCCATAGTTTGGTCACCCCACTGTAGAACCTTAAATCTGTGGATTTTCCTCCTCTTTCTTCACTGACCCAAGGAGATAAAAAGCTTAATTTTTTCTTTAGAATTAAATTCAGTCCTAATAGATGAGATACTGACTTCAAGAAGACATGTTTATTATTTGTGTGTGTTACCTTCTGCAGTAGATAATAATAACCCATTTACAGCGTGCCAGGCTGTGCATCAGGAGATAAAAGAAATGACATAAGAACAAGCAGTGTCTGTCTCTATCAACTTGCATTGCAATTTTCATTTTATTGAAGCCAAGACAGTGACAGCCAAACTCAGAGAACTGTGGTTAGTTAAAGTCAATGGGGCTAAACTGTGATTGATTATCCTAGTTTGTAAACTAACCATAGCTGTGGTTAGCCTCAATTTGGATGTTCACCAAGAATTGCAGCTAATTCTAACCAGAAAGTAATGCTTTTCACTCCTATGCATGTGCATGAAGGAGATGGAGCAGGAATCCTGTTCCTGTATGCTCTGAACTAATATCATGTAGCCCCTTTTTCACATGGTACCATAGTCATAAGATTTTAAAAAAGTTTTCAGTGCTACTGCTGTATATTTTTAAGACTATAAACCCCAAGTTATAACTAACCCCCTCTATTTCCAGGCTGTTTAGATTCTAAGTGCTCTTGCGTTCATATGTAATTTTGTACTACCCATGCAGAAGAAGGGATATTTCAGCAGGTTAGGTATAACCGTCTTTAGGAGGAAGGGGATCAGACAAATGTTTGTGGAATAAAGCAGCTCCCTTACAATTGAGCATGCTCAGTGACTATAGGGCAGTGGTGGCGAACCTATGGAATGTGTGCCAAACATGGCACTCCCAACACACTCTGTCAGCATGCCACCCCAGCACAAAGTTTGCCCTGTCCCTCTGCCCAGCAGCCCAATGGGACCACTTCTTTCCACGCAGCACAGAGTTTGCCCACCCATCCCTCCAGCACAGAGTTCACCCCGGCCCTCTGTTTGGACACTTGGTCGCTAAAAGGTTCACCATCACTGCTATAGGATATTGGCTGGCAGGAGTGTGTATGGGAAAATAGTTGTGGATAATGGAATGGAATCAAATGGTTAGAATTGAATGAGGAACATTCCATGTGGCAATATTTTACTGCAAATTGCACATCTCTCTGTGTGTCATCATTTATTCTACATCATCATCGCCATTGCAATCTCTCTTCAAAAGGGTAGTACTGTATTAGGTGCTAATTTATTTCCAACCAGAGCAGATGTGCCTAGTCAATGAGTCTTGAGGAAGTATTAATTTAATGAGTCATATTCAGTCTGTGAGTGGATTTTGTCTTCTGTAGTTTTTAATTTTAGTTCTAAAATTAAAATTAAAATTAGGCCTGTATGGGAGTGTTTTACTTCCGCTTCTGGGAGCGACGAGGACTTCGTGGGCCATATGAATTGGCATCAGGGGCTGGATTCAGTCCCCAGACCGTAGTTTGGGCACCCCTGCTTTAGAGCCTTGACAAATGCTTCTCCTTTTCTGAATTTGACAGTGATAAATAGGGCATTTTCATAAAGGTGCTTTTAAGTATAGAAAAGTGTTGTTTCAATGGAGCAGTGGATTTATGAGTAAAACTATATAACCACTTTCTTACAAGTAGGGTTTTAAAGAGAAATTTCTGTGCCTGTGGGACTGCGGGGGGGGGGGGAATCTTTTGAGTGTTGAAAGCAATTTGCAGAAATCTACTCATTGTACAACTCAGGAAATGTCTGTACTGATTTTGGACTCTTAAAGCTAATTCTGTGAAACAGTAAATGTAGGTTGATTAACAGTGGTTTCTCGGAGCCAAGACAAAGTGGTCCCATGGCGAGCTGCTAATTTTTGCTTGTATTCAGGTTGTCAGCCCCTTTCAGTGCTAAGAGCTGAAATTGACAAACAGATGCCACCAGAATGTTTTTGTTGATGGCATGTACAAACTCAGTCAGCAGGGACCAGAAACAAACTCGTGAAGAAGGCCTCCCCTAATACTCAGTTGTTGTTTGGTGTCATCAAGTCACTCCTGATGGAGTGATTCATTGTGTGCCACCAAGCCAATTCTGAGTTTCCATCCCAGGATTTTCTAGGTAGAGAATATCCAAAAGTGGTACTATGGTAACAGAGTAGACCTTACTGCCAGCGACTCAACACCAGGTGGCAGGCGGCGGTTATCTAACTTGACTACCCTGAGGACTAGCAGCCTTGGGTGCCAAAGTCCACAGGGAAGGGTGATGTTCCCCAAGTGGCTTAAATCCCATTTAAATTTATCTTGATGCAGGGCAGCAGCTTCATCATTACTGTCTGGGGCTGATGAGGACTTTGCGTGCCAAAAGGGCTCAGGACCAGGAAGTTACTCATGGAACTGGATCAGTGGTATGGATGGCATGCTGTCATGTGGAAGGTAGATGAAAGGCCACTGCATTATATTCTCAGGACAGTCTTAATGGCTGATCGCCATGATGATTGCCTGGATTCGGATTCAGATATGGCAGAAGAAGAAGAAGAATTCCCTTCTTCTGGGAATGCCCTGGGACACACAGGCTGGCTGTTCTGGGATGTACAGGCAGGAATTGAATTCCCAGTCTCTTGCTCCATAGCCAGTTATCTGTCTCATTGAGTTACTCAGCCAGCACAGCCTTATATATCACAGGATAAAAATAATTGGAAAGCCTCCTTAATAATGCATGTGAAGGAGTGCTCATTCTCCAAGCTGCTAACTCTCTCCAGGATATATCATCTGTCTATATTTAATAGGACTCTGTGCACACACAGGCTAATGAAGCATGTGAACTTGAATGGAAAGATTTTTATGAGTGACATTCTAGTTTATGCCTGCAGCAGGCATGATGTGTCCTTTCTTTAATGCAAACATAAAAACTGCCTCTGGAAAAGGGAAATAACATGCAAGCCGAGCTTAGATCATTTCAAAGTGAGAGGCGGAGATCAATTCAGCAGTGTGTAATGTCCTGTTCTGAATGACCCCTGGCTAGTTAGAAGACAGGAAAAGGGTTGTTCTGTACTAAGCCTGAATGGAACTGTTGGAAAGAAATCTGCCGATGCAACGGGAAGGGAAGCCCAAGAATGCTATTATTGGACTCTGGAGGCATAAGGGCTGGTTTCCGTTCTGTTGCTAAAAAAAAACCCCAACCTCAAAACAATGGGCTGACAGGCACATTTTCAGAAACAATCAGCAAAGGAAGAATGTATTGGGACAGGGCAAGGAAATCTGGAAAAGTATCCAAATGTCATTCTGCTTCACTTGGGCACTGACTTGCTAGATGGCTACATATCTAATGTAGTTAGAAGAAACAAAACCACCTTGAGCTAGGGCAGTGATGGCAAACCTTGGCACTCCAGCTGTTCTTGAACTTCAATTCCCAGAAGCCCTGATCAGCAGGTATGGTGACTTGGGCTTCTGGGAATTGAAGTCCAAGAACACATGGAGTGCCAAGGTTCGCCATCACAGAACTAGGGCAAACGTCATACTTGGCTCTCCAGGTGTTCTTGGAGTTCAGTTACCAGAAGCCTAAGTCAGTACACCTGCTGATCAGGGCTTCTGGGAATTGAAGTCCAAAAACATCTGGAGACCCAAGTTTGACGTCCCCAGAGCTAGAGTGTGGGCTTTGCTGCTTTGGTTCCTCCGTACCACCCTATTCAGCTCCAGGCTTTCTCGTAAGGTAATTAGACTGTAAGAGGAGTCACCTTTTGTGCTTTGAAATTATCTGTTGTTGTGGGTTTTTTAAAAAAACAAGACGGGAAGCAATTCCACCCTTTTGGCAAGTGTAGATTGCTGGGAGGAGGGTGTGTAATCTTTTTTATACGGATGGTCTTGCAAAACCTTTTAGTCCTTCCAGAGTTTCAGTTCTGAGCTAGATAAAGTTCACACACAGATCTCATAAAGGAGCTCACATTTTCAGTAGGATGCTTCCCTCGCCAAGGAAGGTCTAACAGGTTCATAGTCAGCCCCTTGAAATAGCTGAGCTGGGGCCAGTCTCTTTCATTGGCAGCTTCCCATCCAGATACTTTGGCCTGCAACTGTCATTAGATATAGGACTAATGATCATCTATCATGGATGTCTGAATCCAAAATGTGCAGGGTATTGGCTGGAGAAGACATGTTTCCGACATGCAGGAAGTTGCAATTTAGTCCCTGTCATCTCCATTTAAGAGCAACTCTGGGCATCAGGGCTAACAAGCCTGTGAAGAGCCAACACCTGCCATAAAGCAATGATTTAGAGATGTACTGGATATTTAGCTATCAGCATCCCATCTGGCATTACAGAAGAGTAACACGTACAGTCCTATTCTTATATCCACTGCATTGGTATCCCATGTCTTATCCAAGGAGCTCAAAATGGGTGTCTCAGTGATGCTAGTCCTACTCACTAGCCACTCACCACTATACCAGTGGTGGCAAACCTATGGCACGTGTACCAGAGAGTCACTAAGAGCAATCTCTGGGGGCACGTGAGCTGTCACCCACACATAGAGTTCACTCTGCCCAACAGCCCAATGGGAGCAGGGCTGTAGCAGTTTGCCCACCCTCAAACTCCCAGCTGCTTATTAGATGACATGCAGTCAAACCTCGCATAAAGAGCGCCTTGCTTAAAGAGTAACTCGCTTAAAGAGCAGAATTTTCTCTGAATGTTCGCTTTGCTTAACAACTAAAACCAACAAAAAACTCACTTAACAAATAAATCGGGGTTTGCAATCCCTCCCCCCAGAAGTCACAATTGGTCACTTACAATGGTGTTTCACTTAAAGAGCAAACTTGCTTAAAGAGCAGTCCTGTGGAACACATTACACTCTTTAAGCGAGGTACAACTTTATATATATATGATATTGTTTCACACACCCACTTCTAGAATCCTGACTATGACCCTAAATGGGAATGCTTCCTCCCTCCCCCAGTACAGAGTTTGATGCACCCCTCTGCCCAGCAGCCCAATGGAAGTGCTTCCTCCCTCCCCCAGCACAGAGTGGGTTTTAGGTTGCAGTTTGGACACTTGGTCTCTAAAAGGTTCACCATCACCATGCTATTACCATACTGGTTTTCATGTTCAGTCCTCCTTAGCAGCTCCCATTAAAGGAGGGGTTGGCAACTTCCAGAGGTTCAGAGGATGCCCTCAATCCCATATGAGTCTCCTGTCCTGAGAACATAACTAATTGAATGTTTAGGGTCAGAAATAGGCATGTTGCTTTTTGTGCTTCTGTACTGCAATGCATATAACTATTGTTAAGCCTCATGCAGCATAGCTGTAGGGCAGGCCATGCTAGCAGGGGAGACCCATGGTTATGTAGTTACTTGGCTGTGGGGAATTCAATTCTCTGCTGTGTCTCCCAAGAAAACAACTAGCCTATATAGCCTTGGGCAGGCTGTACTGTCTCAGGGCACCCCCAGAAAATCAGATTAGCAAACCACTTTTGAGAACTTTGTGGTAGAAAACCCTGAAAAGGCTTGTCATTAATTAGAATTGTCTTGAAGGTGACTGACTGGTTATGAGTCTGAAAAGTATAACCTGTAATTTCCTAAATCAAGTCAAGATTGTCATACAGAAAATATGGCAGTCCAGGTACCAGAAACAAGTAGACAGGCCCAGTTCATTTTCAGTAACAGCTTCTGTTGTAACTGCAGCTGGTGTTGGAACAGTTTCCTCTACACCCCCTTCTACTCAGTGCTAAAGTAGAATGATTACACTGCTCTATTTATAGTATGATGTTTTATTCCACTATAACCTTTTTCTTGAGTGAGGAGTAAAACAAATCTGTGCTTTGAACCACATGATAAGTGCACGTTGTAAATAAATCCACCACAGTAAGTCTTGCCCATATAATTGAAAGGACAGTCTGTCTTGTTTAAACGTGGTTAATGTTAAACCAGTGCCTGATCTGTTTGGTGACAGATAGGGCCAGGTTTAGAATTTCTGTTATACTTCTTGCCATCTCAAATAGGCTGTAAGGACGAGTGAGTGAGTGAGTGAGTGAGTGCATGCGTGCGTGAAAGAGTTCAGAGACTGATAGTGAGAATGGCATAAAGAAGGAGCAAAAAGGGCAGCAGAGGTGAAGCAAGATGGGGCTTCCGTCATAAAGGAAATATTATTTCAGGTACAGTACGTGACTTTCAAGGAGAAGAAGATGTTTATTAGACCTGGCTAAGGAAGGAAAGGCATATTGTAGCTTCTTGCCACCACTCAAACCCAGGGGATGTCTGGTTTCTGTCAGTCAACAGTCTTGGTTGACTGACAGTCAACCCGAGTTCTGCACAACAGAGTGAGCTCCCGTCTCTGTCCAACTCCTGCCAACCTAGCAGTTCAAAAACAAGACATTGCAGGTGGATAAATAGGGACCACTTAGTGAGGAAAAGATCTTGGGGACATGAAAGGAGCCTCATTTGGGCATCTCCTGAACAGAGTTTCACCTGAAAAAATCCTCTCAACCCAGAATAATTTCTGACAGGGGCTGTGGTAGCTTAGTGGTTAAGAAGATTGCCTTGTTAGCTGAAAGAGCAGCAAGTCGGCAGTTCAAGACCCAGGTATTCCATTACGGATTAAGCACCTGTCTCTGTCCCAGCTCTTGGGGACATGAAAGGAGCTTCATCCAGGCGGAGTTTCTCCTGCAAAAATCCTTTCAACCCTGAATAATTTCTGACACAAAATTATTACTATAACAGTCCTGTTCCAGAAGTTCGTCTGGGTTTCAGGTGATATCACATGATGTACTCCAGTATCCAGACAAGATAAGGCAGTTACCTTAGGCAGAAGGTATTAGGAGGTGGCAGTAAGATGTTGGAGGATATAGCTATTCATTACATGCTCTGTCATGTCCCCTCGGGGTAGCTCACTATCTGTGGGTGTGGAGAAGGAGGACACCCAGTCATCAGTGTTGACAAACAATTCAACTGTGAGTCTACTTAGCTAGCTTTTGTACACAGAATGGGAATGAGGTGCCAACTTATCCTCAGGGAAAAAATGTCTTGGGCTAATCCAGTTTCCTTGTGGTAATCATGTACAACTCTTGACCAGGACCAAGTTGTCCCCTTGAAATATCAGGGTGTGCTTACTCTCCAGTGGTTCACAAACCACCTTGGTTGTTAATATTTCATTGTTTTTTTTAAAAAAAAATATTGTTTTTGTAGTGTTTTTAAAAGAACAGATTTTGTTTTAGATTATTGCTGTAAAACGTTTGGCATTTGAAATGCAATCCAAGAGAAATGGCAGCAGAGAGGAATGGAAGGATTCCTCAAGGAAAGGCTAGGGCTGTGATTGTGCCCAAGCCCCTGTGAATCCACATAAATTTGAAGTCCAAGAACACCTGGAGTGCCAAGGTTCACCCTCACAGGGGTAGGGGATGTTCCATCTTTCTGTGCTAGGTCTTTGTTGAACTGCACTTCCCATATGCCCAGCCCTATAGAACAGATGGTTAGGAAGTCCAAGAATCCAACAGGTTCTTAGGGTGCAGAATTTATCTACCCCAGCTTATTTCATGATAGAGGCAGAGAGAAATGCCAGCTTTCTGTGTTATTTGTGTTGGTTATAGTCATAACAGCACCTTGCTTGAGAGCATATCCCATGGTGTCTTTCTACAATGGTCTCTTCCTGTTATCTGGAGTCACTTTTTTTAAAAAAAATCAAGTCTTGAAAGTAAATACATTTGGCTTTAACAAACAATTATCTTGTCTTACAGAGAGAGGATGCAAGCCATGGAGAAACAGATTGCCAGTTTAACTGGTCTTGTTCAATCTGCGTTTCTAAAAGGGTCAAATACAAGTAATAGCAAAGATGCTTCTAGGTAAAAAAAAAGCATTCATTAAATCTGTTTCTCTATAATCATCTCCATTGATCACTATTTCCACCATAAACACAAACAATCTCATTTTATTTTGGAAGCTAAATAGAACTAGGACTATTTAGTACAGGGGTTGTCAACCTTTTAAAGCCATGGGCCAGACCACACCACCTCAGACAGCTGAGCGGGCTGGACTGGTGGTCCCCTCCCCTCCCCCCGGCTGTAAACCCTGCCATAAAACGTGTCAACGGTTGTTGTAAATGTGTTTACAACACCCATGGGCACATTTACGGCTGTTGTAAATGTGTCCACATCCAATTCCAGTGGTGACAGCAATGGCAATGTGGGTCACATGAAATGGTGCCATGGGCCAGGTCTGGCCTGCAGGCCATAGGTTGAGAACCCCTGATTTAGTATTTAAATGGATGGTCCTTGAGGAAAACCAAGGATCTCTGAGTAGGGCTAGGAAAGACTCTTGCCCAAAGCAGAGGGCTGTCAGTCAGAGTTGATAATATTGGGCTAAATGAACTAGTGTTGTAATGTAGTAGAAGGCAGCTTCCTCTCTATTCCTGCAGAAGAAATATATTCCAGGATCTCATAGGTCAGACTCCCTATGGATGCCATTAGAATTCCTCTTCTCCTTGGGTCTAAATTCTTGCTTGGAGCAATGGCTGCCCCCCCCCCCCCCGATATTTTCGTTTTTAAGTTCTGAAAAAATGATTTGAGGAAGAAGAATGCAGTGGAACCTCATACAACAATCGCCCTGTATAGCAACAAAATTGCATAACAATTAGGTTTTGGGGGGGAAATGGCATCCTGCATAAAAAATTTCCCTATGGAAAAAATCGTACAATAATTTTTCAATGGGAAAAACCACTTAGCAAAATAATAATAATAATCGTTGTATGTTGCATCCCCTAGGGAAAATCGCTATACAATGCATGGCATTGTATAGCAATTGTTTCGTACAACAGCAAGCCCCGTGGAATGGATTAAAACTGTTGTATGAGGTACCACTGTATAGTACTGAGATCGAGCCATATTTTTCTTCCTGGCATTGCAATTAATCATGTTTTTCAGTTACTGTGTTTTATGATGGAATAATAGATATTATAGCAAGAGCATACAGCCTACCAATTAATTCAATTCAAATGTAGCCTTGCAATGTAATGTAATGAAATAATATATTGTGATTGTAGGCAAAATTGATAGCTGATGTATTGATCAACAGATTTATATAACAGTTTCCTTTTCTCTCTGTTCTATTAGTGAGAAGATGACGATGAAAGCTATACCCAGTAAAAACAATATTGAGAAGACAGGTAAGACTTTTTGAATAATGTTCTCATTATTTGCATGTTTTGATAAGTGTAAAAATGCTCCTTTTGTTTGAAGGAGGATTAGGAATTTTAGCTCAAAGCACTGGCTGCTTCTTGATGGCTCTAAACCTTTAGGATATCACATCAATCAGAATTTGGTCAGGAGACAGCAAGAAAACTAGAAGACATTTTTGCTATTGAGAACAGGAATAAAGAAAGCTTTTCACAGAAAGGGTGTGGTATTTTTGAACCACAATTGGGCATACCCTGGTAATGTCAACCTTGTGTTGCCAGCTAATCATTCTCATATTAGGTCAGGCAAAAGAGACTGCAGAATGAACTCACCAAAAAGTGCCTTCATTTTGGCAGTTTTACGTCTGGCCTAGACACGGAAGAAGAAAGGGGCTGTGGGGAATCAGTAGGTAAGAAGCTCGCCTTGTTAGCTAGAAGGCCGGCAAGTCGGCAGTTCGGGTACTGCATGACAGAGTGAGCTCCTGTCTCTGTCCCAGCTCCTGCCAACCTAGCAGTTCGAAAGCAAGAAATTGGAAGTAGATAAATATGTCTTTTCTGGGAGGTGGGGAGGTGACTGACATGGGAAAAGAAAATATCAAAGCATCTGGTGCCAGACACCTGAAATCTGTAGAGTCCTTGTGCTAAATCAATTTGCAGATTATATCAATGAAAAACTGTGGCCCAGAAAAGGGACTCCAGTCATGACACTAACCTGGATTAATAACACATTTATAGATTTCATTAAGACATTGACTTTATCTCCACTCGTGTTATTGTTGTTCTTTTTAATCTTTATGACCTGTGCCAGAACTTGCAGTGGGATATAAATAACAACGTCTCTTCTGTATGGCTGATCTTATGATGAATCTTATTAAAAAGCAGCCGGTGAAAAATCTGCCCTTGTTGGAAAAAGAATGTTGGAATATGAGCTTGCATATAATAAACAAGAAATGTGTAGCTTTCCTGGACTTCTTTTTAATGGATCATAGAACTTCCTTTCAAGAATTGTGTGGAAAGCAGGAATGTCTTATTTCTAGTGGCCTTTGTTTTTTTTAAAAAAGGAATAGTCATAATGTACTCACTAGCTGGAGACTTGAGATTTGCCTGAATTTCCTCAAAAAATAGATGTTTGAACTATTACATGAGTATGCAAAGACTAGGATTACTCTTGTGCCCCTTGACGGCATTGTGTCTGGAGTACAGCTTTGTGGCCTCAAGGGAATAGTAGATCTGACCAGTCCAGTGTTTAGACCAGTGTTCCCAACCCTTGTTTTTTGGAGTTCAATTCCCAAAAGCCTAAGTCAATTCCGCAAAGCACTGGTCAGCCGATGTACTGACATAGGCTTCTGGGAATTGAAGTCCCCCTGTGGTGCATGGCCCCCATGTTGAGAACCCCTGGTTTAGACCAGGAGTTCTCAACCTTTTCAAGCCATGGGCCAGACCGTGTCCAGGCCTGTGCTGGGCTGCCAGGATACCGGGAAGGGCAGCCATGTGCCTCTACTTAGAACTCATAAGGGCCACACCACCTCGGCAGTTTCCACTTCGGCTTCTCTCATCAGGGGCTCCCCTCCACCTTGAGCGAGAAAGTCTGAAGCACATCGGCAGCAGTGTGTAGAGAATGATAATCATCATCATCTCCGCGCCACTGCCGAGGCATTTCAGACCTTCTCCCACAGGGTGGAGGGGAGCCCCTGATGAGAGGCGCTGAAGTGGAAACTGCTAAGGTGGCCCTTTAAGTTATGAGTTCTAAGTAGAGGAGTGTGGCCATCCATCCCAGTATCCTGACGGCCCAGCACAGGCCTAACAACGTCCCTCAGAAAGCTGAGCGGGACAGACTGGTGGTTCTCCATGCTGTAAACACTGCCGTAAAACACGTCGACGGCTGTCATAAACATGTTTATCACAGCTGCGGATTCAGTTACAGCTGTAGTGAATGCTTTTACAATGGTCATAAGTGAGTCCCTGGCCGATTCTGGCAACACCAGCAGCGGCTGGAGCCAGTTTGGGGGCTGGATTATTTGGTGCCATGGGCTGAATCTGGCCCATGGCCCATAGGCTGAGAACCCCTGGTTTAGACCATTGTTACTGCGGTAGCTTAGTGGTTAAGACATTGAACTTGATGCCTGGAAGGTTGGCAGGTCAGCAGTTCAATACCTGAGTACTGCATGATGAATTGAGCTTCCATCTCTGTCCCAGCTCCTGCCAACCTAGCAGTTCAAAAGCAAGAAATTGCAAGTAGATAAATACGTACCACTTTGGTGGGAAGGTAAAGTGTTCCGTGCATTCCAGTGTTTAGTCATGCCTGCCACATGACCACAAAAACGTCTGCAGATGCAGACAGTGCTGGCTCTTTGGCTATAAACATAGATGAGCACTGAACCCTAGAGTCAGATACAACTGGCTTTTGAGCAAGGGAGATCTTTCTGCTGTAACTTGCTGGCTCTTCTGTAGTTCTCTCTTTAAACAAGATGTCGTTGCCTATGGATAGAGAGTTTAAGAGGCAGGTGGGTGGTGTGAGTGTGGCTGAAAGTGAAGCTGCCAAGCTGTGGTCTTCACATCTCCCTTTGTGGAGCTGATGCAGTTTCTTTTCATACCTTTGGAAAAGAGCCTTTGCCTCGCCTCTGAGGGACACAGACTAGGATGTTTTCCCCTTGCCCTCATTTCCACTTTCTGAATGGGGAAACTCCTTCAAATGTTAGTCAGCTGAGTGACAGGCTGGCAACCCAGGGGTTTTGCATACTGTTGATACTGAGTCCATCTGTGATTTCTTCACAGATACTGAGACTTTAGCAAGGGGCAGTAAAAATAAACCTGTTGAAATAAACCAGTTCTATGTTATGTTTGGTTGGGAGTAAAAGTAAAGCCCCTTTCCTGTTTCCTGCAATAGGATTACTGTGTGTGTGTGAGAGAGAGTGTGTGTGTGTGTGTGTGTGTGTGAAAGAGAGAGAGAGAGAGATTTGCCATTTCATGGCAATATTTACTATATTAACTATCATTAGTAGCCTTAGTTTCATGCCTTAACTGTCATTCTTCTTTCATGGACTGCCCAAATGAAGGCACTTTCTTGGCTTTCTCGTTGGCCAAATTTAAGTCCTCGTTGTTGTATGTTTCTGGCTGTAATCAATAGACCAGTAAATGAGCCAGATTCTGTGTATTGTATCTCCACATTCAAATAGTGTGTTGTCATCTGCCAGCAGCCACCACTTCATCCTGTTGGTCTTGCATTTTGGGACCCCAACCCTCAGTCTATTCAGGGTCCTCCAAGTGATGTAGGGGAGGTTGAGTTCCTCAGCTCTATCCTCCTTTAATCAATCAATCAATCAATCAATCAATCAATTAATAATTTACATTCATATAGCTGTCCACTCGCCACATCATGGCGACTCAGGGCGGCTTACATATTAAATATAATATAGGATTACAAAAAGACAAAACAAGAGCACCAAGAGGGGAAAAATACAAAAGTTCAAATAATGGGGCAAAGGAGTCCTTAGCTGCCCGCTCACCCGGGACACCGTCTTCTGCCGAGGCTCCTGCCGGCGGTCCTTTTCTATCCCCCTGGACAGGTGTTGCAAGTTCGGTGGAGGGCGGAGACGTCCATGGCTAATGTTGTCCCTTGTCCAGTGAGCTAATTCCTCCATCTTCTAATTTGGTTTTGCAGTTGCGTACACTCAATAATGTTTTTTTCTTGCCATAAAGCTGCCATTAAAACCCACATGCATAGAGAAACATTATGCTTTTATCTGCTGGAATAAATTTTGCCCGTCTAAAAACACGGACAAGGAGTGTGTGGTTGCCACCTTCCAACACAAGAAATGGGAAGCTTAACCATGGCATGTTGAGAAAAGATATAACCCTCCTGCAGACTTTCCAATGGGTGCCAGTCCAGAATTGGTGAAGAATAAATAGGAATCACTGCCTCACCTCATCCCCTTCCCCAAATATCCCATGCTGCCCCTTGCTACAATTGCCTGGTCTCCTGCTCAGCCACCCCTGTCTAACAAACCACCAGTGCTTCTTTATACAGAATTGGTTAAACTCAATTTTTTAAACTGGGAATAGCATTATAGGCCCCAGGGGGCGCCTTGGAGATCACTGGCACGATCAGCCTATGGACTCTTGTTCTGCTGTACCAGAAATGGGTAGGGGTTGGTGTTCTCAAGACTACGGTAGGCTTGAAGGCTCCCATCTCTGTTTCAGCTCCTGTCAACCTAGCAGTTCGAAAGCAAGAAATTGCTTGTAGATAAATAGGTATTGTTTCAGTGGGAACAATTCCATTGGTTCTGGCATCTAGTCATGCCTTCCACACAACCACAGAAATGTCTGCAAGCACAGACAGCACTGGCTCTTTGGCTGCAAACAGAGATGAGCACCAAACCCTAGAGTCAGATACAACTGGCTTTTGAGCAAGAGATACCTTTACCTAATGTGTTATGCTTAAACCTTCTGGGAACTTGCAAAAGGTTAGATTGGAGGTACTGTAATAGCAAGAAGCTGACGTTTCTCAGGTGGGGCAGGAGACCAGCTAATTGTTACTTACAGCATGAAGAATGGTTTAGACGTGCACCAGCTGGATGTCTTTCTGCATGCATTCCAGTCTGCTTTGAGCAGATTGCAAGTGAGAGGCATTCATTTGTGAAAGATATTGGGCGTACTGGCAAGCAGTGTTATTTTTAAATATTAATTTATCAGTTGCTCTTTTTAAAGGAAGTAATAACACTTCAGTGTTAGTCCGTATTTGGAAAGTTATATGTCAACAATCTGTTACCCTTATGACTCTTGGTTGCTTTTTCTAAAACTTAAGATGCTGTAAAATACAAAAATAATCCTACGAGAAGCCTTCAGGTAATGCTTTGGGATTAATGAGTAAGCATTATTGTCACCATAAGCCAAAGAAACAACATTACCTTGGGTTTTTTTAAAGTTACTATCATTGTGTTGTAGCTCTCCACCCCCCGCCGTGTTAACATGCAATTTTATTACCGTATTTATTTCCAAGGTACATCAAAATGTCTTGTGGACTGAAGTAATAAAATATAAAAGGGCATATCAGTCCTGTTTAACAATCTTTTTTAAAGATGTGTGTGTTATGTGCCATCAAGTCAGAACAGACTTATGGCGACCTTAATAGGGTTTTCTGGAAAAGTGAGATATTCATGAAATGGTTTTACCAGTTCTATCATTTCCCTTTTCCATGAGTTTCCATTACTGAGAGGGGATTTTAACCCACACTTCATGGGTTTTAGTCCATCACTGTGTCCACTATACCACTCTTAAGTCCTGCCCCAAACGGACCCAGTGCGTAATCTGGGGGTCCTCCTGGACTCACGACTACTGTTCGAAGAACAGGTGGCAGTCGTGGCTAGGAGGGCTTTTGCACAACTTCGTGTAATACGCCAGTTATGCCCACTCCTAGACCGGGACGCCTTGCTCATGGTCACAGATGCTTTGGTCACCTCCAGGCTTGATTACTGTAATGAGCTCTACATGGGGCTGCCCCTGGTGACCATTCAGAGACTCCAGCTGGTCCAAAATGCGACGGCCCAAGTAGTGACGGGGCGCGGGCGTTATGCTCATGCTTCGCCGCTGCTTCGGGAGCTGCATTGGTTGCCAGTATGTCTCCGGGTGCAATTCAAGGTGCTGGTTATTACCTTTAAAGCCCTATATGGCAGTGGGCCAGGATACCTAAGAGACCGCGTCACCCTAAGAACATCTGTCCGCCCCACCAGGGCGGATCAGAGGGGCTCCCTTGTTGTTCCATCGGCTAGAGAGGCACACCTCTCTAGCACTAGGAGGAGGGCCTTCTCCGTGTCTGCCCCAGCCCTTTGGAACCTCCTGCCAATTGAGCTGCGCCTACAGACAGAGCTCCTACCCTTCCGGAAAGGTTTAAAAACCTGGCTGGCTAAGCAAGTGTGGGGACATAGGATCGTGGGATCTCATACAGGGTGGCTGATATAGTGACAGCCACCCTTCGGTTCAATTTTTGGTGGGATTGTAATGCTTTAGGAATTGTAATGCTTTTATGAATTGTAATGCTTTTATGAATTTTTAATGTTTAAAATATTAAGTTTTTAGGATGACGATATTTGATCTGTAAGCCGCTCAGAGTCGGGCTTGCCCGATTGGAGCGGGGTAGCAAATACGAACAATAAATAAATAAATAAATAAATCTTGTACTGAACATGATGAACTGTTATCATCTTCTGTTGATTTTCTTTTCTTTCCATACTCACAAATGTTGACTACTGTTCCCTATAGCATCAGTTAGTACAGGATGTGCCTCCTCCCTCACAGTTTCATTTATCCATGGGTCCAAAAATGTTTGGAACTCTGACAAAGCTCTAGAAGATTTTGAGTTGGACTGCACATGAAATCAGTTAACCCATTAGTTCAATGTTTCCCAACCTTTGGTTTTTGAACTTCAATCCCCTAGAAGCCTAAGTCAATTCCCAAAAGCACTGATGAGCCAATGTACTGACTTAGGCTCCTAGAAATTGAAACCCAAGAATCAAACGTTGGGAAACACTGCATTAGTGTGAATTCACAGGGACCACAAAGAACAAATATCTATTTCTATGATGCATTACCAGAGCTAGCCACTACTACAGTCCAATGTCTGCAATGTAAAATACAGTGTTCACTGTTATCCGTGGTTTCAGTTATGGTCTCAGAATGTATCCACCATGGATAATGGGAAAGCTGTAATTCAATTCAGAGAAGCCAATCTAGAATTTGACAGTGCAATCTGGAATATTGTTCTCACGTTATCAAGTGAATTAAGTGGGACTCTAATGTACGAACTCTTAACATCTCTTGATTGCAGCACCAGAATAAAAGGTGGTCAGACCTTCATTTCTAATGAAATAATTCTCTGTGGTTTATTTTCAGGATCTCCGAGTGTGTTGAGTGGGAAGAATTCATTAGGAGCTACTGAGGCAGCCAATTCAAGCCTCAACCATTCCCTGTTAATGGGTTCCACATCTATGCAAGTCAACCTCTTTGACATGAAACGTAATGTGTCGGATCTCCGTTTTCAGCTACACCAGATGAGACAGCTGCAGGTACTAAGGCTAACTTTTCCGGCTTAGAGAAGGAGAGGCTGCTGTGATGAGGACCTCTTTCAAGTAAACAAAAAGTTTTTTGTGGAACTTGCTAATCTCACATGGTCCATTGCCCATTTTGCTGTACAAGGGCTCCTCTGGAAACTGTTGTTTCTAATGTGACAGCATATTTCTATACATCTTGGCACCCTAAATTGTATCTTTAAAGGATTTGGTTACAGGGGGTTTAGAAGATTTATCCAGAGAAGCAGATTATAATTCATAGAAGCTCATCATGAAATAAAGTCAGCCAACTTAATGTTGCCAACAATATGTTTATTTTTGTTGTTGCTGAAAAGGGCTCAGATGGCTATCTCTTTGAGAAGAGAAAAAGAGAGGATCAATATAATGAAATCCAAATATTAAAACAATTGTTTATTTTATTTTGTTTATTTTGTTTTGTTTTCTGAAATATTAAAACAGTTTACCAATTACTTAACTTTTGCTACTCTGAGGCCAACATTAGATTTTAAATTAAGTAACTGGATGATAGATATTTAAAAGCTACCCTGCTTCCTCCAAGCTGAACAAAGCCAAATCATAGATATAAGTGTGTAGAAGGTTTTAACAGAGGCAGAAATAAGAACATGTATGTGGACAACAGATATGATTTCCATTCTTCTATAATACACCACTTTGGTTAAAAAAAACCCCAAACCTATGTATACAGTCAGATACCGACTTCCTAAGACATGCTGTCTCAGTGACCTAAACAACAAACAAAGACAGGGAGGAAGGATCGTTTGTTCTGTTCTTTGGCAAAGCAGCAATAGAGAGAAGTATGTAAATATTTAAGGAAAGGTCTAAAGGCATCATGCTGGGTGGTACATTCATAACAGTACAAAGTGCTGACCTGTCCTTGTTCTTGTGCTTGTTTGCTCTATGTTTTGGCCTCCAGAATATTTTTTATTGCAGGTTCCCCACCCCCCACCCCCACCCCCACCCCGAGACAATAGGTGAAACAGGAAGGAATGGGAACAAAGTCTCCTAGTCTAGTTCCCTTCAGCAAAATTGTAATTTGATTGGGAAGATTAGTCATTCTATTTTCACCAGTGGGGCATAGCACTCCCACCCCTGATCATAGAAGTAGAACAGCTGATCAGCATTAACTTTAGATTGTTATATAAATGGCAAAAAAGAGAACATAAACTGTGCACTTGGCAACCATAGCAGAGTAATTAGATAATCCAGTCAAATAAAACTTCCATGCTGACCACAAATCCTATTTGAGAATGTGCTCTTAATTCATTAAACCAACAGCTTTCTAACATGGTCTGTGTCAGGGGTTTCCAACCTTTTCCAGATGGGTCAGGTCATGCTCTCTCAGTCAGCTTTGAGGGCCAGATGGCCATTTTGACCTGTCTGCACAATGAGGATTGTCATTTTGTCCCAACAGCTTCAGAGGAGCCATTTTGTTTTTTGAATGCCCTTGAAAGTGGGGGCACATGAAATGGCACTACAGGCTGGATCCAGCCCATGGAACTTAGGTTGGGAACTCCTGGTCTATGTCCTTCAGTGGTACATGGGAGAGACATGCAAGTACAGTGAGAGAGAAAGCAAGTAAAAGTTGGGGTATTGTTTCCACAGGAATTGTATCTCTAGTCACCACTGTCTAAAAAGGTTTCCTGGTTAGTCTAGGAAAGTTGAACTTTGTGCAGCTAAGAGAAAGTAGCTGAAATATTACAGTTACAGCACAAAAAGAATGATGTAATATACTTGTTACTTTACAGACAGTATTTGCATGTTTTCAAGTCAATTCTAACTGGCTACTGTTACTGGGCTCTTCTAGGTAGAGAATACTCAGAAGTGGTTTATCATTCCCATCTTCTGGAGGTGCCCTGGGACTGCGCAACTTATCCTTAACAACCCTGGCTAGCAATTCTCCCAGGAGGTTCAGTGGAGAAATCATACTCCTTCTACTTATACCAGTGTTTCCCAAGCAATGTTCCACGGATCACCGGTAGACTTCAATTCCCAGAAGCCTAAGTCAGTACATTGGCTGATGAGTGCTTTGGGGAACTGACTTAGGGTTCTAGGAATTGAAGTCCAAAAACTAAAGTTTGGGAAATGCTGGCTTATACCCTTGAGTTATCCAGCCCAGGTGCAACAATTACTGAAAAATTACAGTTACATCATTAAAAGAATGATGTAATCCATAATATTTTACCATGAATCAATATAAAGAATTAATTACTAAGTTACTTCCAAGTTGGATCCTGTCCAATGATTTTGATGTCAAAGCCCATGAATCTGCCTATTTTTTGGGAACCATCAGAAAGAATGGATCAGCTATAAGTGAAATGACAGGATGGAAAATAGGACATAGTTCATTTTGGGTTTCCTAAGCAGTCAGAAAAGCAAAAGCTTCTACTCAGCTTTCATTCTTTCTCCCCCTGCCCCCCAATTTATTTTATTTATTTATTCTTCAAATTTATACCCCGCCTCGCTCAGGCTAACCTGACTCTAGGCGGCTTCCATACAAACAAAACAATATCCCACCAACCCCCCCCCCCTTAATTGAGTCCTCTATAGCCGCCCAAAACCCCCAAGTTCTCTCCCTTCGAGGCCGGATGGCCGAGGGAGGCCCCTTATATCTTCCTCCCGGCCGGTGACGGGGGCCGGGAGGGTGCAGCGGCGGCAGCGGCGTCTGCGTTTCTTCGGGCCTCCCCTGGCCAAGGGAGGCCCCTTTTATCTTCCTCCCGGCCGGTGACGGGGGCCGGGAGGGTGCAGCGGCGGCGGCGGCGTCTGCGTTTCTTCGGGCCTCCCCTGGCCAAGGGAGGCCCCTTTTATCTTCCTCCCGGCCGGTGACGGGGGCCGGGAGGGTGCAGCGGCGGCGGCGGCGTTTCAATAACCTTCCAACTTTATTTCTTTGTCCCACCCAAGATTATTTGTTTTTAATCAGGAGGAGATGGGTAGAGTTTGGCATGTCCTTTCTGGATCCTTTTCCAAGTTACAATAAAAGAACTTTAATAACTATAAAAAAATATATCCCATTTGGCCATCTTCTAGGAAAATGTGCTGTTAAACAGTGAAAGGCAATGAAGGTCCTTGCTGATAGCTTTCTTCTGTCAAATAATGCTGAATGAAAGGGCTCATAAAAGTTGGGTTTGGAGTGTTTGTTTTGTTTTTGGGAATTAAGTCCCAGAATCCCCCTGGCTGCAAGTCCCAAAAAATGTAACTTTCCCAAAATCGCTGCAGAAATGTAGATGGGATGGTTGCTCACCACACTGCAAGGATGATGAACTTGACACACTCAGTTTATCTACTAGAACAGGGGTGCCCAAAGTATGGCCTTCTGGGCCAGATCTGGCCCCCATGCCAATTCATCCAGCCTGCAGCACTCTTGTCGCTCCCGAAAGCGGAAGTACAATGTGCCCATGCAGGCACATTTTACTTCCACTTCTGGGAGTGACAAGGCTGGTACAGGCTGGATGAATTGGAATCAAGGGCCGGATCTGGCCTATGGGCCATAGTTTGGAC
Source organism: Furcifer pardalis (assembly GCA_030440675.1). Lineage (NCBI taxonomy): Eukaryota > Metazoa > Chordata > Lepidosauria > Squamata > Chamaeleonidae > Furcifer > Furcifer pardalis. The sequence goes on from CP126897.1 coordinate 92,234,839, forward strand.
ATCCCTGGTTTAAGTAGAGAAAATGGCAGCCTAAAATCTATCTCATCCTGTTGCAAAACAGATTGCAAGGTGCGTTTTACTTCCACTTCTGGCGGGAGGAACCATGTGACCCGAAATGTTTGAGCACCCCATGCTAGAACTTAGAGAACATTTCATGCACATCAGTAAAGTGTGTGCTTTGCTCCTTCTCACCCCCCAAAAATAAATAACATTTGAAAGAACACTTATGTCTAAAATTGGAGGATGAAAATGGTGGTTTCTTGGTTTGTTTGTTTTTTAAAGAATGCCTTCAGCCGCAAGTCTTTTTCCAAACTAACTTCAATATGATGCATTCATATACTGTACTAAGGATGTTAGTCAAGCAAGGAAAATTGAAGTTGATTTCTTTTGTGTAACAGCTGCAGAACCAGGAGATGCTAAAGGCGATGGTGAAGAAAGCTGAGCTAGAAATCAATGGCAGAGTGATTGAGAGAGCAAAGAGGCTCGAAGATCCTGTACAACGACAGCGCCACCTGGTGGAGCAAGAGAGGGAGAAATACCTTCTGGAGGAGGAAAGAATCGTGAAGAGCTTGTGGTGAGTGAAACTAGTGGGTGGGTTTTTAAAATACGTGTTTGCTTTGAAGGAGATGCTTCTGTTGCGATGCTTGGCTTTTCGTCCATGGATGTAACTATAGACAACAGGCATCTAAACCTAACCACCCATCCCTGTTTCTCGTTTCTGTATCACTTAGAACAGTGGTGGCAAACCAATGGAACACGTGCCAGAGGGGGCACTCAGAACCCTCTCTGTGGGCACGCACTCTGTTGCCCCAGCACAGAGTTTGCCCCGCCCCTCTGCCCAGAAGCCCAATGGGAGTGCTTCCTCCCTCCCCTGTCTGGCATTAGGAGGGATGCTCACATGCGGCATGAGGGTGTGGCGTGGACGGCAGTCTGTGGCGAAGGTGAATTTGGGCACTTGGTCTATAAAAGGTTCACCATCACTGACCTGGAATGTGTTTGAGGAGAGGACGAAGGAGTGCCTCATCTTGTCTTGCTTTCCTCAGGCAGCAGAACATCTTGGGATAATCCTGATCATTGCAAGGGAAAGCGAAGAACAATTCTGGACCTTTAGCTGAAATTCATTTTTCACTACTTGGATTGTGCTGCATAAAAACAGTTGTGCAAACCTAGAACAAGCCACAGCCCCTAGTGTTGGGGACTATGCCACAGGGTCTGATTAATTATATTTATTTATTGAGCTTTTATACTGACCATCCAGCACAATGGCTACACTGAGCAGTTTATATAGGCAGGCTATGGCTTTCTTCTAGCCACCTGAATCGGAATTCAATACTTCAACCTTTGCCACGCTTGCTGCCCTTAGCAAGCCTCTGCGCATGTGGCTTTTTAGCTACTGTCCTAAAAACTCATTTGGTAGTTGAGTGTGGATAGGTTATTTAAAAAAAAATCATTTCATTTCGGCTGGAGAGTTCAGGGAAATGTAGTCTGAAGAGTCACCTTTCAGGTGCTTTCATTCTGGCAACAAGAAAATATTGCATATTTGAATGACATTTTTAAAGTTTCTTATGTACAGTACTGTTTTGCACTCCTGCCCATATTCCTCCCAGGGCACACACACCCCTACTGTTCCACCATAAGTATATGCTACTGGTTTCACGACTATTTTTGTTGCAATTTTTGCTCATAACTGCATACATGAGAGCTATTTTTTAAAATAATAGACAATTAGTCTCAAAATAGATACTGATGATGTTGCTAGACCTCATCATTATCTGCTATGGAATTTAAATGTCACAGCTTTGTGCGTTCAGATGTGAAATGCCATAAGTATCATTTTACTGAAAAATTTCCTATTGCTCAGATAGCCAGATCAGACTCAACTTGTTTGGTACATAATCCTAATTAAGCAAGTCTGGTCAGGTTATCCTGCTATAGTAATAGAGTAGACCATACTGCCAGCAACTCAGCGCCGATTGTCAGGCGGTGGTTAACTAACCTGACAATCATGGCCTTGGGTGGAAAAGTCCATAGGGAAGGGTGATGGTCCCTAAATGGATTAAATCCCACTTGAATCCATCTTGATGGAGGGCAGCAGCTTTATCAATACTGGCCTGGGGCTGAAGAGGACTCACGACCAGAAAGTGACTTGCAGAACCAGATCACTGGTGCTGGTGTCATCCTGTGATGCAGAAGGCAAATTGAAGACTGCTGCATTATATTGTTCCCAAGACAGTCTTCATGGCTGATCACCATGAGGATAACCAATATTCGGAATCTGATACAGCACAAGAAGAAGAAATACAACATTTTCTTCAAAATTGGGATGGCCATTAGGCTTTGGGGTAGTGGGGTCCAAGTTGACTGTTACAGTGAACTCTTCTCAAATCAAACTAAAATGTTTACCCAGTTTTAACACATACTCCAAAGAATATGCTACATGTGCAACTTTTAAACATTAAAAACAGAATGCCCTGGCTCTGGCATAATAATGCTAACTAAAGTTTAGAACTGGGTGCATGACCTGTGGGTTTATGTGCTCGCCCTTCCTCTTTTCATTCCACAAAGAAGAGAGTCAAGGTTTTATGTCCACTTGTTAAGTAACCTGCAATTCTCTGTTTGGTCCAAATTTGGGACACCTAGTTAGTCTAAACTCTTTTGTTATGTGCTCTTGTGTCAAATCTCACTTTTGCTGATCCTAGTCTTCTCTTCTTTGCTTCCTCTTTTACCTTGTCAGATGTTGAGGAGCTGATTCTAGCAGGGTTTCTAAAGTACATGAGATATTTTAGGAGTGGTTTTATTACTTCTGCCCTCCAATTGCATTTCCAAAGCCAAGCAGAGATTTGAATGCAGTGTTTTAGGAAATGGAGGTATAACATTGCAATAACATTTTTAAAATACTGATAAATCTGTTTATTTGGAAGTAGCTGCAGGTAGTTTCAGAAGGACCCACTTTCGAAATAACAGTGTTTTGGGTAGAACCTTTCATTCCAGTGAAAGGATCAATATATTTAATTGATCTTGAGTTATTAACTTAGCCAGCAGCTGCAAGTTCTTTTCAAGGAAGGTGATAGATGCCTTTGGTGATTAGACCACAATGAAATCAATAAATTGCCCAAATGATTCTTCTTCCAAGTGTGCATTTTGCTAGTTACTCATTAGCAAATAAATTGCTTTTGTTACTCATCTTAATTTATAGGATGCAGTATCTGCAAGATGGCATCTTTATTTTCAAACCTTAACTTATTATCAGTCTGTTGCTGACATTTTTAATCATAGTGCTCCAGATGTAGTGGTGGGTTATTTAAAACCTCCGGTCCCTAAATAATTGTAAACAACAATATACCCGAAGGAGCTATAGAATGTTTTAGTGCTGCTAGCTCATTTTGATTTACAACCCCAAAAAACGTACAACCTCTAATGGATCGGTTTGAGTTAATCTGGATAATTTTCTCTACAACACTGGACAACTGTGAGATACACTTGACAACTGTGAGATCCGTATATTGGGACATTCTAAAACAGCAGGCCTTGTTTTTTTCCAGAGAAGACTTAATTGTAAGAATTGATTTAAGTAGCTTGACTTTGCCAACTTAACTGAGTTGCTTAACTGTATTATTTTCAGTCTGCGCACATTTTTGTATTTTCTCTCTCTCACACACACACATACAGAATTATATCATTATTTGGAAATATAGTTAGTTCTGACTTATGATGAACATTTTCAGGATTTTCTAGGTATTGAATACTCATAAGTGGTTTACCATTTCTTTCTTCTGGAGGAAACCTGGGGATTATGTTGCTTGCCCATGGCTGCACAAAGCTGTACCTTGTACTAGGAGAACCAGTGGGAACTGAAGTCCCAACCTCTAGCTCCACAGCCAGATAATTAAACCACTGAGCTATCCAGCCAGCCTTTTAACTTTACGTGAAGATCATTTGCCCTGTACAGTGAATTTTTACTGAATTTCTCCTAGAAGACCATATAATGCTGTTCTTTTGCAGCCACCTAGTGGTTGTCTTTGAGACTTCTCAAATACTCTGTTCTCTGGAGTTGTATTATTCTTCCCCCATAATCTGTTGACCAGGTAGATTGATGGCTAGAGAGTTCTGCAAACAATAGATGTCTGTCTTGTTGTTTCCAATTCAATGTGAAATAAAGTTAACAGCAAGTCTGAAGTAGATCAGTGGTACAGGCGTCACTCTATGATGCAGAAGGCAGATGAAAGGCCACAGCATTATATTCACAGGGCAGTCTTCATGGCTGATCTCCATGGTGATCACCAATATTGAGAATCAGATATCGCACAAGAAGAAGAAGTAATGTGACTTAGAGGGAAACTTGACTAGGATGAAGTTAAGTTTCTAAAAAATTTCCATTCCTTTTCCTCTGCTCTAGTTATGATCTGAAAGGAATGTCTAGGGATTAAAAATATTGGCAGCTTCCACTTTTTTCTAATCATGGAAATAAAAAATTTTCAGCCTTCCATGACTCTCATGTGTTATACTGGACAGCAGTCACATGAAGACTTATTTGCAGGGTCAGTTGACCACATTAAATTCTAACTAGATTTCATGTTCTCTAGTTTAAGCTGATTTTTTTCTGTTCTTTCCATCACTCTTTGTGTGCAGGCTATCCTTGTAATGATCCAGTGTGACTGAATGAATTTAACTAAATGATTCCTGTTAGCCCAAATCAAAAATGTAGAAGTGAACAGCAATAAAATTTGAGTAACCTTGTAACAATCTTTCCTAATTAGGCTGTTGCTTCTGTTCCTTATCAGCATCCTAACAATTTATATTAAGAGCTGCTTTAAACAACAGTATGTGTGTTAGATTTTTCCCCATCAACTGTGAACATCTATGTTTGTCAAAATATGCCACAAAAGCTAATAATGTACTCTGTCCTTTCCCACCCCATCCCATTTATAGCCTGAAAGTAATTTAAAGTACAGTTGTACCTCGCTTAAAGAGCATAATGTATTCCACAGGATTGCTCTTTAAGCGAGTTTACTCTTTAAGTGAAACACCATTGTAAGTGACCAATTGTGGGGGGGATTGCGAACCCCGATTTATTTGTTAAGCGAGTTTTTGGTTGGTTTTATTTGTTAAGAAAAGCGAACATTCAAAGAAAATTAAGCGAGTTACTCTTTAAGTGAAACGCTCTTTATGCGAGGTTTGACTGTACATATTTTTGCCTCTAGTGGTCATACATATATGTTATCTAGTTGCATAATTGCCAATAATCTTTTAGGCTGCAATCCTAAGAATAAATCACATTAACTTATTTTTGAACATATACATAGGATTGTACTGTTAATTTGTTTTTACACAAAAAACAAAACAGGAGGGGTTAGATATTATCTGTACAAAAACTATGAAGATTTTCTAAGTCTAAAAAAAGATTTCCCTCATGCCTTGTGTTTCTATGCTGAAACACAATCAGAGTTTTATCACCTTTTTCTTATATTTTCTCCAGTGATCTGGAAAGTTTTGTGGAAGATCTGAAGAAGGAATCTAGGGTGACAAACCGGATAGTTACACTAAAAGATGTTGAAGATGGGGCTTGTCTCCTACGGCAAGTTGGAGAAGCTGTTGCGACCCTCAAAGGTACCTGTTTGATATTTTTATTGCTTTAACTGGTCTACTGAAATGTTGTCTCTTACACTGGAGGCGTTAAGCAGACTCAAATGGATGTGAGTTCCCCTGATGTTGGTAGAATCTAATCCTTATTCTAATCAGGCTTTATATGCATGTCAAATTCACAGGCAAGCAACTTCTTCATCATCATCACTTGCAGCCTTTCCTAAGCATCAAGGATGATAGCCTGAAGTAAGGAGAGTTTGCTGTCAGGTTAGAACCCTGATTTTCTAGAGTTCTAACTTTTGTGGAGAGCTTCTATGGAAGGTGGAGCTCCTTTGTTTAGAGTATCATTCTCTATAAGGGTAAATGAACGGCCAACAAAGGATGTGAAGCTCAAGTGTTCCCCCCAAGCACTGGTTGATTTGATCCACTGTCATAATGCCTGAGTAGACCTTAGATCTCCATTGCTAAAAAGCCAGTCATGTCTGAATAGGATGGTGGTGGCGAACCTATGGCATGCATGCCAGAGGTGGCACTCGGAGCCCTCTCTGTGGGCACCCATTCAGTCACCCCAGCACAGAGTTTGCCCCACCCCTCAGCCTGGCAACCCAATGGGAACGCTTCCTCCCTCCCTCAGCACAGAGTTCACCCCACCCCTCTGCGTGGCAGCCCAGTGGGAGCCTTTCCTTCCTCCCCTGTTGCTGTCTTGGCACTTTGCAATAAATACGTGGGTTTTGGGTTGCAGTTTGAGCACTTGGACTCTAAAAGGTTTGTTATCACTGGTCTAGGAGGTGGTACTCATCTCCTTTTACAGCCAAAGAGCCAATGCTGACTGTGCCTGCAGATGTTTCCCTGGTCATGTGGCAGGCATGATTAGACACCAAAGTGCATGGAATGCTGTTACCTTTCCCACTGATGCAGTATCTGGTTTTCTACTTGCAATGTATTGCTTTTGAACTGCTAAATTGGCAGGAGCTGGGACAGATGATGGGAGGTCACTCTGTGGCACAGCACTCAGGTCTCAAACTACTGACCTGCCAACCTGAAGCTCAGCGTCTTAACCACTAAGCCACCATGGCCCCACCAACTAGCAAAAAGGCTTAGGTTTTTGAGCCTTCATCTGATTTTTCTTCTTCTTTGGAAGAAGGAGAACAGCAAGGGGATGAAGCATCAGGATGTACTGCAATTGAATGTAAAATGTGAAAGAGTGATGTGTCTCCATAAGCCAAATGAAGATCTCTTGCCTTCCAATCTAGATCTCAGTTATTATCTGTCCCTCCGATTAAAAACTACTTGAGGAAGACTTGTACACAAATGTTTTTTCTTTAAAAGTCTGGTGAGCAAAGAAAAAAATCTTGGGCCATCACTCTACCTTCTTTTGACTCTAGCAGTTCTCAAGGGTGAGAAGCACAGCTTCTAACTGAGCTGATCTGCCTCCCAACAAGAAAGCAGGTCCTCCTCTCTGATGTAGTATGTTGAAAAAGAGCAAAGGGAAAAACGTATAGATAACAGATAAAGGAAAATAAGAATAGAAGCTGAGGAATGAATGAGAAAGAGGAAACCTTTTTAGGTGGAACACAAAGCTGTGGTTTACCGTTGTGTGAGCAAACAAAGTGAGCCTTAGATTATCACACAGGAGGGAGACTGGAGGCTTTTGTTTTAACTTCTAAACCAGGGGTGGCCAAACTTTTCGCACGTGGTTGAGCAGGCCGGTCATGTGTTTGAGCGGGCCAGTCACATGATTCCTCCCACTGTAAAACACATCCGTGGCTGTCATAAACACGTTTACAACAGCTGCGGGTGCATTTACAGCAGCATAATTAGTACATTATATACTATGGTTTCTTCAAGATTCTAGTGTAAAACCTTGCTTGTCAACATTTAAAGCATAGTTTAAAAAACAACTATGGTTCTTTCAGTTTGGACATTTATGAAAATGCTAGTCAGTTTTGAAGTGAATGTTTCCAATCTCTTTGTAGTTGTACTGAACGAAAAATCATAGGACATAATGCTGAGCTACAATTGAATGTTGCATTCAAACTTTGCTAAAACCTTGCTAAAGAGATGGAATATAAAACAGGCAAGACATTGGAAAGCAAAAGATGCTTGGTATTCAGAGGGTGTATGCAGATGAGTGGCCATAAAAGTTCACAAGTCAGAAAATAAATGTTGATTAACTGGTTGGTTGGAGAATGTTTTGAATTTGCAAAATGGGAAAGGTTGGTGTAAATCAGCCCATCTCAAGTAGGTTATTTGAATCAGTGGTTTTACAGAAGTTGTGACTAACCATTCTGCAATTCCATTAAATGGGTCAACTCTATGTGGGACTACCAGATGAATTTAGGCCATTATTGATGCTCAGTATTTCAGATCTATTGCCGGTCAGTTTTCCATGTCCCATAGTTAATAAATATGTGCATTGCTCAAGGTCATTGTGTTTGAGTACTAGGATAATCTAGAATCATATTGTACACTTCAGAGTGCCTACTCTTCCCACATCACATGTTCTTCTTTTTTTCTCTTTTGTTACATCCCCTTTTGTGATCAATAAGTCTACCTCTTCCTTGTTACCTTTAAAGCACCGTGTGGCTTTTATCTTCACAGGGGAATTTCCCACATTGCAGAATAAAATGCGAGCCATTCTCCGCATTGAAGTGGAAGCTGTGAGATTTTTAAAGGAGGAACCTCACAAACTAGACATCCTGCTGAAGAGAGTACGGAGCATGACTGATACCCTTTCCACCCTCCGAAAGTGAGTTCTGTGTTTACTTGTATTTGTCTGGGCAGGTTGTTTGGGGTTTGTTTCATTTATTTTTAAGCTTCAGAGGCCACTTCTTCCTACCTCGTTTCCTCTTCCCTTTTTTAAATTGATTCTTATCTGGTAGTTCGCCTACAGTGGTACCTTAGGTGGGATACTATATGTTACTACACTTCCAGTTGCATAATGGTGCAAGACATTGCTTTGGTCCTTCTGCTTCATCCGTTCATCTTAATTTTTTTTTTTGGGGGGGGGGTCAAGTGGTTAAATTTATGATCACACATCTGGAGGTCAGGATGGGGACGCTTAGCTTTCATCTCATAAAAAGCACTAGAGCAGTGATGGTGAAACTTTTAGAGACTGAATGCCCAAACAGAGGTATGGGGCAAACTCTGTGCTGGGGGAGAAGGAGGAAGCACTCCCATTGGACTGCTGGGCACAGGGGCAGGGCTACCTCTGTGATGGGGGAGGGAGGAAGTGACAGGGCTGGGAGTCGCCTCTCTGGCACACGTGCCATATGTTTAGCATCACTGCACTAGAGGGTGCCCTTTGCTGAAAATGAAGGTAAAATGCTGTGAACTGTCTTTGCTACTTTCTTTCTGCAGGCATGTTACAGATGGTCTGCTGAAAGGAATGGACCCCTCCCAAGCTGCACAGTACAATGCCATGGAGAAAGCCACAGCAGCAGAAGTTCTCAAAAACCAGGAAGATGTGAGAAACAGTCACAGTTCTCCACAGCAAACTTCTGCTGCTGAACCCCCAGTGGGGTCACGTATTAAGTCGGAAGTGATCCCAGTCTCCACCGTCACTGTCCACCAAGTACAGAGCTCCCCAGTGGTCTTCCATCAGTCTCAGCATTCGTCAAAACTGGTCAGTCAGCCTTCCAGTTCTCCTCCAATAAGCAGTCCTCCAACATATTCATCTGGGCACAGCCATCCAGCCCCTGCTGTGATAGAGTCTGCAACAGTCACAACAACAACAACCAGCCAACAAACACAGCCACCTCACTCCCCACAGGCTTCAGTTAATGGTGCTAGTGTGCAAAGCCTTTTTATTGAAGAACTTCACAGTGCCAGTGCAAGGAACAGAGCACTCTCACTCGAGGTACAGTGCACATTTTAAGGCTGTCATAGGGTGGTAGATCTGTTTAGGTGCACATCAGTCCCAGAGCCTGAATTAACTAGTCACAAATAATGAGCAAAGTGGCTTACATTTTCCCCTAGTAAGGGATGTATGGTGTCTGGTCAGATTATCCTGCTATGGTAATAGAGTAGACCATACTGCCAGCGACTCAATGCCAAGTGTCAGGCGGCGGTTAACTAACCTGACAACCTTGCAGACTAACGGCCTTGGGTAGTGAAGTCCACAGGGAAGGGTGATGGTCTTCCACTTGAATCCATCTTGATGGAGGGCAACAGCTTCATCAATACTGCCCTGAGGTTGAGGAGGACTTGAGTGCCAAAAAGGTTCAGGTTAAGGACCAGAAAGTGATTCGTGGAATTGGATCAGTGATATGGTTGTCATGCTGTGATGCAGAAAGCAGATGAAAGGCCACTGCATTATATTTTCAGGACAGTCTTCATGGCTGATCACATGATGCTTGCCTATATTTGGATTCAGATATGGCAGAAGAAGAAAGACTGTATAACTAAGTTACATTACAAATGAAGCTTAAGAAGGGACAATGACTCTTGTTTTGCAGTATAACTGTAATTTTAGTTACTGTTATAGTTGCAAGGTATCTAAATGATAGATTGTGGCATTAGGTATGTCAAGTAATGATTTGTGTTGCTCTGCTTTCAGACTTTAAAATAACAACTAAAAAGGAAATATTTTATTACATTTGAGAAATGGTAGAAACAAAGTGTTACCATTTAAAATTAATGAATATATTTATAGCTAATGAGTTTAGAGCCTTGGAATTGGCACAGTTGCTAATTACTTTGTAATTCCATAAGCTTGTATCTGCTCCTGATTGGTGCTTATTATAGTCCCTAGAGATTCACATACTGTATCTATGGAACAGTGCGTGCATAAAAAAAATCTTACAACTGTTTCCCCAGTTATCTTAAAAGATTTGGGGGTGTAAGATAGGCTGGATGAAGGGCCAGGGAGAAATCTCTTTACTACTGAAGTGCACTTGCTACAATATATTGAAAATACTCTGTGAATAGTAAGAGTTTTCTTATAATGAATTGGTTGTGATTTATGTTTGAAGAAATTGTGTAAAAAAGAGTGCTAAATATACTTAGGTAGAGGTCACCCTTGCTCAAAAGCCAGTCATATCCGACTCTAAGGTACAGTGCTCATCTCTATTTACAGTCAAAGAACCAGTGCTGTCTGTGTCTGCAGACGTTTCCATGGTCATGTGGCAGGCACGACTAGACACCGGAGTACACAGAATGCTGTTACCTTTCTCATCAAAGCAATACCTATTTATCTACTTGCAATTTCTTGCTTTTGAACTGCTGGGTTGGCAGGACCTGGGAAAGTGACTGGAGTTCACTCCGTCATGTAGCATTCAGGTCTTGAACTGCTGACCTGCAGCGTGTGCAGGTCTTCACTACCATTTAAGGCGAAGCCATGTAAATTTGCCTCTTTCTACCTGGGAAGAGGAAATCAGACCTGACCTCAGAGAAAGAAGGAAGGGTGGGATGATTCAAAGAGTAGCACGCTCAGTGTAGAACTGTGAAATATCAAGAGGGAAAATATGTCTGAGCTATCTTTTGGCTTCTAACCTCCCAGCCCAGCAGGGGTAACATCACCTGTTACTTCTGTTACAAATTTGTTCCCATACCAGGTTTCTCACAGATCTTTGGGTACAGTGCTATGCATCTGGTGACCGTGCATTCCGCATTCTCGCATTGTTCCCTTCTAGGTAAACAAGAAGAAAAATAAGTGAAAAGAGTGAACCCTTGTAGCATAAATCAGGCAGACAAATGATGTTTTTGGTTTTGTTTTCATTTGTTCAGCTTGCATAATTTTTGCAACTGGAATTTTGTTAGTAAAGGTAAAGGTCACCCTTACTCGAAAGCCAGTCATATCCAACTCTAGGGTTCAGTGCTCATCTCCATTTATAGCCAAAGAGTCAGCACTGTCTATGTCTGCAGATGTTTCCATGGACATGTGGCAGGCATGGTTAGACACCGGGGTGCATGGAGCGCTGTTTACCCTCCCACTGAAGTGGTCCCTATTTATCTACTTGCAATTTCTTGCTTTTAAGCTGCTAGGTTGGCAGGAGCAAGGACAGAGACAGGAGCTCACTCTGTTGTGCAGTACTCAGGTCTCAAGGTGCTGACCTGCCAACCTTCCAGTTCCCAAGTTCGGCATCTTAACCACTAAGCCACCGCAGTCCCCCACACCTACATTTAAAAAATGCAGAATATGCAATCTTGTGTATGCATCTCTAGGTAATGATTTCCCCCCAATAATAATAATAATAATAATTTTGCGTCAGAAATTATTCTGTCTTGAAAGGATTGACCAGTGAAGGAGGCCAATCTGCCCTGCACCCCTAATGCACACCCATGGAAATCTTCCTACATTGCAGGGAAACCTTACTGGTGAATGGTGCTTTGGGCATACATCACAGTTCTTGCTTCTCAAACAAGATTCAAAATGGCAGCCTGGGAGGGGGCGGCGGGATAGTTCATTACTGAACACTTTCAAGAGGGAACTGAGCAAAGGGCAAACATTTGATGGCAAGATTAGCAAAAGAGTTGATTTCTATATAGCAAGGGACAAGTAGTGTTGCCCTCCAGACATGGAAGGACTACAGTTCTCATCATCCTCCCCTTACTTTGGTATTACTGGCTGGCCTGATGGTTGCAATCCAGCAGCACCCGGAGAGCAACATGTGTCCCTGCCTCCAGGTACATTATACCAGTGTAAGACTACATCATGCACCAAACTAAAGAAGACTCCTCAATACTGCTATGGGTATTGTTTTCCCCCTAGAAAGCAGAGAAGAAATGGGAAGAGAAAAGGCAGAACCTGGATCATTACAATGGGAAAGAGTTTGAAAAACTCCTTGAGGAAGCACAAGCCAACATCATGAAATCCATCCCAAACCTTGAAATGCCGCCACAAGTGATTGCCTCGCCAAAAGCTGAGCCAACAGAAAAACTAGAAGTCTCTGGTAAGATTTGGTGCAGTGTAGCATGTAGTGATGGTGTCCTTCTGACCTTCTTAATATCATTTGTAAAAGTAAAGGTCACCTTTTCTCAAAAGGCAGTGATATCTAACTCTAGGGTTCAGTGCTCGTCTCTGTTTACAACCAAAGAGCCAGCACTGTCTGCATCTGCAGATGCTTCCGTGGAGATGTGGCTGGCATGACTAGACACCAGAGTGCACAGAATACTGTTTACCTTCCCACTGAAATGCTACTGGTTTATCTACCTGCAATTTCTTGCTTTCAAACTGCTAGGTTGGCAGGAGCTGGAACAGAAATGGGAGTTCACTCTGTTATGTAGCACTCAGATCTCAAACTGCTGATCTGCCAGCCTTCTAGTCATCAAGTTCAGTGTCTTAACCACTAAGCCACTGCAGTGCCTGTTCTTAACATGATAAAGGTGTTAAATACCCATTTCTGAGTAATAAATCTTAGATCTGGGCTTTATGGAAGAGTGTGTTGAATTATACATATAGCTATGTAGCCTCTCTTCCTTATATAGCAATGTTTTACCGGGTAATATTGGGTGTAGTCAAAATCTAGCAAGATTATATCCCATTGAGGGAACAGAGGAAGCTGTCTCAGGTGAAGTCAACCCCTCCTTCCATTGTTTGCACAGCTTAACTTCTGAGTAAAAGCCTGTATGTTGAAAACCCTAGTACTGATGACAGAGTCACCTTTTTAACTTCCAGGAGAGGCTCTAAACATGGACCAGGAGACGGAAAGGCCAGTGAAGTCTCCTCCACCTCCTCCACCTCCTCGCCGCAGCTATCTGGTAGGATCTGGACTAAACACACGACTGGGCGAAGTCAGCTACGTCACCAGGAAGGAAAATCCTGTGGCCAAGGTTTGATAGCGAAGATAGTTTAACACTATACAGTAATACCTTGGATAACGCTAAGACTTGGTTCCACAAGTCTTGGTGTTATCCAATTTTTAGTGTTATCCGATGCATGTTAAAATCCTATGGGATGGATCGGATAACATTAAAGCTCCATAGAGATACATTGTAACCGCACAGGCTTTAGCGGTTGTTATCCGATCCATCCCATAAGACCTTAACGTTATTCGATCCAATTCTCCTCCCCAGATTACTTAACGTTATGCGATTTTAGCGTCATCCGAGGTAAACGTTATCCGAGGTATTACTGTATTACTCTGAACAAGAATAGCAATAGCATTTATACTAATGTACCTCCCCATAACGCTTAGTGCACTCTCTGGGTGGTTCACATGCAGAACGTGGAGTGGAGAAAGAGAGGAGATTAAATTGTTACTTCATGTATATTTTGCACAGGATGGCTGAGTTTATACCAGGTAATCCAAGCATTATTATAATACAATTCTTAAAATATAATTATAATTATATTATAATAAGTTTGGGACCAAGCTATCTGAGGGGGAGTGCTTCTTCTCAGGAGTTATACCCTGGTATGAAAGCTCTGAGTGGTTACACCTAGAGAGCCTAAAAAAAGAAGAAGAAGCAAAAACCAAGTGAGTGAGTGTGTGAGTGCGTTGAATTTGTTTTGATAAAGATTATGGAACAATCCTTTCTCTATTAAATGAAATGGAGAGATGTTCAAAATGTTGTGACTGGTTTGTATGTAAGGTCGTCCTTGCTCAAAAGCCAGTCATATCCAGCTCTAGGGTTTGGTGCTCATCTCCATTTACATGTCTTCAGTCTTTCCATGGACATGTGGCAGGCACGAATAGGCATGGAACGCTGTTTATCTTCCCACCAAAGTAGTACCTGTTTATCTACTTGCAATTTCTTGCTTTCAAACTGCTAGCTTGGCAGGAGCCGGGAAAGATGATGGGAGCTCACTCTGTCGTGCAGCTCATAGGTCTTGAACTGCTGACCTGCCAACCTTGTATGTAACTATTGCCAAATAGTTTTTTACTAGTTCCTTGTTGTTTGTGACTTATTTTAGGAAAGCAATGAGGATACCAGTCAAAGCTCTCCCCCCAAAGTACCCAAAGATGACCAGGCCGCTCCCCAGTCTTTATATGCAGGCACAGTTCCATCTGCAGTGGGTGATGAAGAAGAAGATGGAGACAGAATCATGGCAGAGTTACAGGTATGACTGTGAGCATGTAGCTGTGCCTGTCTAAAGTCACATATTTCTTGCCTTGGGCCAAAAACAGAAAAGAAAAAGGTTCCAATTTGCAGATAAACGTTTCTTTGCGATAGGGTCATTCTTTGTTTCTTTTCTTTTGTAATACTTTTTTTTTTTGGATTACAAAAAAAAGCATCCTTCTCTCCACTTTCCATATTTTGTAAAAGCATGAGCAGACATCAGTACAAAGCAAGCCTCTATAAAATATCTATTAATTGTCTTTATTTCTTGCTGAGGAAGTACAAATGTATCTACAGATTATAAAGGGGGAAAATGTCAATATTATATCAAATAAAATTTAGCTGATAATATGTAACATTAAAAAAAGCAAGCAATCAAGCCTACAAAAAAAAAACATAAGTTACATAAGAACGGGTTACTTACCTGTAACTTTGGTTCTTCGAGTAACGTCTGTGAAATTCACACGGTTTGGGTTTTGCGCTTGCGCAGACTCCAGTTCGGATTATGCTAGAGCTTAAAAAAGAGGGGGAAAAACCGTTAGGTGAGGCCACGCCCACCTCCCTTATAACCCTGGCCCCAGCCATTATCCCTCCTCAGTCTTTTTATTTCCACTGCGACAGTAACTTCTCTCTCAGTTACCAGAGCAAATTGTTTCCCTTTTCTCTCACCTTAATTCTGAATACTTTGTTGGTTTCGCTCTTATATGGCCTCAGCAGCTTTGTTTAAGCATTGTGCTGTTTGTTCCGCAAAAATCCCCTTGACGGACGGACACGACCGCTGTATTCTTTGCCTTGTCGAGTCGCATCAAGTGCAATCCTGTGATTTCTGTAAAAAAAATTTCTAAGTCAGCATTAAAAGAACCGAAATTCGAGGCTTCGTTCCCATCTTTGGGAGCAATCTCTTTTGGCTGGAGCTGTCATGGAAAACGCTCCTAACGATCTCACTAAGCCCTCCCCTCACGCTCCTCACGCTGAGGGAGACAAATCCTCGTCTCATGCTTCCCCTGCTAGGAAGGAGACAAAGAAACGTAAAAATAAGGTTGATCCCTCAAAGGGGGGGGGGGGGGAATTAAGAAGGCTAAAAAGTCAGCTAAAAGTCCCCCCACTAGTGTCCTTACCTCAGCCTTCGCCTGTCAAGTCCATCACTTCTGACAGTTAAAAATGGTTTGGTTAACATAACATGATAATAATTTGGAAACAATGGTTTGGTTTACAGATTTTTTCCCCAGAACAGATTAATGGGTTTTCAATGCTTCCCTATGGGAAACCACATTTCAGTTAATCTATTTTGGTTTTCAATGCATTCCTATGGGAAATTGCATTCAATGCATTCCTATGAGAAATTCGGTTTAAAAAAATTTGCTGTTAAGAAACGTCCAGAGAATGCATTAATTACGTTAACTGAGGTTCCACTGTATATTTGTATTGCCCCTATTTATTAGTTGGGACATTAAGACCGATTCAAGAAACCTGGTGTAAACATTGAAAGAGTTGGTTCAAGGAAGAATCTCTCTTCATCAAATTAGATCAGATACCAGCTTTGCAATTAGAAGTTGAAGAGCTAATTTTCCTTCCTGTGGTGCAGTTCCTCTTATACTCTGGGCTGAGCAGTCATGCTTGAAAATGAAGCCTGTGTTTATGTCTTGCTTTCCAAACAAAACATGAAAACCGAGTTAATTTTGTATGTGCAGAGGTGTAGGATAAACAAACACTTTTTTATATCTTATAAGAGAGCTCTGCTTCGAATATCTGACCTGCATCACCCAGTCTGACCCTCTGCCTCTGATTCCAGCAACCCATGGGGAAAATGAGTCTTTGGTTGAAAAGGGTCTTCTCATAACTTGCCATATTTTAATTCTCTAGGCTTTCCAGAAGTGCTCTTACATGGATATAAATTCAAACAGTCATGCTGAGCATTCCAGAAACGACACACACACAAAAGATGCAAGGCCTGTGGCCTTAATACAACCCAAGGAGAAGAAGGTAACAGTGGCATTTTGAATTTTGCCACACACTCGTGTTTCACCTTCTTCCCTTGCTTCAACACTAACCCTGTGTCTTGTATGTTGTTAACCTCATGTGTGCAACAGCGGCAGTTTTCATTGACCTTGATTTAAGGCTTAGTAAAAGTAAAGGTCACCCTTGCTTGAAAGCCAGTTATATCTGACTCTAGGATTCAGTGCTCATCTCTGTTTATAGCCAAAATGTCAGCACTGCCTGCATCTGCAGACGTTTCCGTGGACATGTGGCAGGCATGACTAGACACCAGAGTGCATAGAACACTGTTTACCTTCCCACCAAAGTGGTACCTATTTATCTACTTGCAATTTCTTGATTTTGAACTGCTAGGTTGCCAGGAGCTGAGACAGAGATGGGTCTTGTACTGCTGATCTTCTGACCTTCCAGGTGTCAAGTTCAGTGTCTTAACCACTGAGCCACCACAGTCCCCATTTACTAATGAATTACAGTACAACATATAGAAAGAGAGAAATAATAAAAAGGAATGGCAATTCAAAACAAAGAAGTGTCTGCTGTGGTCTGAAGTTTATATTAGGAATATTGAAAGCTGCCTTAGGCTGAGTAAGACTATTGGTCCACCTAGCTCAGTATTGTTAGCTCTGACAGGCAGCATCTTCCTGCTCATCAGGCAAGATTAATTTCTAGCCCTACCTGAAAATTCCCAATATTCCCTGCTGGTTCCCCATCCAAGAACCAACCAGGTCCAACACTGTTTAACTTCAGCAGTCAAGTGAGAACAGAGGCGTTCAGGGCACCGCACCACATCTGAGCATAGTAATCTTGATTTCAGAAAAAACATGCTTTTAAAGATCTAAATTAATTCACAGAATCTGATTTCATTGATTAAAACTCCTTTGGCTTTAGGAATAAAACCAGTTAAACGTTCAAATTTTACAGTAGCATTCAACTGGATGGGGCATGAAGTTCCAAGTAAATTGTTATTTTTTTAAAAAAAAGTCTATCAGGGGTTTTGAATAATGTTTAGTATATTCATCCATCATCTCTTAGGGTACTTTTAATACACAGTTACTCATTCTGAGACAGTCGGGAACAGTAAAAATGCTACATCCAAAGGAAAGTTCAGTTCAGGTTGGAGGAGACTCAGAAGGTTATTGATTCATCCCAAAGATTATATCATGAATTGTCTCTTGAAGTTACTCAAGAATATGTTCCAGATTTGGCATACCTTATTCCAGTATTGGAACATTGGCAAAAGTTGTGATTCTTAAAAAATATTCAGCTAGCACATGCCAAGCTGAAGTTGATGGTGAGGCCCAATATAAGACCTTTCTGAGTATCTCTGTAAGTATCTGTACACGCAATTCTCTGTGAGTACCATTAGCAGAGCTAGTACAACATAGCCAGTGATCAGACTGGCCATGCAATGCTCATTCATTCACTCACTCATTTGTTCGTTCGTTAATTCATTCATTTGGTCTTTGGCTTGGCCTGCATGCAACTTGATTTCTGTTTTTCTGGGTTTCGATCTGCTTCAAGTTCTTGTTTCTGTTCAGTGTGGCTAACATGTTCCTTAAGCCCAGGAGTAACAAGTTTAGCTGGCCTCCAGTATGCTGACAAGTTCTCTCTCAGCCTTGTCTCATGATCTGTCTTGTTTGTGGTTAACCTCTGAAAAATTGGCTGTCCTTTTGTTCCTCTGGTGGTGCATGACAGAATCTCTGGTGTCAGAGATTAAAATCCATTATGGTGGAAAGCTTAAGACATAGTCAGACAGTCTCAATAGTCAGACCATTCCAAATGATAGAACTACTTTCCTATTGTTTCCTCATCTGATACTATGCCAGTTTAAATTTGTGTTACAACAGATCAGATCATGGTCTATATTTAGAACATGGTTTGCTTGTATGAATTTTTGTAGTTGGTTGTAGACTTGTTCTTTTGATGCTATCCCAGCTTTTCACATCTTCTCGTAGCCACCAAAGCCAGGAGCAACAACCGCCTTTATTGAATTCCCTGAATTAAATGCAGTACATGTCATCAAAATGTAATCCGTCCGACAACCAGTGACTTTAAAGATGTGCTTGCAAAGTAGTAATTGTAAATGCACCTCCATGTTAATGAGTACTAATGATCTTCTATGATGCTGCAAGTACAAGCTAAAGCTGGAGAGACAGGAGAACATGACCAAGCCAAAATGAGTTTCCATTAGATGACTTGCAAAACAGGAGAGGTCTGTTATCAGAGATGGTTAATCCATCTTTACTAAAAAGGCTAATGCTAGTGAATTGTGTTTTATTATGGGAGGAACTGCTAATTCACATTGTTTGATGTCCCTTTGAAATCAACTCTGTGTCAGCTTGTTAGTGGCTCAATAGCAATATTTTTGTCTGCTGATTTTCAGTAGCTTTTCCCTAAAATATATATTCAGAATTTTGTTGCATTCTTTTACTACACCTGCAGTGCTTCAGAGACCAATTTTAAGAATTTAAAATCCAGGACTTTAGTTTGAAAAATAGTTAAGAAGTTACACATCATCTCAGATAGGCAGATAATAAGCAGTCGTAATCACTGACAAGGCGGTAGTTGATCCTGACAGGCAGGGGTTTCCAACCTAAGGCCCACGGGCTGGATCCTGCCCGTGGTACCATATCATGTGACCCCCCAACCCATTCAAGTGCATTCAGGAAACAAAATGGCCACCCCTCTGAAGCTGTTGGGACAAAAATGGCCACCCCCATCATCTAGGCAGGACAAAATGGCCATCTGGCCCTTGAAGCTGACTGAGAGAGCATGACCTGGCCCTGGCTTGAGAAGGTTGGGATCCCATGTTCAAAGGGCTGCAGTGGCTGTACCAGAGGAAGAAGTTTTCTTAAGCCCAGGTTGGAAAACCAGCTTGCTTTATATGAGACAACTCACTTTATTTGAGTCAACTTGCTAGAGAAGCATTATGTCCCTCATGGTTTAATGTTTGCCAAAGAGTGTCACAACCGCTTAAATAAAAACTTCCTGTTTCATATAAAATTGTACAAGGAGAATCCAATCGAGATCAAGAAGAAACATGTTTTACACATGGTAACCAACATACCAGACCAAAGTTTCAGGAACTCACACACACACACTGGTAAAGGATCACGTCTCTCTAGCATATGTGTTGTCTCCATATAGCTTTGCATAGTAACATTTAAAACACTAGTCTACCAAAATTTGGAATTAACCCTTGGAGAAGTACAGAAGTCACTGAAGATCATGGAGGTGGCTCTGCATTGATGCAGAGAAGGGTACATTCACATTAATTGTGCCTCATCTGATACTTATGCCAGTTCTTTGGGGGGAAACAGTCCCAGCATTTAAGCCTATAACTAAGTGATGCAACTCTTCCCCCTAGGTGTATGGGGAGGCAACAAAAGATAGTGATGATCTCAAGGACAAGACTAAAGGGAGAATGGAAGAGATGGTCTTGGATGCTTCTGCCACCAATGAAAACTCTGCCTTCAGCAAACATTTGTTTATGGAGAATAAGGATTATGTCCCCCTAAATTCTCTTAAGTCACATTCGGACCTCTCCCATGTGATAGAAAATGAAACTAAAAACAGGCCCGAAGAAGAACCGTGCCCAGACGCAGACACTGGTAGACAAATGCTAAAGTGTGGTGTAATAAGAGAATCTGGCTATAGCACAACACAGAGTGAACTCCAGGAAAGTGATGAGCCAGCTCTTGTCAAGCAAGTGGGCTCAGATACTGAGGAAATTTCATTAGCTTCTACATCACAAGATGAGCAGGAAATGCCTGCTAATGGCCAGAGTCAAGTTGTGCTCCTTAAACACAAGGTATCCAGGAACATGGTCTTAAATGATATTGATGAGGCAGAATCACCAACAAGCTCTCCAGGTGAAGAAGATCTACAGTCAGAGAATGTTGCTTTCATGATTACCAAAACAGCTGTCCAGTTTCTGTCAAGTGGTGAGGTCCATGACATAGTAAACAGGAAAGGCGAGGATGTGCAGACTGTTAACATTGATTCCAAGAAGGAACCAATGACTCAACAAGGTGGGTCAGATAGTCCTGAAAGTGACGATCCAGTGGTTTGCTTGGACAAAAAGCCAGTCATCATTATTTTCGATGAGCCAATGGATATCAGATCAGCTTATAAAAGACTTTCAACAATATTTGAAGAATGTGATGAGGAACTGGAAAAAATGATGAGAGAGGAGAAGATAGATGAAGAAGATGAGGGTGAAGAATCAGACAGGCCTGATGCTCACGATGCAGAAATGACCCAAACAGATATGGCTGAACATACATCAAAACACAGATCAGAAGACCAGCTAGGACCCCATTCTTCACATGATTCAGCAACTGACATCACACCGTTTGAAGGGCAAGAAATAGACAACATGGATCCTGGGAAATTGAGATACCTAGATGGGCCATACCTAGAATCAAAACTGGATGCACCTGAGGCTAAGAAAAAGTTTAAATTTAAATTTCCTAAAAAGCAGTTGGCTGCTCTGACTCAGGCGATTCGCACTGGAACAAAAACTGGGAAGAAGACCTTGCAGGTGGTAGTGTATGAAGAAGAGGAGGAAGATGGTACTCTGAAACAGCACAAGGAAGCTAAACGCTTCGAGATCCCTAGTTCTCATCCTGAGGACCTTTCTGTGAAGCAAGAGCCAAATGTAGCTGTATGTACATCTAGGACTGATGAAATTAGAAAGAATACTTACAGGACTCTGGACAGTTTGGAGCAGACTATTAAACAGCTGGAGAACACCATTAGTGAGATGTGTCCAAAATCAGTGTCTGGAATCACAGGCCGATTGGAAGGAGCTTCTGCTTCAGGCAGCGTTTTCTTATCCCAAGAACCCATTGTTCTGGAAGAGAGTAATGCTGATGTTGAATCCCCATCATCAATACCATCAGCCTCTCATAAGGTACTTTTGTATGAGAAATTGCAAGTCCAGCTGCTTTCTAAAATCTGCAATAGTAATCACCATTAAGCAAGAGGTGAATTATGATTGGTTTGCTTTCTTTTGGGTGGCTTGTTTGATGCATCCATTAGGTGTCTAACAGCTAATAAGTTGTGTGATTTTAAAAAATCCTCTAATACTGATTTGGTGACGGGAAATCAAAGGCGGCTTGGTCTGTATTTTGCAGAGGGGGCAACATCATTTGGGACTGATGGTAAAATTTATAGGTTGATAAGTAGTTGAGCCTTGACCTCAATTCTTGATCCCTGGAATTAACCCAATGGTGTGACTTGTGACATGGATCCTTTTGGTGCTTTCCTTGCATGTAGGGCTTTGGCTTCTCACACCAAACAGCTTTGCCCACCGTGTGCCATGCTCTGTTTTACAAGTCAACCCAATGCTTATTCATGATTCTTTTTGTCTCTTTTCCACCCCCTCCACCCCCACTTTTCTCATAGGCTTCAGCCAGCCCTTCCCAGACAAGTAGAATGCCAATCCCAGCCGCCACAAAAAGTAGACAACCAGGAAGTGTGGACAAAACAAGCAAACAGCACAAATTGCAGGATCAACGGCAGTACAGACAGGTAGTTTTACCCTAACCCAAATGTCAGGATGGACTTCAGGCTAAATGTGTGTATTTAGGTAAATGTGTAAAACAAGTGACTGATGTGGATGATACCAAATAATGGACTTTTGCCTTCCCATTCAAATCTGGGACTGCAAATCCAGGACACGGGAGGCATGCAGATATTTAAATGGTGGCGTTATCTTTTTTTACCATGCTCATGCATGTCTGCAGTAAAACATCTCCTGCTTGTTAGAGTTTTGTCTCGGTCCTCAGCTGTAGCTTCTTCAGTGTCGCAACAGAAACCATTTGAAGCCTTTCAGATGAAGCAATGACTAACTCCCGGTTTTAACAGATTGCAAGCTGTGTCTATTAACCAACTGCCAAAAATGATTCCATCCTCTTCTAACAACCCTGATGCATGGTCAGTAGGGTGGTCAGCCAGATGCCTGGGTGTCATCTCTTCTCATACTCTCTCCTTCCAACTTCTCTTTGCTCTGGACATTTTCTGCCACATCACTTAAAAGTGGGGAATGACATGGGAGGGACATAAACCGGGTCCAAGTCCACGAGCACAATGGTGTGTAGTGCAGACCTCAAGCTATCTGTTCTCTGCCAGCCTAATTTCCCATGCTCTTCCTTTTTGGTTTATCATGTATGCTGACTTCCCACCATCTTTTATTTACAGGCTAACGGAAATGCTAAGAGAGCTGGTGGGGACTATAAGGCTACTTCCCCTACCCAGACAGCTTCAAAAATCCCAGCCTTTTCTTCTACCTCTGGGAAAAGTAGCTCTCTTCCTAGTGGTGATAACACTAACCTTCCAGCCCCACCTACTAAAGCCTCTGTTCCTTCTTCTAATCCTCTCAGTTTTCCAGCAGGTCGCCCTACTCATTCTGTTTCTTTCATTCCTTCTGTTTCTAATGGCTCCTTAAAGTTCCAGACTCCTCCTCATGCAGGCAAAGGTCATCATCATCATTCTTCATTCTCAATACAGGCTCAAAATGGCCGCCCAACCCCTCTGCCTTCATCTCCTTTGTCCTCATCCTCCTTCTCCTCTTCCTCTCCCACCTCTCCCACCTCACTGAACCAAGGTATGAAGAGCGTCCGGTCCATCCACACACCCAGCTTCACCAGCTACAAGTCTCAAAATGGAGGTGTCAGCAAATCCACTCCATCTTCCACCACTGCAAAGGAACCATCTTGAACGATATGTGTACAGGGCATATTGGTGTATGCTTTCACCGAAGTCTTCTCAGTCACTGATAATACTGCAGTATTAGCTGAGGGATGTGTACCAATCTTGCTATACCATTTCAGGCTTAGTACTAAACTTGTGCTAAATACTATAAATTGATTGATACTATAAACTGCTGTTGGAATGCCAGTGTGTATTGGGGGACTGGGGAGTTTGTGTGTGTGAGAGAGAGAGAGAGAGCGTGCGTGTGTGGGTGTTCTTCTGCCAGAAACTGTTACATAAAGTACAAAGGCATATATGTGAGCTAGAAATGCACAGAAAGATGTAAAGCATGGAAAGAAATGTATTAAAATGAATTGTTTTGTATAAAGCTATTTTTAAGTATAAGAACTAACTAAACAGTATGTGATAATACAAAAATACAAGACTGAAACTAAAATATTTTTCCTTTTATTTTACTGTTATTCAGATTTGTTATAGATTCTATTTTTGTCCAAAAGAGAGAGAGCGAAAGCAAAAAAGATTTCATGGTTACTTTCAAAAATCTTTTTTGTCAAATCATTTGATACTATTATAATGTGCATTAGATTGTAGTATGCTGAACATTTCCTCTGCACAAGCTGCAGTGAGGAGGGGCATTGAAGTGTTTAAAGCAATGTTACTTATTGCACTGCCATTCAGAGAATACTTAATAATTTGCAATGCAAGGAGAAAAAAGTCCTTTTTACATGCAGACATTTGCTGATTCCTTTTAGCTGAACCTCTTCGTTTCTCATCTTACGGGGATCTATTATACGTAAATCCTAGTATTGCAACATGGATTTTTTAAACAAATGTGTACACTTCTTGTACTGTTCTGTATAATGGAAGCCTTTGTATATATTATAAATATATATAAATATAAATAGTATATGAGGCTGGGCACATAGAATAGTTTTCAACACCAAAGGTCCATTTATGCATGGTTCTTGGGTAAGCTTTGGGGGAAAGGTCGCTGTGAGACCACTGGTGAGGGGAAGGGGAAAGAGGCAGGTTTTTAAAAGCAACATGAGTGAAAAACTATTTTCTTTTGTAAATATCTTATTTGTACAACTCCATAATATAATATACAGATGCAAAAATGGGAGGGGGAAAACTCCTTGCCAAAATAAAAGGTTGCATGCTTGTTTGTTTTCATTTACTCATTCCTTCATGGTTTCTCAAAGTTTATGAAAGCTGGACAGTAAAGAAATCTGGTTGGGGGGCGGGGGGGAGATACTCATGTGAAATGTGGTGCTGGTGGAGACCTTTGCAGACACCTTGGACTGCCAAAAAGACAAAACAAGTGGGTCCTAGAGCAAGTTGAGCCTGAACTGTTTCCTGGAGGCAAAAATTGTGAAAGTGAGACTCCAACTTTGGACATGTCGTGAGAAGGCAGGACTTTCTGGAAAAGATGCTAACGTTGTGAAAGGCAGCAGGAAGTCAGATGTGACGTGGACTGTTTCCCTAAGGAAACCACAAACTATAATTTGCAGGAGCTGTTGCGGCCTAGGCATTTTAGAGATCTCTCTTTCATAGGGTTGATGTCATTCTGAGATGACAGTATGTACAAGTGTTTCATGAATTCATGCTGCAATTGATGCAGTGCAATGATCAGGCATGTATTAAGCTCCCATTGATTTAAACTGGCAACTCTGCTTGTACTTAAATCTTGGCAATGCATTGAAGAGTAGCACCACCAAGCAATTCTTTCCCCACCTACAAGCTTTTTCTATCCAGCTGCATACAGTATGACAACTAAAGCTGTTTGTGTTGTTATATGCCATCTAGTTGGTATTGACTTATAACAACCTTAATGGAGCTTTTAAAGTAAGTGACATGTTAATGGAGTGGCTTTACCAGTTCCACACTCTTAGTGAGCTCACATGACTGAGTGGGGATTTGAACTCGGGGCTTCTGACTTCTAGTCCATTAGTTTATCCACCATACCACAATGGGTATGTAACTTACATTGGCACATATTTGGGAGTTTGCTCTGGTATCAGCATGGGTGAAGTTGATGTATTTTTCAGTGATTACAACACAAAGGTCTGTGCAAATTAGCCTGGTTCTTTTTTACTTGCAGTTCAGAGTTTCTTCCCCTACTCCTGGTCAATTCATTTTTTAAAAGCTGGAACAATCTAAACAATGTTTTCTCTGTGCAATCACTAGTTTTGTTCTACAAATAGATGGGAGATGGGTCTCTAGGCAATGTTATGTTGCTGTATTAAACTGAGAAGTAATGTTTTGGAACAGCAGAAACACCTGCTTTTGAAAAAAAAATCTGCCTAGTCATCCTCAAGTATTAAAAAAATTACTGAGTTTAGCACTAGGTCGCCTTATCACTACACTGAAACATTAGTTTAGTGCTAGATCACCTCTGCATAGAAAAAGAAAAGACTGGAGTTTGAGATTGATAAGTGAGCAGGATGGCTGTGAACACCTATGAAATCAGATCGTGTACACAGCACTGGGGGGAAACTGCAGTCTTTGTCTGATCAGCTAATTGGAACTGAATTATGAGTATGTGAATCAAAATGTAGCAAAAGGAAATCACTCTGACATTTGTCAGTGTAGTTGCAGCATATTATTGAGAGGTGGGAATTTGCTAGTTCAAATGTCATTTCACCTACAGTTAGTAGGTACAATAAGGAAAGCTGCTATTTCTGAAGAAAACTCCCATGCTATTCCATTGAAATTACGGAAGCTAGAAATGATACTTTTAATAACCTGAACTTAATAGGTGAATTTCTAACATGATCATAAGTGTCATGGGAACTTTGTATGTAAAGGTCTGCCCCATGGACCAGTGGAACACTATCAAATACTGTTGTTATCACTGGATTCTGAAAACCACTAGGAATGGAAACTTTCCAGCTAGGAAGTAAATTTCCCACAGATGTTAACAAAACTATTTTAGAACATATAAAACTAAAGTGTAAGAACATATAAAAGTGGCATCATCAAGTGCACTGGAAGTTACTGGAGGAAAATTTTGCTGCATAAGAGCGGTGTGAGAAAAATTGTACTTATGTTGTCCCTACTGTTGTTGCTCAGTGTTACTTCACAATATACATACCTTTGTGAAAACCTATGTATTCTTTACATATTTATTTCAAACATAAGATTGTAGGACAGGTATTGCTTAGTTTGTGTCCAGGTCAAACTTTAAACTGCCAAAATAAAGCCATTTCCTTGACTTTGTCGTTGGCCAAAATTCAATATCAGTAGTAATCAGCAGACCAGGAAATGAGCCAGATTCTGTATCTCTCTACATTCATGCAGTGCATTGTTCACCAGCAGCCTCCACTCGAGCATGTTGTTGACACGTGTGTGTGTGTGTAGAGCAGCGTTTCACAATGTGGGGTACATACCCCACGGGGGGGATTTAATTTTTAAGGGAGCAATTTGAGAATGAGTTAGATCAAGTTAATGGACTTTTAGGCTTTCTTCACATGAATAGTTCACTTTTTGAATAAGAATTATGTGAGGGGGATCATGATTTTAGAGATGCTTAGGAGGGGCATGGTCAAAAAAAGGCTGGGAACCACTGGTGTAGAGCATCTTTCCCCTCACAATCTATATTTGGAAAATGTAGAGAAATAGAGGGGTCATCTGTAGGGAGCTGATCCTACAGTCTAATAATTTCTCTAATTTCTCTAGTTCAATACACGGGGTAGCATGTATACAGACCAACCCTATGCTCTAACATAGCCTGCTTCTTGACATGCCAGTGTACTAAGCAGTTCTGCTACATGATGCAATTCTGAACCAACTCCTGTAAAAGTAGCAAGCACGAGCACAAAAATGCCCTTTACTGTAGACATTTACTAGGAAGACAGAAAGGAAGCATTTGATTCTAAGTTATAATTAAGCTTACTCTTTGAGACAAGTCCCATAGGAAGAATAAATAATTCAAAGTGTTATAAGGTAAAGCACTAAAATAACCCTGCTTACATAATCAATTTAATGGCTTGTTGCCAAGAAAACAGGAAATTCTCAATCCATTTCTGCACATGGAAAAAAATATTTGTAATTCTGCACAAATTAGATAGAGCCTGAGAGAGAAGCAAAATCTTAATGTGCAATATTTTATAGCTTAAGAGGTTAAAATGACATGTCATTCCTACACCTGCTTTTTCCAGCTGGATTAAAGGTTGAATTTTAAGTACTGTATGTTCATACACAGAAGTGTTATAAAGTGGATTGAATGGGGAAGCTGTGGCCTGCCCTAAGAACTGCGAGCTGGCACAGAAATTAAGCATCCAGTCAACCTTACAAAGCAGTAAGTCAACTGGGTTTACTCTTGCTATGTCCAGAAAATCCCCACTGGTGTTAACCTACAGCAAAGGAAATTGGTGTTGGGGCTTTCACTGATTTATTTTCACTACTTTTCCTGGAAATTTTCATGAAGAACTGGGTGCTCATCTGTCAAACAAATGCATCATACATTTTCCATCTACTTCAGATACTGAAAGAGGTTTGTGTATAGAAACGGACAACACATTAACTGATTCACACATGCAGTCATCGAGTATAACTGCTTGAAAAAGCAGATGTGTGTGATTCAAGATGCTTGTTCAAACAGGTTGAGCTCATGATAAAACTCTGTTATGTGACTACCTGCATTTGTGATTAAGGCAGTAGCTCTGCAGTGCTACAGCGTGATCTTGATTTTAATTCCAGTGATGAAGATGCAGGAGAGAGATTCTCATAGGTTACTTTCTCCACTCAGTGGCTTTGAATAGTGAAACAGGTTCCTGCACACAGGCTTTATGTTGTATCCACACAAATGGCAGTTTTCAATTTCAAACTCATAACAAGCTGAAACCTTATGTCATGTGAAAAATCTATAAGCATCATGAAAAGGGCAACATCTACACTGATCATTCTGGCCACATTCAAAACTGCAGTTTGATTCATAAATTACATGGGAACCATGGCCATATATCAGATGGGAGGGGACGATGACGACATACACGTAAAGGCACTTATGCAAGAAGTTTTCTCTTTTTGCACATTTGTCTGTTATGCAGCAGGGCCCACACCTCCATGTTCTATCATTTACCAGCAGGTGAAAGGAGGCTGTGCCAGACCACCTTTGAACACAACAGAGTTCCTTGTTCAAATAGCCTTTATGCAGTCAAGGCAACAGCAGACTGGCCAATATTTCTTCTGCAACGGTAAACAATGAAATGTGACATTTTGAAATAAACTGCCATGTGACACTATGGAGTCACAACCACTCAGGGATCTCTGTTACATTTGTACTCTGTGTTAATATGTACCTTTGTTTTATACATTACGGAGCCCTGTGGTTAAACGGCTGTCATGCAACCAAAAGGTTGGTAAGATGAATCCTGACCAGGGCTCAAGGATGACTCAACTTTCTATCCTTCCAAGGTCAGTAAAATGAGTACTCGGCATGTGTGGGGGCAAAATGCTAATTAATTTGTGAACCGCACAGAGAGTGCACTAAGCGCTATGGGGCGGTATATACGTGTGATTGCTTTGCTTTTGCTTTGCTTTATACTTTATTGCTGGCACAACTAGAATAGCCCACTGAGTAAATGGGACCCCCTCAACAAGTTCCATTTATTCCGTCCCTAGTCTAGTTGCCAATCACTACTGGATTCCAGCCGGTAGAACACAATTCTGCTTATGCCCAGAAGGGGTTCACTCTAATTTATCATTAGACCATATATGGCTTTCCAGATGTTGCTGGATTGCATGTTCCCTCATCTGTCATCACCAGCTACTCTGAACTGGGCATTATTCTTCAGCAACTATTTCACTTTTGACTTCTATGGTAATAATTACCCTTTAGAATACAATCTAGTATTTAATTACTGGCAGTCTTCCTGACTCATGAGTCATGCCTGTTGTGGGGTGACTCATCAGATAGCAGTTTACCTGCTATACTGCCTAAGAGACCTTCCTCACACCCTAATACTATACTATTTTACCTCATTTAAAGCGCCTGGTCACTTTCGACCAACCACCGTAAACTCTTACGTGGTTACAAGACGGGGTGCCCAAACTACCGCCTGTAGGCTGGATCCAATGCGCCCCCACATGTGCAAAATGCTGCCATAAAGCATCTGCAGCTATTGTAAATGTGTTTGCTTCTGGTGGGAGGAACCACATGACCGGCCCGCTCATCCCAAAATGTTTGGGCACCCTTGTTATAAGAGGTTTCCTTCCTGCCCAAATAGGACTCATTTTAAGTCATGACACCAACATTTCAAAGAGGCTTGTGGCACAAGTGTGAATGATTTAAACAAAAACAAAGTTTAAAAATAAGGGTGAAAAAGGAACTCCCTGCCCTGTGTAGAGTTACAAGTGTGCTATTAAATCACTGATCCACATTAAGTGATTTAATGACATTTACAAAGAAGCCTTATTCACAGCTGCGTCCTATGTCAGGAACCTGCCTCCTTCCTTTTTCTGATAATGGTTGCTACCCCTGTGCTTACACCAACTGCCAGGGGAAGAAGCAGCCAGGGCAGGATGAGGACCTTGCCGCCCCTCCCCCTGTGCCTACACCAACTGCCAGGGGAAGAAGAAGCCAGGGCAGGATGAGGAACTTGCCGCCCCTCCCCCTGCACCTACACCAACTGCCAGGGGAGGAAGAAGCCAGGGCAGGTTGAGGACCTCGCCGGCCTTCCCCCTGTGCCCACCCCAACATATTGTATTGTAATGTAATGTATTGTCTGTAAGCCCCCCTGAGTCACCACGGTGAGTGGGCAGCAATATAAATTTGAACTAATAAATAAATAAAATCAGACAGATAACTTTTTACACTGCTTACAGCCAAATACAAGACACTCTGTACAAATAACCATCAAAAACATTTTTATTTCCAGTGTTTTAAGTAGGTATGCACACAGGCATAATACAGATTTGGTTTCATTAAGGTCTTCATGCAGAATTATATTCTCAATAAAAGAAACCAGTTGCAACCAGGATCGACTATCTACATGTCTATGTTACAACACTTATATCAAATCTGTATCTGAAGAAAAGATACACATACAATATGTACATTTAAGTTACTGGTACTTATTTTACAGAAAGATTAAAAATTCAAGTCACATAAAACTCAAAAACTGTATTAAAACTGGTATATAAAACTCAGAAATCCAACTGGAATGACTAAAGAATGGAAGCTCTGTACCCAACGTGTCTTAAAATTTGTAAAATGTAATGCAACACTTTAACAGTAAAACATTCTCTAATTTAACAATTATGGCACCCTAACAAACCAAATGAACTTTTTTTTTTGATGAGGCACTTATTAGTGACTAAAACAAACAATTTTATGCCTAAGGGATGGAAGCTCTGTACCCAACATCTGTAAAGATTTATAATGAACTATCTTAACAACAAAACATCCTCTAACAATTATGGCACCCTAACAAACCAAACAAATGAACTTTTTTTTCAATGAGGCACTTGTTAGTGACTAAACCCAAACAAACATTTTTCCTGCATACTAATGCCAAGTATTGTTCATAAAAACCATGTACACATTACGTAACATGTTGCATTAGATGCTTTGTTCCACAAGTGTATGCAGCAATCAAATATACTTATATTTAAAATAAATTTATTTTATATATATATATATATTTATATATATATTTCTTTTTATTTAATTATTTATATTTTAAAATCTACCCTCCCCCCAATATTCAGGCTGTAAGTATGCACTGTAAAGACTTACAACCCTCCCCCCTCAAGTGCATGCTGATGAAACAAACCTCCTCAAATAGTTGCAAAGTAGCACAAAAAACATAGAGGACAAGTGGAAATAGGGTTGTGATGGCGAACCTTGGCACTCCAGATGTTCTTGGACTTCCAATCCCAGAAACCCCCGTGAATCCACACTAGTGGATTTACTGCGATTCATTCGACCCATGCCACCCTCACCGCTCCTGGGAGGAGAAGTAAAACATTTTACTTCCACTTCCAGGAGTGACAAGGGCGGCGTGGGCCGGATGAATTGCAGTAAACCCATTCATGTGGATTCACTGGGGTTTCTGGGATTGGAAGTCCAAGAACATCTGGAGTGCCAAGGTTCACTATCATGGAGCTAGGGTTTTTAAAAGGAGCTGCTTTTGAACTGCTGTAGTGGACATTTTTTTTCCCATTTCAAAGATACTGGTAGAATCGAGATCTAACTACCTGTATTAGAGATAATTTATGTGGATGGGCATCAACAGTTGGACTAAATTTCTTTTTTTTGACCTTCTGGCAACTTTTTCCAGTTACACATTCTAGTGGCTGAGGTGGTTCTGACCCTGTTGCTCTAGGAGCCAGTGGCACACCAGTACTACTACAAGAAGAGCAACCTTCACCTGGATCATTTTCTGCAGACAAAGTTGGCTCTGTTTGGGATGTAATTGCTGATGCACTAGTGTTACCCTGTTTTGGCTCTCTGACATTACCCATAGTAAGGTTAGTTGTGCTAGTGCGTAAACGCTCTAGTGCAAGCCAATCTGAAATTGAATGGTGCTGTGCTGAACATTTTGGTTTCAATCGATTCACTGCTGAAACGTCTTTCTCATCATCTGGGGTTTTCTCTGAAGTTTCCCATGTGTTCAAAACACTCATTTCGGCAAAGTCTCTCTGGCCTCCTAAGGTATGCCTTCGCTTGATCGTAGTCTTCTTCTTCAAGCCCTCTCCAGAGGTTGACTTTTGATTGCCCAGTCCAAACATATCATCTGATGATGATCTGAGACGCATTTTCAGCCTGTCTGTAATCTTGAATCTCCATGTAGGGTCCTGCGTCTCAGGCTCATTTTTGGTCGATGCAGCGAAACTGCTGGTTGATTTTCCTTTCTTCTTCACATCAAACATTCTGGTCATTCCCTGTGAATCCTTCTCACTCTTAGCATCACCTGATACTTCGCCATCTGTCTTGTGCCTAGTTGACTTTTTCCGGGATAAAGTATCGCATTCAATGAGTTTGTGTGAACTGAACAGGCTACAGCTATCCAACTTTGGTGTTGAACTTCTTTCTGCCCCACTGGCTTTGCTTTCTTCAGAGTTCCCCTGGAAGTTCTTCGCCATGTCCTGCCCCTTCCCTTTGAATGAACTATCTGGGGAAGAACTTGTAGCAAAAACAGGCAAGTCACTCTCACTGTCTGTTTCCACCAGGTGACATTCACTTCTCAACTCACTTGATTCATCATCGGTTTCTTCTCCTCGACTCTCTGTCGGGCAAAGGATCTTACGGGGTAGCGTGCTCGACTCGAGGCCCGGTAGGTATACTGACGATGATGAGAATTCTGAAGCAATAGAGCTGTTGTCATCAGCTGAAAAATCACTGCATTTAATTTCAGAACTAGATAATTTTTTAGAGGGGGGCTGCGGCACAGAAGCCGGCAAAGAGCTGTTAAATATAGTGCCCGAGTCAGAAACTGATTCTTCCTCTTGAGAAGAAAGAGGTGGCTTTGTTTCATCTTTTTGCACCATGTATCGAAAGTGGAGTTTTCGGGATCTCATGTACCTTTGTAGCTCCTCCAATGATACATCCTCTTTCCTGGTTGATATCACTTCATCCTTGGTGGCGGGGTGTTTTTTAACAGCATCCTCCTTTTCCTTAGGAACTACAGATCTTGGTTTTCCCCATGTTATCTCTTTTTCTGCTCCCTCTTCTATCGGAGCCTCCTCTTTTGCTGAATCGCCATCCCAGTTTTCTGCAGAATCCATCTTGGAAAACACATTATCCATGTCATCTTCTGAGCTGCTAGGATGCAGCTTCTCTTTTGGATTTTTGCGTTTGCGAATGGTTGCTGCAAAGATGGAGGATTTAAGCAGTTCCTTGCTATAATGTTCTTTTCCAGAGCCAGAAGAACCCTGTAAGAGGGAAAGTCGAAGAAATCCATTATAATCTATATCAGATCTCAGACATCAACAATATAATGGCATTTTGAATATGTCATCCTTCAGAAGATTGCTTGATGATTTCAGCAAAAGCAGCAGGCATAAAAATGCCCCTTGGCCCAATTATTACTCTAGTCCATTTTGTATTCATTCTAAAGACTGATTTCTTAGTAACCTATCAGGTTATTTGTGTAACTTAGCTTCTTGTTTCTGGAACAAATTCAACGAAAAGCTACAGCACCCAAAACAATATTAAGAGCCTTCCTTTAGAGCAGGGGTTCCCAATCTTTTCAAGCCGGGTGCCGGGTCATGCTCTCTCAGTCAGCTTCAAGGGCCAGATGGTCATTTTGCCCTGCCTACACGATGTGGGCAGTCATTTTGTCCCAACAGCTTCAAAGGGCGTGGCCATTTTGTTTCTCAAATACCCTTGGAGGGGGGCACATGAAATGGTCTTAACTCTTGCTTTACAGAGTTCCTTGGGTAATCTCCACAAAACAACATCACACCCTTGCTGATTAAGGTGAAGAACTACTTTCTTAAAATAACTTTGGGGAAGTTTTCAAATGTCGCTAGCACAGATAAATATGATAATCACAAGGTATTTTAGAACGGAGTACTGTATATTATAGAGGAGACACCTAAACGCCATCACTATTTTCTACTTCTAACTCACGACTGTGATTTTGTAGTTTGTTTGACTCCTTATAATTCTAGTTTGCTGCTTGATTTATTAGTTTTCTGTAATGTAATGGAGTTAAGTCTGTTAAATCACAAACAAAAAGCAAGAATAAAAGTTTTGTGGCCCTTGTACTCTACCCTTCAAATCATTATATATATATATATTTTAAATGGACTGTAATCCAGGAAAGGCCACTTAGATATAAATGCTATATTCTTAAAGCTTCCACTTTTGTTTATGATTTTGCTGATTTATTACATTGCCCTTCCTTTCCAGCACTTCTTTCAATGGCCAAATTATTTTGCAATACAGCCTTTCTCTGGATTTGACCTTAGAAAAGTGCCAGAAATGCTAACATCTATTTACTGCCCCTGATTTGCAAGGTACCATATATACTGTACTTCAGTGGAACCATTGATAACGTTATAACTGATGAAAAGTGGAAAGTGTACAAATCAGAAGAATATGCACCAAATACAAGTCTAACAAATTTACCTTATATTTCGGAGAGTCAATACCTGTTGATTCTATAAGGGACAGGGTGTGGTGATGGGGAAAAAAAAGAATGCAGTACTTCAGTTAACATGGTACAAAGTCTGCTTCTTCTCTAAGACAATGCTGGACATATGAAAGAGTACAAGCACAGAACAAGATGTGAGAGCAAACAAGTAACAAAAAATTTAAATAATCAGAACAAAGTGGATAGTAAGAGCTCACAAAGAGGCAAGCTGCACCACAGAAAGCCACCGCCATGAAAGGATGTGCCGTGAGTTGTAGGCAGAATCAGCTCAATGACAGAAATGGCAAGGAAGCCATGTTCTTCTAAATAAAACAACAGAAACACTAATATTTATTTAATGTTCTACCAACATAGCCCTGCAAAACCGCAGCTGAGAGACCTTTTCAGGATTGTACTTTGTACACTCCTGCACATCAAATACACAATTAAATTTTATTGGGTGGTGTGTTGTTGTTTTTTAAGAACTTTTGCCTACCCTTCTGGAACAATTTTTTTAATTCTTTGGCAAATCACATTGTTGCACTGTCAAAACTGTTTCTTACTGGGGTTAGCAACTGAACATCCCAGTTAAGGTTTATTAAATTTGTATTTGTCGCTAGCTAGATTTCCACAGCTATCAGTTTTGTACTCGTCTCAAAAAAAGAAGCATTATTATGAAATGAAAAAAAATGGACAACAGAGTTTTACTGTCTGGCAAAAATAAAAAGGACGACGGAGATTATACAGTTATAAAGAGGGTACGGAGGGGCTAGCACAGAGACCAAAAGATGCTTTTGCCATTCTCCAATGCTCAGTGGATTTCCACCCCCACCCCAGCTAAGAATTAATGAGCTGAGCCCCATGCCATGCCCCTTTTGACACATGGCTAATGACTAGGAAAAACTGGTGGACCATACCATGCTATTTCTCCTCAGGGTCTGCTTCAGAAATAACAAGAAACAGCAGAAATACTTTTAAAAAAGTAGCACTGATCTGTTGAAATACTCTTGGAAAGAAAGAAAAAATGTACAACACAGATCAACTAGTTCTTTGTGCATTTACAAGAAATGAGGGTTTCTGCAGACAAGGCAACTACAGTGTGGGCAACAGTCCTCCTTCTTCCTACAGTTCCAGTTGTCCATCAATGACATCACAGAGTCCACTAGTGACATCACCGTGTGATAGACTCCTCCTACTTCTCCTGTTTCAACAGCAGGATAGAGGGATGGTTTCAATAAAAGGCTGAAAAAAGTCATCTATGAACTAAAACACAAACTAGGAACAAAGGGGTAACATTTGTGATCAAACAACATGCTTGGTTAGTGAAACAGTAGGGTGGCAGTGAGATCAAAAGGCACCGGGAAAGTTTGCAATAGCAGTTACTTAACTGAGTAATAGAGGTGGCAGTTATTAAACAGAAACAACATGTTCAGCTTTATATAAATAGGTACTTTTAAAAGAGACTGGGGAAAAACATTGGTTAGTTGTGAAGCAAAGTAAATTTCAACAAGCTTCTTTGCCTCCCGAAGTTTGTAAATGCATGGAGATAAAGCTTTCTTCCCTCTAGTAAAACACTTACACACTAGCAGGGATCTTGTCAACTGCGTTGTAATAATTACAAGGATTATTGACAAAACAGGATATTTAGCTTTTTATGTTGATTCAAGCTTTACAATCTGGCCAAGAATACATTCCAAACTGTATTATACAAAATGCCCAATCATTACTGCCCTTTAATGTCCAAGATAATGTAGATGAGAGAGGGGAGGAAAACAAGTTATTAGCAAAGAAAATAAGTACCAGATTATAACAAATTATTAGAAGAGAATTGTCTAGCCTACAGGCTACCACTGTCCGGGCAAGAGTGTTACCTGATACATCTCCAGAAGAAACGCCCATCCTTCCAATGTTGAGGAGTAAATGATCTATGTTTGGCACTGGCTGAGATTCTACTGTGTTTTCTTCCTCAACTGCTGTCTACAGTTAATAAACAAAGATCTCTTCATCATCGTGTCACAGTTACGACCTTCATCACGATTCAATAGTATTAAGAACACAATTTATTGACCAAAGAACTGATGCTTCAGGAAATGTAAACTACTATTGACATTTAAAAGAGTAAAACAGAGAAAACACTACTGCAATAGAGAAAGCCTCTGATGACTATATTTTATTTGCTCTTTTAATTATTAGAGGGAATGAAGAGATAGAAAATTGTCCAGGATGAAACATCGAAGACAGAATCACACAGAAACTATGTGGCTGGTTTAGAGATAACATTACTGTCAGGCCTAAATTTAAGAGGAAAAAGAATCCAAATACATAAAGATCAGTACTTACAACGGGCTCTTCCTCATCTTCCATGAAAAACCAGTCATGCTACAATTTAAAATAAAGGAAATGAAAATTTCATCATACAACACTATTGTTAAAATGCAGACATTGCAGAAATGCAAAGAAATAAAGCTTAAAAAAGAAACCGAATCTATACTGTCTTGTTAAAGCAAACGATCCGCCTGAGGCAGCAAAAATCCACTTACCTTTTTGATAAGGGTTTCTACAATTTTGTATTGATCTGGCATATGAGTAACCATGTGTGTCATATTATCTTCGGATGTCCTCACAAGGGTTGGACCAAATACTATTGCCAGATTTCTCGGTTCCATCTGACAAGTGAAGAAAATAAGTCCAATGTATACTTTTATAACAAGGATGAAGTCATACTAGCACATGTTCATGCATAATTTGTTATTTGTCTCCAGTTATTCACTTTATGGATGTCAATAGTACAACACAGTAAATCTCAAAAGAAAAATGACTTCTATAAAGCCAAGTCATTGCTCTATTTTAGATCGCCATCATCCATTCTTGATGGCAGTAGTTCTCTAAGGCCTTAGGCAAAAATATGGGGATATTAACAAATGAAATTAGGATCTTCCTTGCCACCCATCCAACTCCCGACCTAAACTTACAGAGACCTTCAACACGCTCATAAACAGGTGGTGAGGATGAAATCTGATGACCTTCCTAAGTCATACTAAGCAGCAGATGGAAAGCCATGTTCAACTACTGATCCTCAATTCTTCCCATGAAATCTCAAGACACATTTTACTGCAGCAAGGATTTGCAATCTTCCATTCAGCATCACAATGAAATCTAGTCATCACATGATACAGCATCTCCTTTAATCTGGGGCTTTTGGTATATTCCACTCCCATTCCTACACGTAACAGGTTCTGCCACTGTACAGCTGGCGAGAAGAATCTTCAATGCCTACTAACTCAGATGATGCCAATCTGGGTACCCAGATTATGAGGAATAGCACAAAATGATTCTTAATCAACTAAGCTTGGAAGCTCCCTCTTTGTTCCACAAATTGCAGATGGAGACTACCTCACAAACAGGAAAAATGCCCACTAGTTCACAACCAGCTAATATGGGTTCTGGAGATCCATACACTTTCCCATTTGCTTTTCATAGATAAAGGCCCCTCTTGCTCAAAAGCCACTCCTACCCAACTCTAGGGTTCAGTGCTCATCTCCATTTATAGCCAAAGAGTCAGCACTGTGTTTGCAGATGTTTCCATGGTCATGTGGCAGGCATGACTAGACACCGGAGTAAATGGAATGCTATTACCTTTCCCATCAAAGTGGTATCTATTTATCTACTTGCAATATCTTGGTCCCGAACTGCTAGGTTGGCAGGAGCTGGGAAAGACGATGGGTGCTCACTCCGTCGTGCAGCACTCAGGTCTCAAACTGCTGACTTGCCAACCTTCCATCATCAAGTTCAGAGTCCTAACCATTGCAGTTCCCCTTGCTTTTCATAGCTATGCTTAATTAATGGACTTCCTGTCACATTGTACCATTAGTGGGTTAGATCTCACAAGACTCGCAACACTAAGTCACAAACTCATTAAGCAGAGAAAGTGAATGCAGCTTAGAAAACCGTATTGGCCTAAATGGTTTGGACTGTACTTTACATCTTGACCAGGGGTGTCCAAACTACAGCCTGTGGGCCAGATACAGCTTGCACTGCCCCAGAAGTGGAAGTAATATGTGCCTGCGGTACGTTTACAACAGCCGCAGGTGCATTTATGGCAGCATTTTGCGCATGTGGGGTGCATTTTACTTCCACTTCTTTTTTTAAATTTTTATTTATATCTTTCAACATACAAGTAATGATACAAACATACAAAAAAGAAAAAAAAGAACATAACAATTTAGCTTACATGTCAATTTGATATACATACTTGAAGAAAAGAAAAAATACATTAATTAAAAAAGTACACATAAGACAACAAAAGAAAAGGGAAAAAAACCCTATGCTTAACCTTACTGCTAAAACTAATATATTTTACAGTTACTCCAAAGTCATTTCTACTCTTTCATTCTTATTTAACTCTAAACATAATCCACCCTTGTGTTATGTATTGTCCAGAAGGTACAGCATTTCATTTTTTCCAAAAATTAACTTGCTCAGGTACAGGCTTAATACCTTTATTCTTTACTATTACATGTTCAACAAATCTTTTCCAGATTCTCCAGAATTTGTTCTCCTGAACTATGCCTTTTTTAAGATTCAGCTCCCATGTTAATTTGTCATTAAGTGCTAATTGCCACATTTCCTTATACCAATCTTCTATTTTTATAATTAGTTCATTCTTCCATTTATTTATTTTTGCAATACACTGTCTAGCTGCTGACATCATTATGATCAATAATTCCTTATCATCATTAGACATTTTAAATTTCTCCACATCTGTTATTAATACTAGTTCCGGCCCCAGTTGAAGTCTCTGTCCAAACATATTCTTTATTTCTATTTCTCCCCAAAATTCTTTCAATTTATTACAATTCCACCACATATGTGTATATGTCCCCATTGACTGTTTACATCTCCAACAGACATTGCTTATCTTATTATCTATTTGGTGCAACTTGATTGGGGTCAGATACCAGTGCCATAACAACTTGTAATTATGCTCTTTAACACGTACTGACATAGTTCTCATGATTCTTCTTTTCCATTTTTCTTTGCCATTTTTTTCTGTGATTGTTATGTTCAATTCCTGTTCCCAAGTATTTTTAATACCTCCTATATCTTTCCTGTTTTGTTCAGTATTTTGTATATTTTGCTAATAATCCCTTTGATACCTATCTCTTCATTTCTGACTTTGACTAGCATTTCTTCAAAAACTGTCAATCCTCTTTCTAAACTTCCTTCATATATAATATCTTTGTTCCATTTATTTATCTGAAGACTCTGGGACCAATTTAAACCCAGTTGAGAAAATAATTCGTCCCTTTTATTACGTTCTCTACAAATTTTAGCCCAGTCCTTAAGCAATAAGGCCTTCTTGTCTATTAAGATATTCCTAATTCTTCCATCTACTTTGAGTGGACAGGTGTTGAAGTCACCTATTTCTAAAACTGGCGATATTCCTGGTATCAATAGCTTTTTAACCCTCATCCATTCTTCCATTGTTGTTTTTAAAAATTTATTTTGTATACCTTTTTAAAAAAATATTTCCTTCTTTGTTTAAAAAAATTGCCTTACCCATTTTAAAAATTTCTTTCATTTCTATTTCCCCCCAAATCATTTCCTCTTTCATTAATATCTTAATGACATTCCTAATTTGAAATGCTTTGTAATAATTTTGTATGTTCGGTAGACCTAATCCCCCCTCCTTTTGAGGTAAATACCAAAATGCCTTAGCAATCCTTGGTCTAAAAGTTCCATTACAAAATTTATTTATCATATTTTGGTATTCCTGAAGCTCTTTAACATTATGTTTAATTGGTAAAACATCAAATAAAAAATTTAGTCTTGGTAACAACATCATTTTACAGAAGGCTATTCTACCAAACCAAGAGAGGTTTAGAATTTTAGAATTTGCTATTTTCCTTTCCATTTCTTTCTTCACCTTTCCATAATTTAATTTCTTAAGATCTCCACATTTTCCTGTTATTATCACTCCTAGATATCTTAATGAGCTTTTAACTTGAATCTTAAATCTTGTCTTAATTCTATCCTGTATTGGTTGTTTAACTATTAATAACGTGTCATCTGCATATAAATTTATTTTGTTACCCTCTAAACCAATTATTTATTTATCCTGTCGTATAGCATTGGCCAGGAATTTCATTGCCAATACAAATATCACTGGGGATAATGGACAGCCTTGTCTTGTACCAGCTTCTAATTTTACCTCCTCTGTATATTCTTCATTCACCTTAA
Source organism: Furcifer pardalis (assembly GCA_030440675.1). NCBI lineage: Eukaryota > Metazoa > Chordata > Lepidosauria > Squamata > Chamaeleonidae > Furcifer > Furcifer pardalis. Next base: position 92,275,461 of record CP126897.1, read on the forward strand.
CTCTTGCTATTCCTTCCTGATATAATTTGGCTATAACTCCTTGAAATTTATTTCCAAATCCATATAAATTAATCATCTCTTGTATTCTCCCCCGTTGTAGCGAATCAAAAGCCTTAAATATGTCTAATGCTAATAGACCCATCATTTCCTTTTTAGCTTCTGCTAAGTCCATTAAATTCAATACTCTCTTAATTAAATCTGCCATGTGTCTATTTTTCAAGAAGCCTGCCTGATCTTTATTTATACATTCCCCTATAAACCTGTTCATCCTGTTTGCCAGAATTGTTGTAAAAATTTTGCATCTTGATTTATTAGAGAAATCGGCCTATATGATTCAATTTTTTCAACATCTTTTCCTGGTTTTGGGATTAGGGTTATTATTCATCTGTTCCATGAGTTTGGTATTTTTTCCCCCTCCAGTATTTTATTATAAAACTTATAAAGTTTTCCTACCACTATCTCTTTAAAATCCTTATAAAATTCTGCTGGTAAACCATCTTCATCAGGAGCCTTATCTAATTTTAATCTTCCTATAGCTTCTCGAATTTCTTTTTCTGATATTTTTTCTTCCATTATATTCCTATGTTCTTCCCCTATTCTTTTAATTTGTTGTTTTTCAAAGAATTCTTTAAGTTTAATCAAATTTACATATATATTTTTTTGAGTAAAGTTCACTATAAAAATTCTCCACAATTTTTAGCTTGTCTACACTCTTATTACATCTTATCCCTGACTTATCAATCAGAATTCCTATATGGCTTTAAGCTTTTTCTCTTTGGCTGCTCTTGCCAATAATTTAGAATTTTTATTGCTGTATTCAAAATATTCTCTCTTTAGATAAATTATATCTCAACCACATGGCTGTCCCATGGTCTGAAAAGTTTGGGCGCCCTTGATCTTGACCCACAATGCTTATATAATTATAACCTTCAAAACTCAAATTTTAAAAAACCCCAGCTGCTAGGAGACATAAACCACTCACCTTATTCTTTTCTGAGTGTTCTGCTACAGTCTTTAGATGTGCTGAGAGAAATTTTAGTGTCTCATAATGGTGTTCAGGTAACTCATGAATCTGAAACCAAAGATTTTCATACAGAAATTAAAAATACTCACTGAACATAAACAATTCTATCAAATCTGCTACACAAATCTGCTAAACAACCCAAAACAGCATACCAGTCTTTTTAGTGTTTTCAATCGCTCCATGGGGTCTTCCTTTCTATTGGCATCAATGAAATCAGCATATTTGTCTAAAAAGAAACAAAATAAAATAATAAAATTTACTTAGTATCCAGTTGAATCAACCCTGCTGATCAATGGGATGACAGACGCCACAGCCAGATTGCTCTCACTTCTGATAAAATTTATATTTACTAGTTATACTGGTTTGAAAGGCTGGGAATTATAAATGTGTAATAGAGAATCACAGGGACTAAAATTAAACAGCATTTAAAAATTAGTAGAATTCCGATTCCACTTACCATAGCAATCTATATAAGCCTTTTTTCTAATTTAAGGGGGGGGGGGACTCACCATTAGTAAAGAGAGGTTCCGGAAGTTTTCTGAAGAAGGATTTCAGTAAACTACTTATAACATTCAAGTCTCGCCATTTCTAAGAATAGAGAAAAGAAACATATTTGTCAGCCTGTAAACAGCAAAACCCATTCCCTCCCCCTTTAAAAAAAATTAAAAATACAAAAGGCACCACTCACATCATCATGAATATCAATGTCTGTCATTCCTTTGTTGAGCTCATCTTGCATGCTTGAGATAGCCGCATTATTTCCTGGAACTCTATAAATACCTGTATAATCAAGACCTCTTTCTTCAACAAGTTTGCAGCATGTATCAACTATGAGTGGAATATACTAAAAAAAAGGGAACAACAACAAAAAGTTTGTTACACATGATTCTGAAAGAAAGATTTCCCAAACCAAACACAAATGGAAGATTTTTGGCTAATACCTTATTATTCTGAGATGGTGGACAGTCATCTAGTCTGACCCCAAAGGTGCCAACAGCCAAAGATGGCTTCTTCTCAAATGTTTTCCTCATGATCTGAGGAATATTTTTCCTCCATGTACCTTTGTCTTTTGGTGGGCTTGTCTCATCTTTTTCTTAAGGAAGGAGGGGGAAAAGAAAACAAAAACTTAACTGAAAACCTTTTCAATACTTTGGCTGTCATTAAATGAGTCAACAAAAATGAGTGGAATCGGCAGCGGCTGTTACTTGTATCCGAGTATACACCCACCCACCCCCGAAATCATTTCCACAGTTGATCAGCAAAAATGCCATTGGCATGAAGCAAGCTATTATTATTATTATTATTATTATTATTATTATTATTATTATTATTATTATTATTATTATTATTATTATTATTATTAATTGCATTTGCTACCCCGCCCCAATCGGGTGAACCCGACTCTGAGCGGCTTACATCAAGGTTAAAACATAGGATAATCTATACTATATATAATTAAAACTTAATGTTTAACTCTAAAAATCATAAAAGTTAAAACAGTGTACAAGCTGCACATAAATTATAAAATTCAGACCCAAAGGGTGGTAATCCACTAAATAAGCCACCTAGCATGAGAGCCCGCGTTCCTGGGTCCCCAAACTTGTCCTGCTAGCCAGGTTTTTAAACCCTTCTGGAAGGGCAGGAGCTCCGTCTGAAGCCGCAGCTCAACAGGCAGGAGGTTCCAAAGGGTTGGGGCGGACACGGAGAAGGCTCTCCTCCTAGTGCAAGCGAGGTGCGCCTCTCTTGCCGATGGAATAACAAGGGAGCCTCTCCGATCCGCCCTGGTGGGACCCTGGTGGGACTTCACACATGAAGTGACCCACACGCTGTGATCATCTCCTGCGGCACATATGAAATGAGGCATGCAGTATTTAACACTAGGACTGCAATGGACTGCCGCAGCCTTGAGGATATTATCAAGGTGTGCTTTCAGAGCCAGTCCATCTGGCATGGCCTCTTCTGCGTCCGTGACCGTTGGAAATCTGAATAGTGAAGTGGTTCCTCCTCTGCTCATTTTGCCTTTTGGCCCAATATGATGGTTTCCAGTGGCATTTCCTCCACTGAGGGGGACCATCACCCCATCCACCCATAATCACTAGCCCCTTTAGGGAGTCAGGTTATTTACCCCCACCCAACACTTGGCATTGAATCGCTGGCTGTACAGTCTACTCTATTACCGTAGTGGGATGTCCGGCCAGACAGAAATAAGTGGAATAAACCATTCACTACAAGATTTAGTTCAGATCTGAACATACAGCTGAACATACACCACTTCTCTAATTTAAGAGACTACAGTTTCACCTCACAGCCATGATCCATCCATTACATTATCACTGAAACAAGAGTCATTTTTCTCACTGCCATAGGGAACATAAGCAGTGTGACTATACATGAAACCTATCACTCGCTATTGTTTCTGCAACCACCAAAAAAATCTTAATTACCTGATATCTACATTTTCTTATGTCTCACCCACATCACATTTGGAACTGCCTTTTCAATTTTTACAAAGAAGTGCATTCAGAAATTCATAATGAAACAGCTATGTTTTGTCAAACCTACCAAATATAAAATATTTGCAAAAGCAACTTCTATATCTTCATCAGGTAGTTAGACACCTTATGCTGATACCAACAATTAGCTGGGAAATTCAGTCTTTATGATTCCAAATTCAATTACACTGGAGGAGAGGGAATTACTAAAGAAAATTTTTCATGTCTAATTGTACATTTCTGCCATTTAGGGCATTTGTTCAGTACTTCTTAGTTCCTCTACAGTAAGACACCTATCCTGGATGTTCTCAAGAAATTATGTGGAAGTGTGATAAATACAATTCAATGTCCACTACACACATACAGAATTGCATGAAGCCACAAGCCACTATATTAATTTAAATATCAAGAAAAATATGAGTCAATGAAAATAAATTTCAATAGTGTTATTTAGACTTTAAGACAATGCAGAAAATTATTCAATAGGACTTAATTTCCATATTGGAAAATTAATACAACACTCCTGTCACCAGACTCCACTCAGGTATTTTGTATCAACCATGTACACACTAATTTTAGGTCAGCAAAGAAAAGTAGTTAATTTCAAATATCATTGTGGTGACAAAAACTCTTTTGTTAAAACCGGCTGCAACAATAGTTTCTACAATAAAAGCTACATTGTTCTTTCTGAGCAACCAGAAATTACCACTCTGTTCCCAGTTCCTATCTTACTGGTGTCTTCTTTCCCTTTGTTACAACACAGCAAATGCCTCCAATAGTTTACCAACCCTAATGTTTCGTCAAACCATCACAGCCTAAGCAGAGAAGAAGCTAAAATGTTTACAAAACACTGCAATGTAGCGTGGCTTTCATCAGTTAGAATGCCGCATGGTAATTGGCATCTTGAGTCTTCCTAAGACTGTTTGAGGCTTAATCCAAATCAGTTGCATTAAAATACCCGATTACTCCCTGATTTGTCACATGGGCAGGTCTCAGCTGAATCCTTGGGAAGATCCAAAAATAACTTCCCTGTGTCAAATGTATAAGCAACCTACTCAAAGAAATTTTAGTATCTTTATGACTCCTTATCCTCTGACTTGTGAACCTGTGATCCAAGAATGGAGGAAGGGTCCTTACCCCAATTTTTTTCCAGCATCTCCTTTTCATTAGGCCACAAGCTACCGGTAAATCTCTCGCCACAACATCCTATTTTACTGTTATCCCCATCTGTTGTTTTTTTTAAAGTGTTTTTAACAATCAAGAATCCCTCATGGATACAAAAAATGCTCCATATTCATTGAGCTGTTTTTCTGTTCCTTTCTGCCCTAAAAATTTTTCTGCTTCTGAAAACCTGAGGGATAGAGTAAGGCTGCCAATGCCTCCCACTTCATCTCCATGGGCAATACAATCTTAGTAAATACAGTTACCTCAAAATGTGAGATATTTATTAGCATGAAGATGCTTATTAGAATGACTGAACTTTTTGAAGTGGTAGCTGTGTTAGTCTGTGCAAGCATATTAGAGAGTAAACAAAACAACAAAAAAGACAAAATGTCGTGGCACCTTAAAGCCAAATTCCTGTATTTAAACAAGAGCTTTGGTGGACAAAGTCTACTTTGTCAGACAAATGAAATTATTAGAATAAGTGACACATGACAACATATACGAGTCCATGAAGCTGCTTGGCTGAAATTGTTTTAAAAGCCTGTTTTCACATTGGGTGAAAATAAGCTACCTTTACAGTGGTCACAATCCAAAACACAGTAAAACCCCAGTTTACAACTGCCTCGGTTTAAGTTTGCTGTGGTTTACAACAGCAAATCCTATGGAAATGCCGTCCTGGTTTACGAATTTTTAATGTTTTTTTTTTCAGTTTACAACGATCAATTCAGGACCGTTTTTTATTTTTCAATGCATCCCCATGGATGCTTTGGTCCACATTTTTTCGGTGGAAAGTGAAGACTGTTGGAACAGACCTTAATCATAAACCGGGGTTTTACTGTACAGTAATACCTCATATAACATTAGTATCGAATAACACGAAAACCGCATAACATCAAGGAATCTGGGAGGAAGAATTGCATCAGATAACATGAAGATCCTATGGGATGCTTCAGATAACAACCGCGAAAGCCTGTGTGGTTACAATGTATCTCTATGGATCCCATAGAGGATCAGATAACACTAAAAATCATATAACACGAAGACTTGTGGAACCAGGTTTTAGTGTTATATGAGGTTTTACTGTATATGTATTTCCTGATATTTGCCTTATTAACAAAAGAGACTAAAGAAAAGCCTCCTTGTTCTTGACTACTGGGGAGAAAGGTTCTTGCAAAGTTCAATAAAATAATCAGTGTTCACCAAACAATGTGATCAAAGCTTTATGTGCCCTTATCAACTGGTTTTCCTCAATGTCAATCTGGAGGGCATAAGAACTGGTGATGAACTGATTATGTTGCTACACAGATCACACAGGTACCTTTAGCAGGTAATTTTCTCTCAGATTCATCCTTGGGAGAATGAGGACTCTGGGTTCTTTGCTCCATTTTATTGCCACGGAATGTCTGCCTTAGGCTCTGGCGAGGTATTTTGAGGGCTGGATCTGTTTTTGCACCTGAAGGGCTGAGAAGAAAAAAGCATATTATTCAGGAGCAGAGTCTCTATGCATCGCAGCAAACCAGACTGTTAGGTAGCACTGTCTTTGCTTACCTCATCATGGTGTTGTACTCTTTAATCCGCTGGCTAATGAGATCTCTGCTTGTGACGCCTGTGTTCTGTAAAATAGATTGAGAACTATTTTTCGCACTGTGAATTGAATAACAAACTTGGCAAGTTCTGAGTTGGACAACAAAATGGCAAATTCCATCCAGGCCTTCCCACCTCTCCAATGTTGTTGTGCTCTTCCCAGGCCAACCTCAACTTTGTGAATCAAACTTGGGCCCCCAGATGTGCTTGGCCATCAATTATCAGAAGCCAAAGTCCGCACACCTGCTGATCAGGGCTACTGGGAACTGAAGTCCAAGAACACCTGGAGTGCCAAAGTTGAGAAACCCTGTGCACCCCACACAAATAATATACTCTGTAAGGCAGGGGTTCCCAACCTTTTCAAGGCAAGGGCCGGGTCATGATCTCAGTCAGCCATTTTGCTGGTCAGCCATTTTGCACTGCCTGCATGACTGGGGTTGCCATTTTGTCCCATTTGTTTCTCAAATGCCCTTGGAGAGGTGGGGGGCCACATGAAATGGTGCAGGGGGCTGGATCAGGCCCACAGGCCTTAGGTTGGGAACCCCTGTTATAAGTTCATGTTCCTAAAAACAGCTAGGAAATGCATGATTTTAAAGCTTCCACATCCTCTGCAAGTACCTTTAATCACAGCTGTATATATGTATAAGTACTGAGAGAAAGATAGCCAGCATGAAGTAGTGGATAAGAGTAATGAACTAGGGCTCGGGAGACCTGAGTTCAAATCTTCACTCAGCCATAAAAGCCCGCTGGGGTATGCAGTTGGTAAAATGGCACATAACAACAAAAGTTTGAGGGAAATACTAAATTGATCCTGAGAGTGAACCAGAGATAACTTATTTATTTATTTATTTATTTATTATTTATTTATTTAATCAATCAATCAAACTTTTATGCCACCCAGGGCAGCTAACAAACTTTAAAAAGATTTAAAACACAGTAAAAACATGGTATAAAAACAGTATTAAAAAGGATAAAAAAAGTTACAAAAATTAAAAGAGATTAAACAAGTCACACAGAGAGAGGGAGAGATTAGATGAACCAACAAGCGGAGGCAACCGTCTGGCCCATACTCCACACATGCCCTGCCAGCCAGGACTTAACACCCTTCCTAAAGGGCCGCAGCTCCGTCTTGATACGCAACTCATTTGGCAGGAGATGCCATAGGGCCGGAGCAGACACCAAGAAGGCCCTCCTTCTGGTGCTAGAGAGGTGCACCTCTCTAGCCAATGGTACAACCAGAGAGCCCCTCCGGTCTGCTCTGGTGGGACAGACAGATGTCCTTAGGGTGATGCGGTCTCTTAAGTCTCCTGGCCCACTACCATATAGGACTTTAAAGGGAATGACCAGCACCTTGAATTGCACCCGGAGGCACACTGGCAACCAGTGCAGCTCCCGCAGCAATGGTGAGGCGTGAGCATAACGCTTGCACCCCATGACAACCCGGGCAGCCGCATTCTGGACCAGTTGCAGCCTCAAAATGGTCACCAAGGGCAGCCCCATGTAGAGCACAGTACAGTAATTAAGTCTGGAGGTGACCAAAGCATGTGTGATCATGAGCAAGGAGTCCCGGTCTAGAAGTGGGCATAACTGGCGTATTAGACGAAGATGTGCAAAAGCGCTCCTGGCCACAACTGCCACCTGCTCTTCGAGCAGTAGTCATGAGTCCAAGAGGACCTCCAGATTACGCATCGGGTCTGTTTGGGGAAAAACTGCCCCATCCAGAACCAAAGATGGTAGCTCCCGAGTTAACGCTGGACCCCTGACCCACAACCACTCAAGTCTTGTTGGGATTAAGTTGTAGCCCGTTGTCCCCCATCCAGACCCTCACAGCCTCCAGGCACCTGGAAAGGACTTCCACTGCATCGCTTGGGTCCCCACGGGCCGAGATATACAGCTGGGTATCATCTGCATATTGATGATACCTCACTCTGTGGGAACGGATGATCTCACCCAGCGGTTTCATGTAGATGCTAAATAGGAGAGGTGAAAGCACCAAGCCTTGAGGCACCCCATAATGAAGGGGTCTCTTGATAGTTATACAAGATTCTCCAAATCATAATCGTGATATAAATTACTCAGTGAATATTTATAATTGCTAATAAATAAATTATAGTAATTAACTAACATTAAAGTAAAGTAAGTTCTTTTAATTAGATAGCTGTAATGGAACACTAAACACAAAAGTAGTTCATGAAGTAGCTGATCACTGAAGAGATAAATGAAAAAAAGAGTGATGAAAATATAATCCTGGTCATTTTAATTACATCACTGAGAACCCTCTTCTGCACAGTTTATTGAAATGTTATCTTATGAATTTTGGCACTAGTGTTCCAAATTTAGCTGAATGTACAAAACATAGTAAAATGTGGAATGAACACTTAACAAGTATACTACCTCATCATTTAAATTGCCGTTTTCTTGAATAGTCTTAATCCATGCCAGCATGTCATCTCTATCTTCGGCTTGAAAGAGGTATTTACAATCTGATGTTGTGAGGCGAAATACATGTTTCCTTTTTGTATCACTGTATGAAATATCTATCAAACAGGCGTTGATGCTAATTGGTTGTTCCTCCTCAGATATGGTCTGTTCCTTTTTATCCTTATACAAGTACAAGGAGCAGCCTTTTAGAGCCACATACATCTGTTTCCATGGCCGGATACTCCCACCAACTCTCTGTAAATCACAAACCAGTATTAATTTTAATAGTAAGCTGGGGGAGAAAGCAGACAAAAAAGGCAGTGTCATAAATCTGACAGGTCCCCTAGCCAATGATTGGAATCTTCTTGGAAGAGCTATGCAGTCATAAATGCTGACCATGTCATCAGTTATTTTTTTAATTCAAAAGCTTTCTACGCCTTCCTCCAAGGTTTCAAGGGGATTTCCTTTAGCTTACAGTTCCCTTTCAATCAAGGGATGTATTTGGGAAGGCTTTTTGTTGTTCAGTCGCACAGTCAACTCCGACCCTCTGCGACCCCATGGACCACTGCCTGCCAAGTACAGTAAAACCTCATATAACACTAAAACCTGGTTCCACAAGTCTTGGTGCTATATGATTTTTAGTGTTATCTGATGCATGTTAAAATCCTATGGGATCCATAGAGATACATTGTAACCACACAGGCTTTAGCGGTTGTTATCTGAAGCATCCCATAGGATCTTAATGTTATCTGATGCAATTCTTCCCCCCAGATTCCTTAATGTTATGCGATTTTAGTGTTATTCGATACTAATGTTATATGAGGTATTACTGTACTTCTGTCCTCCATCATCTTCCTCAACTCGCTCAGTTCTGTGCTCATTGTCTCTACAATACCATCTAACCATCTCATTTTTGGCCGCCCCCTTTTTCTTTCACCCTCCACTTTTCCCAGCATCAAGGCTTTCTCAAGTGAATCCTCTCTTCTCATTTGATGTCCAAAGTACCTTAGCTTCATCTTTACTATTTGACTTTCTAAGGAACATTCTGGGTTGATTTCTTCTAAGATTGACCTATTTGTTCTCCTCGCTGTCCAGGGTACTGTCAAAACTCTCCTCCAACACCACATCTCAAAGGCATCTATTCTTCTGCTCTCAGCTTTCCTAATGGTCCAGCTCTCACAAACATACATTGCCACAGGGAATACCATTGCTTTGACTATACGAATTTTTGTTTGCAATGTGATGTCTCTACTTTTCACTATGCTCCCCAAGTTTCTCATCGCTTGCCTCCCAAGAATCAGTCGCCTTTTTATTTCATGGGTGCAATCACCATCTGCAGTGAGTTTTGATCCCAAGAAAGTAAAATCTGTCACTGCTTCTACTTCTTCCCCACCTATTTCCCAGTGACCGATAGGGCCTGTTGCCATGATCTTGTTTTTCTTTATATTGAGTCTTAAGCCAGCTTTTTCACTTTCTTCTTTCAACCTAATCAGGAGCTTCTTTAGGTCCTCCTCACTTCTGCCATTAGGGTGGTATCATCTGCATATCTCAAATTGTTGATGTTTCTCCCAGCAATTTTGATCCCAAATTGTGATTCCATGGCTATAGACATCTAAAATTCACCACCAGTAGTCATGATCCTGGTGAATGTTTGGATATTAAGGCTCCAAAAGGCTTCTCTGAGTTGAACCGGATCCCTCAAAAAACAGGATGGGGTGGGTGGCTTTAAATTAAAGATTAATATATGTGGTAGATAATGTCATCAACATTTACAAGAGCAGAGTTGCAAAACATGATTTTAGCCATTATCTCCTGATGAGGCAAGGATATAACTCATGTAAAAATGCAACAATTGAGACAAAAGTCCGTTTTCAGGCAGTTTAACTAAGTATCTTTTACTTCCTTGGCAAATATCTTAAATACCTTCCTTGGCAAATTCATTAACATTACTCTGCAGATGAAGTTGACACAGACATTTCCCTCATAGCTATCAAGAGTTTCAATGCCAGATTAAAACTCTTTCCTACTAAATCACCATTCCTAAAAAGTCCCTTGCTATGGAGACAGCAGTTAGAAAAACAATGTGTTCTTATTTGAAGCTACGGAGAATCTGATATATAGAAGATTATTTAATTTTAATAATCTTCTTTATGTTTGTTCTAACTAATGAATCAAAACCAGATAGCACATTTTTCAAGTTTGCATGTTTAGTTATGACAAGATACATGGTGCCTAATATAGATACCAATATCTATCACAAACATTTGAAAAGCAATGTTTTCCTCAGAAGAAAAGCAAATAAATTCCTATCCTTCTTGACCAAGAAACAAAGACCAAGCAAAGTATGCAGGTAATTTTTATTAAAACCTTTAAAGCCACAAAACATAGGATTAAATGGCCACACATTTGTATTTACTCTTAGTTTTATATTAGGAAGAACAATACCTTTCCTTTGTCTGTGACTAGCTGTCGAACATAGAGCCACCCTTCCTTGGAAGCATCACCAAAGACTTCTGAAGAGGAAGCTTTTCTTGAACCGGAGTGTTCTGAAGAAGATTGGCTATCTGGGGCCTAAAGAAAACACTACATTGAAGCAGCCTTAATACTAAAGAAGGGAGGCATGCTCAATCGCCCCTCTGTTCTACATAAGAAAACTCTCTAAGCCATTTCAGTGGCTGCTATGCTCTGCAATCTTGCCCTCCCTCATTGTCTTCCACAAGAAAATGGAAACATGCACCAGGAGATCTCTGCCACATTTCTGGGCCAATCCTAGCCTCTATCTGGAAAAGCTTGTTCTGGAGGAAGAAGTTGGATGACATCACCTAGAACTTCTCATTCATACAGCATAGTTACTATAACTCCTAAAACCAGAGACATTCTGGAAGTTGTTGTCCAAACATCTAAAATTTCTAAACACTAACTGCATCTCTGCTTGGTCACACACAGAGAGGTGGTAGCAGTGATGTTGCCTTCATGGCTTGAGTTGTATCCTACCATACCACAACCTTCTTCTAGTAATATAGTGCTAACTTAAGACTTTCTGCATGCAAAGCTATGGCTCTTATACCCAAGAATCATCATTAGAGCAATTACGAGACTAAAGCTTGTATTCTCGCTCCTCTGACTTAATGTTTAAGCATAAAATGTTGACTTTGATATTTTTTTTCATAGCCAGTAAATATTATTGAAGTGTGTGAAAACAATATAGCCTTTTAAGCTGTTTTGATGTGAATTGATTATTGTGATAGCTTTAATGGCCTCATTGTTCAATCTGTTTTTAGTTTTATTTGCTAGCTATCTTAATTTCTATCATTTATTGGAAAGATAAGACTATATAATATAAACACAGAATAACTGACCTTGATTCCCTTTAAGCTGGATGCATACTTTATAGCCCTGTAGATAGAAGGTAGATAATAAAGTCAATATCTCTGAAGACACACATGGACAAGACATATATTTACATACAGGTTCTTTATCAAATTTAGGACTTACACTTTTCCTTCTTTATAATCATCTAGTCCTTCATCATAAGACTTGGACCTTTCACTTTTTGCAGGAAACTGGCCATCCACAATGCTAGTCCGGATAGATTCTGCAATAAAAACAACTGTATAGCATCTTTACAGTGATTAGATTACTACTGTATTATAACACTGGTGTAAATAAAAGCTATTTTGAACTTAAATATACCATGATCATGAGACCGCTGTCGTCGAAATACAGGTATAAGGCTAGGACCATGTGTTTTAACAGTGGGTGCTCTCAAAGAAGGTGTTGAAATAACAGCAGATGCTGGAATGTTGGCAAGATCTTGATCGCTGCTGGGGCTAGCTGGCTCATCTACAGGGAAACATACAGTAAATTAGCAAACTGTCATTAAAAAATGCCAATATTGGCCATGTGGGTAAAAATTAGAACTGGTATAGTGACCATATTCTGACATTTAATCACTGTGACAGCACACCAAAGAGATTCTATGGCAGATGAAACATAATATCTGCCCTTTTCAAAAATACCCCAACATCTCTCCCAAATACAACGATACAGAGAAATTAACTTTATTATTTGGATTATATGGTGTTAGACATTTACTGTTACATCAAAGCTGGCAAAAAAGAAAGGGAAAGTAAAAAGGAAAGAAAAATGAAATGTCTCACTGAATACACTGTGTTGTACCAAAACATTTACAGTGCCTAGTTTTGTCACAAAACATATTTTCTACAGGAGACTATCTGTCTATATATCTCTATCTCAAGTGGTTCATGTCTGCTTTGATTGGGATTCCTGCATTGATGGCCTAAAAGGCCCCTTCCAACTCAGTTATTCTATGATACCTGCAATCAGCCTTGGAAAACAGAAAGTATCACTTATCTGACTGTAATCACACATACAAACTTCCTATCAAAATGAACTGAAAACAAAGCATACCAAATTATTTTCAAGTTGTGTATAGACATACAGCAAAAAAGAAAAAAAGAAAATGTACATTATACTTACAGCAAGTCTATGCCAGAGCACAAAACGCCCAGAAACCACATTAAAATAATCAATTTGAACCCACAATGCAAGTTCTGCTACATTGATGATGATGATCACTGTTATGTACCAATTATAGCTTCCACTAACTGCTGATATAAGTTGTCGCACTTTGTGCATATCCCGCAAGTTGTAGTTTCTAGTGCTATAAGAGTCATTCTATGCTATTTTAAAAAAACCCTAAATGTTTTGCATTTCTGAAATTTGTAGCAACTGCCAAGATGCAGAACAGAAATATGTTCTAGGAGATATTATGAACATTTATCTATAGAAAATGGGTAATAAAAATTTAGAACTACATTTTGGAGGAACAGAACAAAACTACCAAAATCCAGACTGTGAGCATGTTGCAGTGTGATAATATGTATAGATTCTAGGTGCTGGGCATTTTAATTTGCTGTGTTTCTAAAAGGCCCATTGAAATATGCAAGCCTTCACAAACAGAGGTTTATTCTTTTCTTTGAACAACCCATCAGCAGGCACTGCTTTGTGTTTTCAAAGAGTAATTGACAGCTCTGCATTAGGGAGGCAAAGGGGTACACCATCAAAGTTTTGGTAATAAGTGTGCATACACACAGGCATGCACACACACACAATCTATAGTTATATTATATATATATATATATATTAACTCTGCAATGTCTTCTTTGCTATTCCTTACATTAAAAGGTACTGGAGGTGGATGTGTGATTTAGCAATCCAGAGTAAATGTTTAATAATACAGTATATATAGTAGTGCATTGCATACCCCTTTTTCTAGTTCCCCCCTGGAATTTAAAAAGTGAACACTATAAAAACAGCTAAATTATTAGTTCTGTCCTTGTACTGTTGTCACTTATCAATACAGTTTTTAATCCTCAATCCTTTTTTCAAGATGTTCAGAAAAACAGTATACTCCACAGTTTAGAATCTTAATATCAGACTAAAGATACACATATCATTTCTATTTTGTAAAACATATTCTCCTTGTTAATCTTTTCCAATAGAAATCTTTTTAATTCTTTGGTTGCAACTATTTGGTTGCAACCTATGGCACATGCATCAGAGGGGGCACTCAGAGCCTTCTTTTTGGGCATGCACACAGTCGCCCCAGCACAGAGTTTGCCCTGCCCCTCTGTCCAGCAGCCCAATGGGAGCGCTTCCTCCCTCCCCCAGCAGAGTTCACTCTGCCCCTCTGCCCAGCAGCCCAATGGGAGTGCTCCCTCTCCTCAGCATAAAGTTCACCTCGCCCCTCTGTGATGTAGACAGCAGCCTGTTGAGCTTGGGCACTCTGTCTCTAACAGGTTCACCATCGCTGGCCTAGAGAGACACTAAACATAATACAAGAATCCTTCTTCCACAGCAAAGAAATAAAGCTATTTGGAATAAATCTACTTCTTTTAGTAGATTTAGAAAATATTCATGCATGATGCAACAAGAATTTCCAAAGTGCAGGACATTCATTTTACAAAAAGAGACTTTGGATTTCTGAAGAACCAAAACTAATATGCAGACTTTTTGAATATAAATTTCAGCCTTGCAAAATACTAAGCACCTATTTTATAAATAGAACTATCTTTTCAAACAGTCATTTTCATTGATTTAAAAAAAACAGGCTCAGGTAGTTAAAATATGCAAGCATGAATACAAACACATTATTTCTAATACAAAGGAAAATAATAAGCACATTCATAAAATTGATTCATCTGTGCTGTGAGGCAGGACAGCGTATGGTGCAGTCAGCTGATATGCACAGTCTTGACTGAAAACACTGTGCATTTGTTCAATATGTAGCTATCAGGACTCCTGCAATGAGCTTCACTGTGGCCTGTCTGTAAGCTAGTGGTGTGTGAAGGATAGAAATGGAAGGAAGTCACAACAGCATAATTGACTTCTTTTGTAGAGACATGCATTTTGCACTAGCAAACCTGCATCATTTCCATGTAATGCTCAAAACCTCAGGCTTGCCTATGCTCTCAAGTTTTTAATTACATAATCAAATCAGATCAATTCACAATAAAGTCTAACTCTAAACTGCATACTAGACTCCCTGTACAACTAGAGTCTCAATGAACCAGTCCTTTATTTCTACCATCAATATTTTGAGTGGCATCAAGATACATTTCTGCCATTTCCTCCTAATGTCACCTTGTACAAATTATAGATTTCTGTGAGGTCTACAAACCAGAAAGAGAGAAAATAGAAAAGGAATATTTAAGAGGAGGAAGCAAAAGAAAGAACAAATGAGATCAATGCCTATTTAATAACTTTACACTATGATTTATATAAAATGGAATCCCACATAATGAACACTTCGTATAACGAAAAATTCATATAATGAAGAGGATTTGCGCTAACACCTATACTCTGTATAATGAATTTTTTCGTTATGCGAAGCAACGCATCTCTATGGGGAAAATAGTACAATGAAAATCCCTATGGAATCATCGTACAACGACAATTTTTCGTCGTACGGTTTTTCCCATAGAGATTTTCATTGTACAATGCATCCCAGTGAGATTTTCGTTATACAAGGCATGCTTCATATAATGAAAAAAGTCATATAATGAAAGACATTGTGAAACCAACTTTTTTCTTTATGCAGAGCTCTACTGTATAAGGAACCAACCTTACATGTAAATTTTGAAGTGGAACCTCAGTCAATGTAATTAATGCATTCTCCAGGTTGTTTCTTACAGCGAAAATTACTTTAACTAAATTTCCCAAAGGAATGCATTAAAAACCAATTACCTGTAATCTGTTCCAGAAAAAAAAACCTGCAAACCGAGCCACTATTTTCTATGGATTTCCTTTTGTTAAGCAGTTTTTATGTTAACCGAGTCATTTGTTAACCGATGTTCCACTGTACTTAATTTTTTAAAAAAGTATTAGTAAAGGTTTCCCTTGCTCAAAAGCCAGTCGTATCCAACCCTAGGGTTCAGTGCTCATCTCTGTTTCAAAGCTGAAGAGCCAGCACAAAGGACACTGTTTACCTTCCCACCAAAGTAGTCCCTATTTATCTACTTGCAATTTTTTGCTTTCAAACTGCTAGGTTGGCAGGAGCTGGGACAAAGATGGAAGCTCATTCCATCCTGCAGTACTCAGGAATTGAACTGCTGACCTCCCGCCTTCCAGTCAACATCTTAAGCCAATAGAGCCACTGCAGTCCCTGGTATTATGTAGGAATTTTTTTAAATTTATAAAGAGTAAATTTCAAATACAGTCAAACCTCGCATAAAGAGTGTTTCGCTTAAAGAGTAACTCGCTTAAAGAGCAGATTTTTTTTCCTGAATGTTCACTTCACTTAACAAATAAAACCAATCAAAAATTTGCTTAACAAATAAATCAGGGTTCACAATTCCCCCCCACACACACACACACACAATTGGTCACTTAAAATGGTGTTTCGCTTAAAGAGCAAACTCGCTTAAAGAGCAATCCTGTAGAACGCATTATGCTCTTTAAGCGAGGTACAACTGTAATGCTTTTAAATCTGGTCACTTGTTGGCAATTTCCTTTCTTCATAGACAAACATTGCTTTACAATTTTGATTTATTATAGCACAGCATTGATCCTGAGAACTCAAAATGTGTAAGCATAATATTAAATGCCAATTATTTGAATGCATATTGACAAAGCATTCAAAATAAAATATGAGCTATCTCAGGGCACAACTGAAAAACTCTCAGAATAACATAGCTCATTCAGGAGGGAAGAGTAATTTTTTTAGCATATTTACTAATTCAACCTGTTTCAGAAAGGGGAGTTAACTCTTCATCCCACAACTCATGGTCTAAACCTTTATATTTTTACCTTGAAGAACTCTCACACACTCAATCAGTTGTTGCAGAAAGGTTTTCTCATGACAATTGACATACAAATATGCACCACAACCACTAAAGCTGGGATTGTGGGAAAGGCCTTTCTCACCAGGTTGCACCCTACAAAGAGGGAGGGACATCGCTGATCCAGGGAAAGGACTGTATCCCAGTCTGGCAGCTAAAGTATTTCTACAAAAACCAATGATGTTAGAAAGTATGTGGCCAAAATGGGGTTTCACATAACCACCTGAATGGGCCTAACCCAGTGATGGCGAACCTTGGCATGCCAGGTGTTCTTGGACTTCAATTACCAGAAGTCCAAGTCAGCACTCCTGCTGATCAGGGCTTCTGGGAATTGAAGTCCAAGAACCCCTGGAGTACCAAGGTTCACCATTATGGGCCTAACTACTCTAGAGCTGAAATGTACCTTTTTAAAAATTATACCTATGAAAATGATGAATCTCAGGTAAACTATAACTAGCATGAAGCATACTAATACTAACAATAAATAAGATAAAGAGATACATTAAAACCTAAAGCAATGGCAATGGTTTCTCTCACCTATGAACGGAATAGATGCCAGGGAATCACCATGTGGGCTGGTGTTAGAACCTTTCCTTTCTTCTATCCTTTTGATGTGGACCTCTCGACGTGCATCATTGGGTAACCAACAGGTAGTTTCTGAGGCAGGCTCTTGGTCATTTACAGCTAAAATGTAGGACTGATGTCTCAAAGGCTGTGGCGTTTTATGGCCAGAAGGAGATTTGTCCCGCAAGACAACTGTTTCTGCATCCTCGTCTGCATCATCCATTGCCTGAAACCCAGGCTCTTTTACATTTTCCTTTTCAAAATCTTTAATCTTCTGTCTGACAGAGACATCTAAATTAACTGAGGTAGATAAGTGCTCATTCACATATGGGACAAATTTGACAAGAGCTGTGCAGGAAGCAGAAGGAAGGCTACTCTTACTCATGTCTTCTTTGTGACCTGTTACACTTGTTGCTTGAATCCTTGACTGCTCATTTAACAAATCACTGTGATGGATGTGATTTACTTCTCTTTGGTCTTTAGTAACAACACTATCCAGGCTTTGATTAAGAGGAAGTGATGGTTCCACTGCATAGGGTACAGAAGTCTTCAGAGAATTGCTTCTTGTGCTTCTAGAAATTGAGTGAGTTGATCTTTCCTGAAAAAAGCTAGAAGGCTTGGAAGTGTCCTCAGTAGCTGGCAAATTTCGGGCAGACTGGAACATTTTTACATCTGGTGGAACCTTCTGGGAGGGAGACACTGAAGCCCTACTGCTTAAGACTCTACTATCTGCATTACAAGCACCTGAAACCACAGCAAAGTTTGAACCTTGAAGGGGTGAAAGAACCTGAAATTCATGTTGCTGGGGCCTCTCATACATCCCTTGCCAATCATTTTGTTCAGTAAATCCAGCCGATTTGCAAGTGTTTTCCCCATCTCTGTTTGTGTCTGCTAGATTGTCGGAGTGAAAATTTCCTGATGTTTCACCCTGTTTGCCAAAGTAGTCCCATGATCGTGCCTTGCGATCCTGGCAACTAAGAGATGGTGAGGTTAAAGCGTCTTGTGAGGCACTCCTTGAGCATTTTTTCAGCAATACATAATCCTCTAGCCTTTCCTGTGACATACTTCTTTGTCGGATCGGAACAGAACGTGAGGGCCTATTATGAGAAATGCTTCTCCATTGTACCTGTGAACCAGTGCAATTTGGTACCACTTGATTATAATCTGTTGTGTTCAGAGATGCTGCTCTTAAACTGTCTAACCTTTCCTGTATAGTTCTGCAACCATACATTTGCAAACGTTTGTTATCAATGTACTCCTTGTATGTTTTGTAATTTCTCCAGTCTACTTGTTTGTTGGAATCCAAAGTAGTGAAGTGGTTCATAGTCATGGAGTGAGCACCTGGACTTTGAGTAGAGGATCTAGTAGTTGAGATTGCTTCTGGCCGATCTCCATAGTTTCCAGATTTGCTAGCTATTCCAGTACAATCTGCTGGCCTTATAAGTGGGGTCCGAGGAACTACAATGGTAGAGGGCACTGGTGAGGATGGAGATAAGACCTGTGCTTTTGTTGTTAGAGTAACCTGGCCATTGAAACCATGTCTCCTTTCCTCCGTCCAGTGTGATGCATCAGCTTGATTTGTTCTACAAGATGAGAAGTCTACAACCTTCTCAGAAGGCACGACAACAGTTCTTATAGTCTCATTACAAACACAGACAGCTGTGTCAGATTTTGCAATATCTGGAGGCACTTGTACTTCCATTCTGTAAGCCTTTTCGGGTGGTGGTGGTGTCTCTATAGTTCCACTAGTTGTTTGATTGCTCAGTGAAGACTCGGGAGCTGGAGATGTTAACCGAGGATAAGATAATTGTGGTGGTTCAGGAATAAGGAGCATATTGCCACGGTAGGCTTGATTGGCTGGCTGGTAGGCATCTTGAGAATATGCCTGTACAGAGAGGATAAGAAGAAATCAATTCACTAAGTTGTGAATGGGAAACCAACACAACATTTCAGGCAGATAAATTAAATGGTCCACTACGTTCCTTCTTAAGAAAGGGCTTAAAATTTGGAACATACCACAAATAATATCTGCCAAAGTTTAATGTCAAATACTCCCTATCATCATCCCCCTACATAGAAATATATCATGGAATGGTTCCACACAATGTTAAGCTTGCTTCCTGTATATCAAGTGACAACAAATTCTACCAATTACTCCAGGTGATTAAAGGACAGATGGATTTGTTAAATGTAAATCAAAAGAGATTCTTTCTCTGCACATCTTCAAATTCAGCTTCACATAGCCTACCTGTTTAAGGTTTTTGATGTTGGAAGCTATGAGTCTACAGGATTTATGTTAAATAAGGAATTCTACTTGTCATAGAATATTTGCAGTTCTTTCCCACACAGGGAAACAAATAGTCTATGAAGGAATTATTGCATTCAGGACATACTACATCTGCTAAAAGACACAGTTCTTATATCTAAAATGAAAAGACAGTGGCAATGTCTTTGTTGCCAGCCAACGCCCACATTTCTTCAAAATTATCTTACATATTACCTATTTCTTACATTTTGTACTGCTCACAGTAGTGTCAATTTTAGCCCAAATATACCATCAACAGATATGGTTGGGCACCTATTTATAGGCAGTTCCTTAAAGTGGAACATAGAGTAGCATAACTCATGTATTCATATATTTCCTGCATGCTTCAAAAATGTTTATCTTATTTTGCATTTTAATTACTTGACTCCCACTACTTGACTCCTAAGAGAAACATTTGCTTTAAAATTTGCACATTTCCTTTGGCATCAAGATATTTCTGTAGCCATTAACAACAGATAGCACATTTGCAACAACATCCACCCAGAACATCACAAACATCATTTTACAGTTTTCCTTGACTTTCTTCAGTTCTAATGATAACATGTAAATAGCTGAAGCACACAGCCTTCGAATGCAGAGATTTATCTCAGTTTTTTTTTTAAATGCAGCTTAGGTGTGGTATCATATTACAGCATTTCCTGCTCAACTCATAACATGCTTCATTCAGACAAACCAACATGCCCTGGCTGTAAAAGCCCAAATGCAGCCATGAATATTAGACCGAGAGCCAAGTGCTGAGAAGGAGGGCGAGGTGCTGAAAATGACAAGGGTGCCATAAATATTGCTGCAAGCATAAGTTAAGTGCAATGAAGATATTAAAAGCAAACCTAAAAAAAAGAATTAAACCAAGTCACTAATAAAACCCAGAAACATATTTTAAAAAGCAACAAAATCAATGTACAACTGAGATTCAGCTAACCAGAAAATCTAGTTTGGTTTCAGCCACTTGCAGGCTTTTTAGCAGTCCAGCTTCTTGCAAATCTACCAAAAAAAAAAAACATGCCTTACAAAATCACAGAAATGGCCACAGTACATTTCTTACCAGTGCTGTAACATCCTTTGAAAACTGCAGCTGACAGAAAACAGGAAAACACAGTAAAAGCTGCTTATGGATGTAAAGATAGAATTATGTTGTCATATCGATGCTGGATGCACACAGCAAGCTAAAAATAAATCTACACCGATTTTTTTCTGGAAGATACCAAGAGAGGTGAAGGGCAGTGGAGCAGAAACGGTAACTTCAGCCTCCTTAGGAGCACGTCTGGCTTCGGTTTTTACCTGCTCCTTGCATTTCCTTCCCTAGCCTTCCAGAAAAGGAAAAGACAGTTGTGTTCTGTTGCTTCGACGCATCCTTCCTGTTGCAAACAGAGCCCTCTGGCCGTGCTACAAGGCGTCCCTTCTACCCAAGCAACATAACAGTCTTTCATTTCCCCTGAGCTGATACCATCCCTGCTTCCAGATGACGAAACAAGGGTTTCATTATGCATCTAAAAATCCATACACCCCTTCCTCACATGCATCAGAACAGAACCACAAGCTGTCAGCTGACTGCTGCTGCTTTCATGCTCTGATATTAGATAGATATCAGAAAAATCTTCACAGAAAAGCAGTCTCTCCATGCAATCATTTTCATTTAGTCTATCTTCTCTCGATTATTCAGTGACAAATCAGGAGCAGCCTTGCTTTAACTGCAAGGTGTATCCTTATGCAGCTGTCTCCTTTTTGCTTGCTTTCTCGACAGAAAATGGGGACACACTGTTCTTCTCAGATTAGGAGGAAATGGGAAAGCTAACAAAGTGAGAAACACATCTGAAAAAGGCAAGTTGTGATGTATCCGAAGGGAAACAATGTATTTGCTTACTCTCACAAATGTGCCAATACTGCCTCATTGGTCCAATTTAGGCATACAGATTATTTTCAAAACTGAAGATTAAAAGCTTCTTTTAAAAACACACCCAAAACATTAGCACTGCCTTTGAAAATGCACCTAGAAATCTACAGAACACTGCAGTTTTGAACTACAGTTCAAATGAATTAATGAAAAGTGTATTCCTGAAATTATATCAGAAGATACTATACATACGTTGAAGGCAACTGACGGCATTTGATTTTATTATCATTTCTAAGACTTATGCAAATGCACCTTCTGCCACTACTGAAAATGTAAATATATAAGTAATTCAAATGTTATGATTTTTAAAAGTGCAACTTTCGTAAAGGTTGGACTGCTGTGCACATGATAAAGCCTTGTCACATGATGTTTTTCCCCAATGGATGGGTAACAGGATCTAAGTGGCACTTAGATCCCACTGAACTAAATGGGGCAAAATTTAGATGTTTGTGGTTCATAGTTTTAGATATTTGTAATCTGCAATTTTAATTGTACAGTTGTACCTCGCTTAAAGAACACAACATGTTCCACAGGATTGCTCTTTAAGCGAGTTTGCTCTTTAAGCGAAACACCATTGTAAGTGACCAATTGTGACTTCTGATGGGGAGGAGGATTGCGAACCCTGATCTATTTGTTAAGCGATTTTTTTGATTGGTTTTATTTGTTAAGCGAAACGAACATTCAGAGAAAATGCTGCTCTTTAAGCGAGTTACTCTTTAAGTGAGGCGCTCTTTATGCGAGGTTTGACTGAGTCAAACCTCGCATAAAGAGAGCCTCGCTTAAAGACTGGCCTGTGGCACTAAATCATTTGGCCCATACCCTTGCTCTAGCTGCTCCTTCCACTGCCACCACCTCATTCCTTGTCCCCTCCACTTGGCTTGTCCCTGTCAGCGCTCCATAGCAGGGTGGATGTTGTAAGGGATGTTGCTACAGAGCGGCGTTAGCGAAATCCCAAGCCAAGCAGAGGAGACAAGGACTGAGGAGGCAGTGGAAGTGGTGGATGCAAGTGGATGCCCACATCTTTCCCAGGGACTCCTCTGGCCAAGTGCAAGCAAGAAGGACAGCCTGGACCCCTCCTTCACCCATTGCATGCTGCTCCTCCAGGGAACCATTGTTGGGGTGGTGGCTCGGGGTGGTCATAGGTGACGGTGGCAGAGTGGTGAGGTGTCTTGGGGTGGCCCTGGCAGTGGCGGCAGCAGTGGGGGCAAAGTGGTGGGCGGTGGTGATGGGACCACTCATTTGGCCCTTCAACAGTCTGAGGGGGCGTGAATCGGCTCCCAGCTTTAAAAGGTTGAGGACCTCTGGAGTAATGAATGTAGCAATATTTCCACCCAAAACAAGTTGTGTTTCAACTAAATGTTATATATGGGTTGTTCTATTATGGCCCATATGATGTTTTCTCTTACCCTTAAAAGATGATCAAAGAAATCTCATTTTTCCCTCTACAATTAAAAATACATGCACTCCTCAATTGCATGAAGAGAACCATTATTATTAGTTTTCTGATTTATATTGCCGCCCAACTCCGAAGACTCTGGGCAGCTCACAAAAAACAAAACCAATCACATTTGCCTTTGATGACCATTTGGAAGTTTCAACTGGTCCAGAATGCGGCTCCCCGGGTGGTGATGGGCTGTGGGCGGTATGCACATGCCTCACCTCTGCTTCAGGAGCTGCACTGGTTGCTGGTTTGCCTCCGGGTGCAATTCAAGGTGCTGGTTATCACCTTTAAAGCCCTATATGGTAGTGGGCCAGGATACTTAAGAGACCGCCTCACCCCAAGAACATCTGTCTGTCCCACCAGAGCGGACCGGAGAGGCTCTCTAGTAGTTCCATTGGCCAGAGAGGCACATTTCTCTGGCACTAGAAGGAGTTCCTTCTCTGTGTCTGCTCCGGCCTTATGGAACCTCCTACCAACTGAGCTACGTCTACAGATGGACTTGCTGTCTTTTAGGAAGAACTTAAAAACATGGCTGGCGGGACAGGTTTGGGGTCCTGGCAGTACCATGACCCCAGCTCGCTGGTTAGTTTGAACTCCCTCTCTCCCCTGGTCTTTTAATTTAATTTTTAAAATCTTATCTTTGAGACTTAGTTTTTAATCTTTTAACTATGATAATTAACTGATTTTTTAAAAATTTAAAATCTTGAAAATTTAAATTTTTAATAGTTGGGATCCTGGGATGATGGGATTGTATTGTATTGTGTGGTTTTTTATGGAGTTGTAGACTGCTCTGGGTCGCCCTGGAGAGGAAGGCGGTATAGAAGAATGAAAATAAATAAATAAAATAAATAAATAAATTTAAAAAACCAATAAAACCCCCATCAAACTTACTACTAAACATTACTCTGACCCCTACAGATTAAAAGAGATTATAAGAGAGGGAGAGAATGTTCTTACTAAATCAGCCAGCAAGCAGGGTCACCACATCGCTGGTGCCCCACAATTGCTTTGCCAGCCAGGTTTTTAGCCCATTCCTGAAGGACAGCAACTCTGTCTGGAGACACAGCTCAATTGGCAGGAGATTCCAAGGGGCCGGAACAGACACAGAGAAGGCCCTCCTTCGGGTACTAGAGAGACGAGCCTCCGTAGCAGATGACACAATGAGAGACCCTCTCCAGTCTGCTCTATTGGGATGGACAGGTGTTCTCAGGGTGACACGGTCTCTTAAGTATCCTGGCCCACTTACCATGTAGGGCTTTAAAGATAATTATCAGGACCATGAATTGCACCCGGAGGCACACTGACAACCAGTGCAGCTCCCAAAGCAGTGGCAAGGCACAGGCATACTGCACGCACCCCATTACCACCCGGGCAGCCACATTCTGGACCAGTTGCAGCCTCCGAATTGTCATCAAGGGGACCATACACTGAAAAGGACAATCCAGCCTTACTGCTGGTTCCACCTTTGATAATTCTGCATTAAATATTTTACATACATAGACCTTTACACATGGAATCCTGAGTTTGCATAGTTTCCCATTCCTACAGAGGTGCACAAGAAACATCGCTGGACTCAGATACTGCTGTACCAAGAATAAGACCAAATGAATGTTGGAAAAGTCAGAGGCTGGGCTAGTAGAATACTCCAATGTATCTATCAATGTATCAACCCTTTGACACAAAGAGCACATGAATGGGCTACGTTAGGGTTACTCAACCTTGGGTCCCCAAGTGTTCTTGGACTTTAATTCCCAGAAGCCTAAGTCAGTACACTTGTTGATCAGGTTTCTGGGAATCCAAGTCCAAGAACTTCTACGGACCCAAATTTGAGAAACACTGGGATACATAATTTCTCCAAATAAAAGCTACATGGAATGAAAAGCTTCACCAATATAAGAACTTAACATTGGTGTGTAGAAAAAGGAAGATAGCAGAGGTCAGGGAGAAGCAAAATATCATCAATGAAAATTCTCTCGGAATCAAATCCCTACGTTTAACATTCCCAATGATAAAGCAGAGCTTGACATACAATGGTTTGTTTTACATCACTGGGGAGTCAAGTAGCTATAACTACAGGAATCTTCTATATTGCCAAGGGTGAATGAAATACAGTAAAACCCCATTTTATGGAAGATGTCTGTTCTGTAGCTTTTTCCTTAACTCAATTTTTTATGTAAAACAAGGCATTCCCATAAGAATACATGGGGAGAGTTCCCGACTCTCCAAAATAATAAAAATAAAAATCAGTCTAACTACTGCCATCCACAGGGCCCAGAATGGCTGCAGGTGGTCTTTTATAGCACACCAGGTACAATGTGCTCTGGGAAATCATGTTCTATAAAACAGGACATGTTTTCAGCACACACACACACAAAAAACAACTTCTGCAAAACGGTTTCTGTAAAATGAGGCTTCTGTAAAACGGGGTTTTACTGTACTATCATAAGTGTCGGTGAACATGGGATGAGTATATAGATAGATCTCAGAGAACAAGAAGAATTCTTATTACTACAATAATGGCTTTTGATGAATAGACATCACAAAGGTCAAAGTTGATTTGAATGAGCACGTTCTTCATTAATAATACTTCTAACATCTAAGTATGAGTAAGAAATGATCCAGTCATTGAGTACCTGCCAGAAAGTCAACTGGATATTTTTTTTTTTGGCATGTTATAGAGAAACCTAAAATAATTTCCTCAATGTAATTTTCAATCCACCTTTAGTATTGCTGGAAAACTAATTTGTGCACATATTTTTGCAGACAGTTTTTAATCACATATATTTTTACTTTCCTCTAAAGGTATCTACTCTGTTCATTTTAATCTAGTGTTTGGATTAAGTTCTATTCTGTTATAAACCACTGCTCCATTTTAGCTTCTCTTTTTTAAATGTAATGTTACCTTGCTTTATTGTCTGTTATCATAAACATAAAGCAACAACAACCAAACAGCAAACTAAAAGGGGGGAAATAGACAATGCAACTATAATACTGTTATGCAAAGATTTAGCCAACAAAGAATGTTGACTAAGTAATTGTTTTGCTGTTTGTTTGAGCACTGTACTTTAGTAACCACTGCAGAAGCAAAACTTACCAATTGCAGGATGTCTTCATCTTTTGGTATAACGCTAACTTCCAATGTGCTTCCACTGTAGGGAAGGGAGAAACGTATATACTGTATTATCTTCTTCAGCACTTGATACAAGCAATTGGTTTCATATGCATTCCTTATTACAGGTGGCTCATTTTTATTCTTCTTTTTGGTACAACCTCCACCCCACCCCTAAAAAAAAAACCCAATTCATTTTTAATATCAGAAACAAATGTGGGGTAATTGTAATGTTGGGCCCATGGTGTTTTATTCATGTAAGGGCACAGATTAATTAGATGAATTGTACAGTGTTTGGCCCATCCATATACTTAGAGGAGGAGACAGATTTAAAACATTTTCACAACACACTGCATCATTCACAAAAATAAAAATAAAATGTGTAATATGTATTCTGTATATGTGGTATGAAGATCAAAGTATAGTATTAGAGCATTAAGTGGATTCACTGCAACATATCTGCTCTATTAGAAGGTAATCATAACCATCAGCAGTTTGTCATTTTCAACAAAGAATACAAAACTAATTTGCATATCTTATGCATTGTTTCAACACAACAGAGATAACAGGAATCTTTGCACAGGTTTCACAGTGCTTTAGGTTAAATGGGCAGCCTTCTTCCCAGTTCCACTGGCCACACTAGAGTCAGAATAACAACCACACACTTCTCTACAGTGCTCTCAAGAATGCTATGTGATTTGCACTATTGTTTTGAGATTCAGCCATTCATCTTATCTGAATCTACAGGTAAAATGAGGAAGTGGTGTTAAGTCCCCTTCTCAGATGTCAAAATGCCTTGGGACAGGCCTGGTTTCCAACTCAAAACATAAACCATATGCATGTCAATACATACATTCTCAGCATCAAATATAATCTAAGATTTAACTTTATGAAATGCCACCCATAGAATAGAAATGACAGCTTTAGCATAATATGAGGTAGAGTCCCATGAATTCTTATAATTTGCTATGCAGAGCGCCAATCAAACACATACCCTAATTTTATTTTCACATCTGCTGCTCAAAATTGACTGAAAGTCAAAAGCAACTGAAGAAAAAAAAAACTCAGCAGGATACAATCTAATAAGAGCAGAAGCCTTCTTTTTGTACATAACAGAACAAAAAGTGAGAAAGATCATTTTTTCACAGTTCCAAAGAAAAATCTCATTTTCTACAATGGATTTTCCAACTGTTTGGTGTGTGGGAACTAAAGATTTAGCATATTCTACATTAAACACTACTATGAAAAGACTCAACATTATTGTGCCTTGATATATTTAAAAAACACAAAAAGAACCCAGATGAAAAATACAGATTACAGTATATGTTAAAAATATTTCAGAATCAAACCAAGGATTTACTGTCAGTTACTGTTCAGGGATTTCTCTAATAAAGAAACTACTTGCCATTTTGTGACAACAGAACATATGGCCTGTGTCTTGGTTTTGCAAGTTCAAAATTTGGTTGGAGGCTTGTGATTTGATAATCATACAAAAAACTTTTTTACAAATTATATACAATATTGGGGAAGTATTTTTACGGAGAGCACCAGTTTTCCATAAACTGTAGCAGTATATGTGCAGCCTTTTCTTTCCTCTTTCCTTTTGGTACAAACAAACTTCTTATTGCAATTGGAATGGTACACCAGGAACATAAGTTTACCTTAACAGATTCTCTCTTTTGCTCTTCTCTCTACTCAATCTCAGAAAGAGTTACACAGGCTGTAGCAAGAGCTCTTTCCCCCCAATGGCGGTGAACTACAATTACCATTACCTCATATCACAAATCATGGCAGCTGGAGTTGAAGAGAATCAAAACCTTGCAAACATCTGGAGAACCACAAGATCCCAAACTGGGTTTATGTAGGGTGGGGTTATTGGGAAATCAGTAGCCTTCCACTTCATCAGTATAATATATTTATTAGAAGAAACACATTATCAACTCTAACCTATATTGCACAGGTATCCAGCTTAGTGGCCTTTTAAATATACCAACAAAGCAAGAACCCCACTCAAGTAATCTAATCTGGAGGATTGTCTGCCCTTGACTGGAAACAGGGTTGAAACAGTCTTTTAAATCATTCTAGTATAACTCACCATATTTCTTTTACCACAGCATACAATATTAACTCAGAACCAGTTACTTCTCTCAAGATGCACTTTATGTGGAATTTACAATTATACAATGAATAAATAGCTTACCTTTTTTGAATTAATCCAATTACTTGAGAATATGTCTTCCCTAGAATACTTTCTCCATTCACTTTTACAATTCTGTCACCTGCAATAACAAAAAAAGAAGTAAAAAACCTGTTCAGATCCTCAAATATGAGTTATTTATGGTTTCAAGATGTCAATGCAAGTACTTGGTGCCATGCTCTCCTCAAATCTTCCACAGAATGTGTCACTTTTATTACCGCAATTTATTTTTATTATTTATTGGAATATCAGAAAACAAAAAACGCTGCAGCACTTCAAATACTAACTTTTATTAAAATTATTTAAAGTAGCAAAGCAAATTCAAGTAATCAAAATCTTTGCAACGGGACTGACTAAAGAGCTGGATATGTTCTAAACAACATCCCCTTTCCTCAGAGACATACATTTTGACATCTTTGTTCCATGACCACTTGGGATGCTAACAGAGAACACATGAGCTCAGAAAATTAAAAATTCCACAACCACAGATAAATAAGAAAAAAGCACCTGTGTTTAATCCAGCTTGGAAAGCAGGTCCTCCTGGTTTAACCTGCTTAACAAATATGGTATCCATTGGCTCCAATCTTTTTCGTCTCTTAACTGAAAGAAAAATTGGAAGTTATTATTAAGCAGAAACTTTTAGATATGAACAATGTATAAGACACTTATCTTTATATTAAATATTAGGAAGCAAACTAATTTTAAATCATCTTAAATCAGTGCTGAAATCTGCTGCATTTAAAGCAAGAAAGAAAAAGAAAATAAATGTTTTACAGATACAGTAAAACACCGGATAACGATTGGATCGGATAACGCTAAAATCGCATAATGTTAAGTAATCTGGGGAGGAGAATTGGATTGGATAACGTTAAGGTCCTATGGGATGGATCAGATAACAACCGCTAAAGCCTGTGCGGTTACAATATATCTCTATGGAGCTTTAACGTTATCCGATCCATCCCATAGGATTTTAACATGGATCGGATAACACTAAAAATCGGATAACACCAAGACTTGTAGAACCAAGTCTTAGCGTTATCCGATGTTTTACTGTACTCAGAAAGTCTTTGCTTTGCCTCTTTTAAAATGCAATGGAACAGTTATTGCACAAGAAAGGTGTCTTGCCTGCTCATATTTTTCAGGATGATTCAATCTCTCTTTTACCTTTTTCATATCTGCTCTGTTCACCAGAACATAATGATGGGATCTTATTTTAAATCACATTTGGTGAAATTGCAATTACAGTTGTACCTCGCTTAAAGAGCATAATGGGTTCCACAGGATTGCTCTTTAAGTGAGTTTGCTCTTTAAGTGAAACACCACTGAAAATGACCAATTGTGTGTGTGTGTGGGGGGGGGGATTGCAAACCCTGATTTATTTGTTAAGTGAGTTTTTGGTTGGTTTTATTTGTTAAGCGAAGCGAACATTCAGAGAAAATTCTGCTCTTTAAGCGAGT